>QEPC01013002.1:3310526-3344555 GCA_003113815.1 Sphenodon punctatus | reverse complement strand
GGGGGGGGGGGGGGGGGGGGGGGGGGTTCAGCGTGGTTCAGTGTGGTTCAGCGTGATCTCGTAACGTCTGAAATCACCCAATGTGTCAAAATAAATTAAAATCAATTAAAAATATTTATAATTAATTTTTAAATAAATTAAAATCAAATCAATTTAAATCCATTAAAACAATGAGTACACACACATACAGTACATGCACACACCCAAACGAGAATATTCAAACATCCAAACACACACACTCAAACAAACTTACATACATACTAGGTGATTTCAGACATCATGTGCTCCTGGGTCACCACAGTGGATTCCCAACCGTGACGAGCCAGCGAACCTCCTCCCATGGTCCAGGACAGCCCTGAAGAGATGCGATGGGAGCGGGACCACGGCAAGGAAATGGCTGGCCGGACCATGACCCAGGGCAGCGCAACAGATATGACACCGATTTCGGACCATGGTTAGAAGACCTAGAAGCCACCAGGTCAGGGTGGGAGGCAGCCATGGCCAACCAAGGGCAAATTAAGTCAAAAGCGCCAAAAAGCAATGCCCACACAAGGGAAATGGGAAGGGAGGGAGAAGAGCTGCACGTGACTGCTGGTAGCCACGGACCCCATGGATGCAGCAGCAGAAGGAAACAGCCAGGGCAGGGCCCCCCTCCTCCAGACAGGTAGTGAACTCGGCCAGGCTACAGACCGAGAGGTCAGACACGGTCTCCGCCGCAGACCACGCTACATGCGAGCACCTCATCTCCAGAAGGTGCCCATCAGGCAAGGGATGGAGGCCCAGCACCTCCGCATGGAGCTGGCACATGCTACCGCTTGCCTCATAGCTGAAGTAGCGAAGGCTGGAGCGCAGACTTGCATAGGCACCAAAGAGGGTATCCGGGCATCACAGGAGCAGTTGCATGGCTGGGGAATGCCATAGATCACATAGGGCCATGGTCTCCCGGATGGTCCAGCTATGGGGTGCGCCAGGCGATCTGGGGTGCGGGAGCCCCGGAGCAGCACTGCTGACCATGGTCCAGTGGGCAAAGGGTCTGAGCAGCAAGGAAAGAGGGACCCCATGATCCCATGTGGGCTGGGGAGGGAAGCAGGGGAGCTCCAACCACACGTGATAAGCCCGCAGGTTGCAACAAAGCACTGCTAGCAAGTGATGCATGGGAAGCGGACCCAGCACAGCTGCAGGAACCGAGCACAAGGAACATCCAGCAAGCACTGATAGCAGGGAGGTGATGACAATAAGCAACCAGCTGCGGACTGCACTGATGGGCGCATGCGGGCCCGGGGCACGAGCCCCCAGAACAGTAGCGCAGGTGCTGTTCGTAGCCACACACAGACCAGCAGGTGAGTGCAACTGGCACAAGGAGCCCAGGAAAGGCCCCACTAGCACAGCTGAGTAGCCCCCAGCCAGTAGGCGGCGTGGCGAGAGCAGCCAATAAGGGTGCGCCGGGACCTGCCCCACAGGTGCATGGGTGGGGCACAGAGCTGGGGCGGACCCGGAACATGGACAGGAGAGCCATGCGCCGTACCGCACCACGGGCACCCTCCACCATGGACGCGGACCAGATGGCCGCATGTTGCCTGTGCCTGGACCTAACTGTGGAGTGGCACTGGCATCACACAAACCTCCGGTGGCTCACCATGGAGCTGCTCCACCTGAGTGGCCACATCAAGGGGTTCTTTGCACGTACCGCTGTGGCTGCCTGGCATGCCCACCATGGGCGCAGGTGCTCCCAGGCCAGACTCAGGGCCTTGCAGGCATCTGGGCCATACCAACAGGCCTGGCGCCTCACCCGAGGGCGTCCCGCTGTCCTCTGAGAGGCAGCCAGCTGACACAACTGGTGCCGGGCAGCCATGGGGAGCACTGTAATGCTTGCCATGCCCACGCAAAGGTGGTTCTGGGTCACGGACTGGGAACAGGAATGGTGGGCTGGGGCCCTGGTGCAGTGGGATGATGCAGCATGGAGGGCACACATCCGCATGGACAGGTGGTCCCTCTTGTGGCTTGCTGAGCTGGTGGTGCACTGGCTGGAGTGGATGCACACCCCCATGTGGTCCTCCATAGCCGTGGTCCAGCGCATGGCTATAGCAGTCTGGGCACTGGCAACAGCAGATTCCTGCTGGTCCATGGTGCAGCACTTCGGTGTGGGACTGAGCACCGTCATGGGCATCCTCCAGGACTTCTGCAAGGCCATGGAGGGCGTGCTACTTGACCCAGTGATCCAGCTGGTGGATCAGGAGGCTGTGGTGGCTGGCTTCGAGGATGGCAGGTTCCCCAACTGTCTGGGCGCTGTGGATGGTACCCACATCGAGATCCTCCGACCCCCCAATGGGGATGCTGGCGAGTACATCAACAGGCATGGGTACCATTCCTTGCAGCTCCAGGCAGTTGTGGACCACCGGGGCCGGTTCATGGACATCTTCACTGGTCACTTCGGCCACAGCCACAATGCCTGGATCCTTGCCATCTCTCCCCTCTATGCCCGGATGTACCAGGGATCTTTGCAGACATGGAGATGACCAGGATCGAGGGAGTGTTGATGCCCCCCTGCATCCTGAGGGACCCAGTCTACCCGCTCCTCCACTGGCTCATGAAGGTATACCCGGTCCCCAGGACCCCTGTGGAGGCGCTGTTCAACTCCCAGCTATGTGCCTCGAGGACTGTGGTCGGGAGGGCCTTCAGTGCCCTCAAGCAGTGCTAGAGGTGCCTTGTAGGTTGCCTGGACTTCACTGTGGAGACCTTGGCCCTCGTGATCGGTGCCTGCTGTGTCCTGCACAATATATGCAAGACCAATGGGGCCACCTTGGTGTTCTCTATGCCCCAGCAGCCACCAGGACCTGTGCCGCTCTATGTGAACGCTGAGAACCTGCGGGAATACCACCATGCCAAGCAGATCCACGCTACCCTGGCAAGGTGTATAGCCAGTGAGCTCAGGGCCTGAGCATGCTGGGCCAGCCCCGGAGCCCCCCGTGGACTGCCACAGGACACCCCAGGTCTCTGGGTCCCCACCCCGTCCGCACAGGTGGGTCACAGCACCAGCTGTCCTGGCACATATGCCCACCCACAGCCATGCGGGGGCCTCCCCATGGCAGGTCCCACATGCCATCGAGCCACAGCCGAACCAATCCCCTGCCCCCGTCCTGTTACCATGAAGCGGACAATAAAGCTCTTGTAGTTGCTAACCCATGTGTTTATTGTCCATACAGTGCCCCTGTTCCCTACTTCACCCCCTTCCTGCTCCCTGACCAGTCCTACCTCCCGCTCCCCTGTCCCCTGCCCCCCCAACCCTGCTTCTTCCTGGGCCGCCCCCTTGGTTGCCTAGCGGGTGCCGTGGAGCTCTGGGAGCTCTCCTCACCCCTGCTGTCCATCTCCCCGACTGTGTCCTGGGCTGCCTCCGGGTCCAGACTGCCCTGTGCGGTGGGGATGGGGGCGGGGGTGGTGCCGGAGGGGCTTCCCTAGGTGGCTGCTGTCTCTGGAGACCTGGTGGGACTGGGAGGTGGATGCGCGGGCCTAGAGGCCATGCCGGCGGCTGGGGTGGCAGTGGTGGCGGTGGGAGCACCGCAGAAGACTGCTGAGGCGCTGGAGCCGATATGGTGCCGGGCAGAGTGGCTGCCATGCTGTAGGCACTCATGGTCCCTGCATGCAGCAGCAGTGAGGTGATTATGTCCAGGGACTTGTCCATCATCCGGGTGTGCTCTGTGCCCAGCCACTCGATGGTCTGGTTCAGCCGCTCCAATGCCTCCATCTGCCTCATGTGCTCCCTTTGCTCCCACTTCTGTTCCTGGTGCATTTCTGCTACCAGCTGCTGGTTCTTGGCCTCTGCATGTTGCAGGGCCCTGTCTGTGGCCACCTCCATGCGGTCGATGGCAGTGATCACCCGCTTCCCCTGCTCCATGCTGGTCCGGACTATCTCCTCCGCCAGGTCCTCCCTCCGGTGTCATACCTGTGCCCTGTGCTCCCACTGCCGCTGTGCCCTGTTGGGGAAACAATTGGTGACGGTTACTTGGGCTTGGTCATGTACCACCTGTCCCAGAGCTGTGCTAGGGGTGGCTGTGGTGCCCCCCAGCATATGGGCAGGTTCAGTCCTCCCCTTGGGGGGCCCCCTGTGTCCCACCCATCCCCCCCTCCTGCCCCGAGCCACCGAGGCTGGCTCCTCCATGGGGCTGTGCTCTCCCTGGGTCCATTGGCTCAGGGTGACCAGTGTGCTGGCCTCGGATCTGCCTGAGTCTGACTGTGGGCGTGGGCTCCTGGTGTTGGTTCATGAGGGGGGTCTGCTGCTCCTCGAGGTCCTGGGGCATTTCTCAGGGGGGCTGGGTCCCCGGGGTTGGTGCCTGCAGGTGGTGTTTCCAGGGGTTGGGGTACATCAGCCTGTTCCCTGCCCTGGACCACGGTGCTCCCCACGAGTCCTAGGGTGACTATGGAGCCCTTTATGTGCAGTATGCAGTCCAGGGCATCATAGTAAGGGGCGGGCCGTGATCCGTGTCCTGACCACTGGTTGTTGTCTCTTATGGCCTTGTACCCCCTCTTGAGCTCCTTGGCCTTGGAGCGGCATTGGCCCACAGTCCTGTGGTGACCCACCATCTCCATGTCCCACACGATCTCCGTGAACACATGCTCATTCCTCTTGTTCACGGCGAGCTCCATCTGGTGCTCCAGGGACCCCCAGATCCAGATGAAGTTCTGGGTCTCCTTGTGCCCCCATTTCCCCCCTCACTGGTATCAGCATCTCCTGCATGTGCCCTCTTCCCTCTTCCTGGTTCCTCCTCCGCATCCTTCACTTCCCCTCCACCAGTCTCCTCTAGCGGCTCTGACTCCTGTGCCCGTTTCTGGGTCTGTGGGTCATGGGGGGGGGACGGTTAGTGTCCTCTGTCCTTCCAACCTGTGGCCTGCCTCCCTGCCCCCGTCCTGCCAGACACCCTCCTTTCGTGCCCCTCTGCCGCTGTGCGGGCCCCCCTCGCTCTCCTTACCTGTTTCCAGGGTGCTTCCGTCCCCTGGCCGGTTGTCCTCTCAGGGACGGCCAGCTCCTGCTGCTGCTCCTGCTGCTGCTCCTCTGCTGCCGCCTCCGCCACCTCCTCCCCCTCTCCTCTACCCCCCTCCTCCTCCTCCTCCTGCCTTGCTTGCCATCTTCTCTCCTCTCCCTTCTGCCCTGCTCCATCGCGCCATGTTCCCCTGCTGCTGTGTGCCCTTTAAATCTCCCTCCCCAGTCTGTGTGTTGCTCATTGCCTGACAGTGACACTGCGTGCTCTCGCCACGGCTGGGGATAATTTGTTATGATTCCGCCTGGTGGTTGGCGTTCAGTCGTTACGTTCGGCGGTTTCCCGGTGAGAATCACTTTGACCAAAATTCCAGGGATGGTCCCATCCCGACCTCCGGAACCGTGGTTGGCTTTGGACCCTATGGGTGATTGACCGTGGTGAACATCTGGATGCCACTGATCAGATGTTCACGGCTCTTTGGCCACGCCGCAGGATTGTCCATGGTTCACTGTGGTTGACCGTGGTCTTGTTACGTCTGAAGTTACCCACTGTTGTTGCTGCCGCCGATGTTGCTGTTGGAAACGTCCCTCAGCCATTTCCTGAATCTGCCATGCTGGAACTACATTTCCCAGCATGTCAGATTCAGGGCCTGGCTGGACCTGGCATGGAGGGATGTTTACAAGTTGCGAGGGGGAGGGGAAATAAGCTTGAAATAAGTTTGTGCGGCCTGCAAAAGTCCACCCGGGACACAGAGAGGTGAGTGCGGGCCGCACAACAATGAAGCAGGGTGATAGGGTGGTGGGCTGGCTGAAATTGCCCCGCAGACCGGAAGTGGCCCTCAGCTTGGAGGTTCCGCACCCCTGCCTTAAAGAGAGAAAAAAAACAACCCTCTATTTACTTGCAAGTTAAAGCCAAAACATAAGGAATGAGTGGAGAGGGGGAAAGAGAAGAGTTTCCTTATTATGACTTGTAATAAGGAACTTCTCCATTTCATTTTCTTAAACCACTTTCGGAGGTGGGTTTTGAATGATTTCCAGGTTTTATCAGTTTTTACTTCCTTTCCAAGAGGCGTTTGACTTTTTCCATATGTGTCCATTTGTTGTGTGTCTAAGATTTACTCCCATACATCTGCGTCCTTATTCTGCCAGTATGGATATACACTGGGTTTAAATTATGATCCAAGTTATACCATGTGTTTTTGCCACTATCAATCTTGAGAGAATCCTTTGGTGTGATTTTTTTTCTTTGATAGAAAAATATGCTAATATGTAGGGAGGGTGATGAAAACTGTCAAATGTCATTCTAAAATTACCCTATACCTGAGGCATACTAAAATTGTTTAATTATTGTTTACATGCTCTAAACATTTTTGCAGGCCAAAATTTTGTCACTATAAGAGGTTCTGTCACTTGCAACTGTCAAGTTTTGCTTTGTTTAGGGTAGCATCTTGAGTTTCCAGATAGCTGTCTGACAGTCATCTTTTAGATTAAATTGTTATTCTGCTTAAGTTTTATAAGTGCTTTTGTTGTTACTTTTTATTTATTTGTTTATTTATTTATTTAAACTTAGATGCCCCCCTTCCCATGACATGTGATTGGAAGGGTGTGGTTGCTATCAGAATTAATTGGCATGGGAATTAAATTCCACAAGTTAATTATATATTGAATGAAAAAGTACTTCCTTTTGTTTAAAATCTGCTGCCATTTAGTTTCATGAATAGAATACAATAAATAGGAAGATTTCATCCTGGTGGTTGTGAATATAGTACCCCTATGAAAGATGACCTGGGAGCTCCTTTAATCTTGCTTTGTGCTCCCTTCTTGTTTGTTTGCTATGCTGAAAATGAAATGCTTCCTTTGTGTATGTGGTAATGGCCACACAATATATGAACAGACTACCTTTGCGCTTGCAGATGCCTCATTGTTTGCTATCCAATATGTTAGTGATACTTTGTAGCCCAGATATTAGTTTCACCAGATTTCTATAGATTTCATATGAAGGACACTTTATTTTTACTTAACTGGGACCAGGTATCCTGGAGTTTTGACATACTGCACTTGGCATGAATGGAATACTCCGGTGTTCGCTTTCATCCTTAGGAAATGCATGTGCACTTGCATATAGCACCTTATGGGTAGGAGTTATGGTTATTGTATCCTTTGGCGTTCTTCTATAGATAAGAAATAGAATATTTTAACTTTGAATAATAACTTGGAAGCCCATACAAAGGAGAAAAATTCACAGCAATTTTTAAATCAGCCTTTGAAAGTGGTTTACTTTGTAGAGAACTGGGTTATGATGACAATACAGAACTTACTCATTCCAATTTTGCTGAAACATGGGATAGTGTGTTGTGATAAACAACATCTGGCTGTACCTGCCATTGTAAAAGACCTCTTTTTGTCTCAGCACCTTCTACAAGATGTAATTAGAGGGCCATTAGGGTCAAACTTGAGGCATCACTTGCCTGTCTCCTGAGCACAAAGGACCCTGCATCCACAGGGAAAGGGGAAATTAATTTCAAAGGAGGATTGTAATATCTTTTAACTCCCCACCATCCATTATGGGGCAACGTAACATCTGAGAAGGAGATTGGTTTGGATTCTGGGAAGAATTGGGAAGGAGGAAGAGAGATTTTGCCATAGGTATTAGGAAGGAAGGTGCTAGTTAAGTTCTCTGGGAGTGGAAGATTTAAACAGAAGGAGTGCTTTGCAAGAACAGTGAGTCCTGCTTACAGAGAGGCCTTGCTTTGGGAAGGAACCTGTCACTGCCCATCATAGAGTGGGCCTGATGGGGAGCAGCTGAAAGAGATGCCCATGCTATACTCTGAAAGGACACCTGGACTCTGGGGAGAGTTAAAGTACTCAGCTACAACAAATAGGTCCACGTTCGTGTCTTGCTTTTCCAGTAAGCCATCTGTTTGCTTAAGTTCTTATTTCAGCTTGCAGTCACTTGGTTACTGCCGCCCTGAGCCTTAGGGAAAGGGCAAATTATAAATTTAAATAAATAAATTTTGGGGTGAAAGTGAGTGACCCTTATGAAATTCCATATCAGAAGGGGGACAAGCCCCTGGGAGGTGGGCTTAAGAAGAGTGTGGACTGCCAGCTTTAAGTTCCAAAAAATGGTGCCAGTCTATGGGAAAATATGAACTTGGATATGCCCTGCAAGAGACCCACTGACCAGTGGACCCATGCCAGAAGACTACAGATAATCTTAACTGGAACATGTGGAGAGGGGTGAGGAGGGAAGAAATGCATGGAAGTTTATACTAAGTGAACATAAAATCATAAGAACTGCCATATCAAATGATCCATTCTAGCTCAGTACTCTTGTCTCTGACAGTCCCCAGTAACAGATGCTTCAGAGATAGTGTACAAGAAGCAAGGGCAAGTATGCAGTTCTCTGTCTCCTGTCATTCACTCCCAGCTTCCAGGAATCAGAGGTTTAGGGACAGCCTGAGCAAGCATCAGAGGGTGACCATCTTGCCAATAGTCACTGTCCTCTGTTAATTAGTGATGCTGGTTCCAAAGCAGAGTGGGCCAGGGGATGCAAGAATATGGCATTTCGGTGTTACCACGGTGAAAATGCTTTTACTATTCATAACATAGTACCATAATCATCATGGTAACGTAGCTAAAGAATTTTCACCAGTTTTAGCCAAACGCAGTTCCACTGACTTCTATTGATCTTTTTCTTTCTGCACACCAGTGTGGAAAATCAAGCACTCCTCCCCACCAAAGGCCTGAGTGCTACAGGAAAAACACAAGTGAAATAAAACAATTACTGCGAACAATGTAGTCAAATTAAAAGAAATCTGGCCCTCATTATTTATCTCATTTGTCTTTTGAGTAGTTCACATCAGTCAAACCAACTATTAAGTCTCTTCTGCCTTAAATTTTCAAATGTGAAAATATACTGCCACATTGCTGGGCTCAGTGCTATAGATGAAACCTTGTGCAGGAGAGAGAGTATTTTGGCCCCATGTATTCCTAGATGAATTTGCCTCTGCTTCAGTAATGTATTGCATAGTTTCTTGAAACTGAGTATAATGATATTTGTGGGTAGGACTGAGTCACATAGGACTGAGTGAATGCCACAAAAACATTCAGGAACAGCAAATTTCCTTTGGCTGTATTTGCAGTCCTTACCACGTTTGTGCAAGGGAATTTTTACAGCTGTACACTACTACAGTATTGCAGTTCAGGCACACCTATACTTCAGCTATCATTTCACAGTACTCCGACACTGTTCTATCACTATATGCCCTAAAATTTCATACTGAAAAGCTTCTTTCATGTAACTAAACACAAAAAGAGTATTATTTGGACTATTAAGTCATGCATGAGAAGTGTAACATTGTATTTTATACTGTTTTATTTATTTATTTATTTATTTATTTAAATAAGTATTTAATACACCGCTCCCTCTTGCCTTGGGGCGACTTACAAACTAATAAAATACATAAAAAAACAGGGACATAAATAAAACACTTCCTTCCCACATCCCATCCCATCCCAACCCACCCTACCTGTCTCCTCCTCCAAACACCTGGCAGAACAACCAGGTCATACACTGCTGCTAGAAGGAGACAGATCTGGGCAGAGGCAAATCTCTGCAGGAAGGGAATTCCACAGCAACGGAGTGGTCACAGAGAATCCCTTCTCATGGTGGCCATCCGTCTATAATATGGGACTTCCAGGAAGGCGCCCCCAGCCGACCGCAGAGCCTGACCCAAGAAGCGATCCTTCAGATAAGTGGGACCTAGACTGTTTTGTTTAGGGCTTTATAGGTTAACACCAGCACATTGAATCGGGCCTGGAAGACTATTGGCAGCCAATGCAGCATGCAAAGGATCAGAGTAATATGTTCATATCAGCCCATCTCCGTCAGGAGACTGGCTGCCGCATTCTGCACTAGCTGCAGCCTCCGGACTATCACCTCGGGCATCCCCATGTAGAGGGCATTACAGTAGTCTAGTCTCAAGGTGATGAAGGCATGGATGATGGTGGCAGGATCAGAATTAGAAAAAAATAAAGACAGAGCCTCCTCACGAAAAGGCTAACAGCCACAGCCGCCACCTGACTATCCAAGCAGAACTGCAGATCCAGGAGCACCCCCAGGCCCAGAACCTGTGTAACCAGGTGTGTGTGTGAACCACATCTATAACGGGTTCCTCCAGCCCCCAGATCACTGACCCTGCCCACCACTTTCACCTCCATCTTGTTGGGATTCAGCTTCAGTCGACTCGCCCTCATCCAATCCCCCCACAGCTGTCAAACACACAGAGAGACTGCTGGGCCTGGGTCAGATAAAAATGAGAGATAGAGCTGGGTGTCGTCAGCATATTAATGACACTGTACCCCACACCCTCTCATGCCCTCGCCTAGCGGCTGCATGTACACATTGAACAGGAGGGGGAACAAAATAGAATACTTGATTTGGATGAACACAGGGTCAGATCCAGAAGAGTGCAGACTGTGTGACTGTTTTGTCGGTCTCATTTTGTGGGAGAGGGGTGGTTCCATAGTGCGCCCTCCCCCCCCAAATATGGGGTCCATGAATAAACTTGAAATAACAGCCTGAGTGTGAGTTCAGTGGTGTGAAATACAAGTGCACAGAACCTCAAGCATGGAGGACTTGCAGCAGTTCCGGAGAGGGCCCTCAACACATGGGGCCTATGAATAAACTAGAAATAACAATGCATGTGCAACATTGGGAGCCCCAGTGTGGGGAGCCTTGGTTCCTGAAAGGAGTGTTCTGTTTAACTGAACATCATACGTTAATATGGTAGCATTTTCCCTTTTCTAGTGGGTGAGCTAGTGTGTGTTGGTCAAACATTCCTATATTGAGAGGAGGAGAGCTGGATCCCCTGCTTGCTCCAGGGGTGGGGATGGGGCACCGCAACTACCACACTTTGAGCTGGCAGGGAGAGCAGTCCAAATGAGCTGTTCTCCCCCCCCACCCCGGGAATTTGGGTAGGGGCCAGGGCTGCTGTCACAAGCTCCCCTATGCCACGGGTCAGCTGAGGAACTGTCTGCGCAGGGCAGGACTTCTGGATTCCTGCTGTGAAGCAGGATCAGGCCCTCAGAAGGAGCTGCCACCAAACAGCTGATCGGGAGGCCTGGAGAAGTGTACTCACCCTGGCAGTGAAACAGCTGATTGGGGGGGGCGGAGGGGCGTGCTCCTCCAGCCCCCTCCCCCATGAACTGTTTGGTGACCAGAGTGTGACCAGGGTGAGCGTGCTCCTATGGGCCCGATCCTCAGACTTCATCTTGGGGGGCTGCATGGACTGTATAGGCTGACCATATGGGAGGTGGTCCCACGTTAGCCCCAGTGGGGTAACAGTAACCTGCGATGCATCACCATCCTTCTCTGGTCAATGCATTCCAAGCAGCCAAACGCCCACCCCGAGGTAGCAGTGGGAGAACATCTGGCAGCCACCTAACTGGCAGGCAGGTGACTTGCAGGCTACTGTGGGCTACTGCTCATTTGTTTTTACTCTGACTTGCTCGCTCAGTGAGTCCAAGGTTAAGGTGGGATTTGGACACCTTATTCACTAGTTTATACTGATTATCTAGCTTTTGGGAACACACCTGGGAACTTGCTGCACCAGTGTACAGTCCAAAAATGAAGCCCAAAAGTGAATCGTATATTAGTACAAGGAACCATAGTTTGTAAGTCATAGTAAAAGGGTTTTTTCTTTCCAGATGTGCAGTACATTAATTCAGTAAGAGCAAAAACTGGTAGCTGTATGCGCCAATAGGGCCTGATCCATAGCTGATTCAACTCAATGAAAGTCTTGCAGTTGACTTTAGTGATCTTTCGAGTGCGGCCTTAATTGCTTATGTTGGCCTTCAGGTGAAATTCACCTCTGTGCATCAGTGAATTTCATGGACAGAGACTTGGAACTCTGCTGAATCTTGTAATATTAGTTACATTTTCAGAGTTTCTTCGTTTGGTTAACTTTGTAAACTTCTATTGTCATTAGCTATTTTATGAAGTAAATGCTTTTTAAAAATTGTAACAAAAATGTTTTAACACAGAATTAATGGCAGCACCTTGGAGATGTGGAATTGTAAAAAGTCGCTGCTTTGCTCAAGCATAGGGTTCAAAAGGTGAAAATTGCAGCAGCATTATTTTCACTCCTTCTTTTACTAAAATCAGTCCTGTAGAAAGGTCCACAGCCTATGCAGAGATGTAAAGTGGGGGGCGGGGAGTCTTAGTTGAAGTCAAAAATCCAATCTTGGTTTTAGGGAAGCACAGGTTTGGACAATCTTAAAAAGGATATACAGAGAACTGAGCACTTAAACATAGAGCTGCTTAAGTTAAGTGGAGAAATGACTTCACAAGGAAGAAGGAGATGCTGTTACTAGCTTCCATTCTATGTCTAGAAGTGGCAGCTCATGCATTGGGGTTAATGGGGCTCAGTCTTGAAAATCCTGCCCCTTTGGATGAGCTGCTGGCATGCTGCTTGTACTGTATGAACTCCCAGTTGCCGGAACTGGATCCAAGCTAACCCCAGTCTACATAAGACAGCTGAGAGCTAGCTCAGTTCTGAGCTTGCTCACAGTTCCCAAGTACAGGACTGTGGGTAGAACACAGAGAAGGGATACATGTGGTTCAACCCTCTTTGGGCTCTACCCATAGCACAGCACTCATACAACATTAAAATAAACTTTTCAAAATGGATAGTATTAAGTTTGAAGCTATAGGATACAGCTGTCTGCATTTCATTACAGAGCCAGCCTGAATGGGAAATGGTTACATTTCACTGTACTGACAGAATCTTGAATTTTCTTAAAACTGCACTGTGAAAATCTGCCACTTTCACAGTTAAATATAAAGACTTTATAGCAGCAAACTTTTTGAATTTTCGGTCTGTGAAAAGTGAAAACATTATTTCATTTTTACAAGCACACACAAAGGTTAAAAATATATATATAAAAATGAGGTTTTTTCCTACCCATCTTATTGCAGGTGAGAGTGTAAATTTGCTTAGCTCTCTTGGCTACCACAATCACTTTCGTTTAACTGTGTTTTTGAAAAAACACACACCTTGTCAATCTGCATGCTATATACATCAGACCTCCAAACTTGACTATTATGGAGAACTACGTGAGTGGCGCATACTTATGGTGTGATCACCACTTCATTGAGGTCAATGGCAAAATCCCCACTGGTTTTCAATAAAGTGAGAATTGTACTGCTGCCTACCTCACAGGTGCTTTATGAGCGTAAGTGGAGAAGGAGTTGGGCTGAGGCCTCATTCAGTAATAATGGGAATCTGTGTTCTATTCCTGTCTTTGCCAAGACCTGGGGCAAGCCATTTGGCCAGGCTCCTCCCCCAATTAACTGTGCGGGTTTCAATTTTGACATGCTCAGCCTGAGACCTCATATCAAGGGGTTTCATTTTCCACAAATTACTGAGCACATGTACCTCTGAAAAAATTGGCCTCCTTAAGGTATCTCAAAACCACCCTGGCCTTCAGATAATCTCTAACACTGATCATCACAGTCAGGTCAGGACAGGTCAAACAATCTTTAAAATGGATTATCAGGAACAAAATCCCCCCAGCTTAGGACACAGAGGAGAAACAAGACTCCATTTTTGTTCTCTTGATCCTTGTCCTGAAAGGAAACCTGTACAACGCCTTGAAAAAAGAACCCTGGTAGCAAAAATTAATAATTCTGTTGGTTATCAAAGACAATGGACTAAACGAAGATTGAGGCTTTATAAGCCACTATAGAAATGTCTAAGTAGTAGATAGCCTATTTACACCTGCACTTCTTGTTTTCTCTTAATGGTATTTACATATTTTGAACTGCTAATGACTGTTCTCTTAAGAGCCATCCTCCAAGTGATGGCTATCAAGTATCCAGACCTGCCCTGCTCATTCTTTAGTACTGACTTTCAGACCTGAGTAAGAACAGTCTGCAGCCCAAAAGCTTGCATACCCTCTCACCAGCAAATATTGGTTCAATAAAAGATATCATCTGAGCTACTTTGGGTGAAAACAGACCTAATACTTAACTCCGCTTTAACGCCACTTTAATGTTTCTTATGCATGTTGCAGGTATGTATTGGTTCCCTATGCAGCCCCGCAACATGCATGAGAAATGTTAAAGTGGTGTTAAAGACGAATTACGTGTTATGTCTGTTTTCACCATCTGTCTCCATCTCTCATGTTTAGGATCAAGATCATATCTACACTCTCTTAGAATCACTAGCTGCTATTAACTGGTTCTGTATTTCATTTTCTCATGTATAGCATGATAATGTTTATTCTTTCAGAGATTGTGTGATAACTATATTAATATTTGTAAGACATTAATACTTTGGTTGTGGAAGCAACAGAAGCACTTTGATTAAAAAACAAACAAACCACCTCACAAAAATATCTTCAAAAGCCTAACTATGGGTAAAACCAGAAGTGACCCCGGGCTGCTGTATCCTGGGCTGATCTTGGACAGGCAGCCTGGGCAGACACAGTGTGCGCTAGCCTGGGCCAGGCCGGGCCAATGGGGTGGGGAGAACGGGGAATGTGCTGCTGGCTGTTCCTGCCCCCATGCTGCACCCAGTGCCCCATTCCCCGCTCGGACAGGCAGCCATGACTAGCCATGGTCAATGATATTTCTGAGAATCGTCAATGATGGCCATTGTTTCTGATGATCATCTTTTGGAGAATGGCCAAATGATGTTTCTGAGAATGGCCAGCCATGGCTGCTTATCATGGCGGTCTGGGCTGGCAAACCAGCCCAGGAACACATGTGCGCAGCCCCAGGGTGACCCACTTTGATCTGATTGGGCAGACTCTAGGCCAGGCTATGACCTCGGTTTTCCCAGGTCAGAACCCAGGCTAGCTGCCAACATGACCCAGGATAACCTGGGTTAACATCTGGTGGTGCCTGCACACGTGTAGGTGGGGTCTGTGCCCAAGTGTGCCACAGCGGGCCAAACTGGTCTGCTGTCATGTTTGTTTTTACCCTTTGATTCAATTTTGTTCCTGAATCCAAAATGTTATCTTAACAGTGTGATCCTCCAGCTATTTAGTGCTTGCTACCCTTAGTGCCAGTCTGAATCCCATTTACATCAATTAGAATTGTGCTGGCACTAAGGGCTAGCAGAGCTTAAGAGCCACAAGGTCACACACTAATTCGACTTTCTTCCAGAATTTTTCCTCCTTGGCTCATTTCTGTTTAAGACTGATTAATTGTGGGTTAGATAAATGTTTAATTATGTTGAAGAAAACTGATGCTCAACACAACTGAAACTCAACATAGATTTTACTCCATGTTGTTTTTGAAAACAGACTTTAACGCTGTATTCCCCCTCCCCCTCCCCTTTTCAGTGCTTTGTGGAGGAGATGAGAGCTTCATGTGTGGCAGTGGAATTTGCATCCCAGGGAAACTGCAGTGTAATGGCTACAATGACTGTGATGACTGGAGTGATGAGACACATTGCAGTATGTTGTTTAAAAACCTTATAGTTGTCTAGACAGAACACTAAGTCCATTAAAGTGGTCTTGGATACAAAAGACCCCTATTATAACAGGATAACAGCTTTGCGTAACTTTTGCGTATATGCACTTCTGGTCTCTCTTTCTGAAATCAATGGATGTGTTTATCTTTTGCTCAACCTGACCACAGAATGTTTTCGTAGAACCTTTTATAGTTCATGTTTAAAGGCGTGATTTCATTTTTACTTCAACAGCTCAGGTATCTGCAAGGCCCCATAGGGATTGGCAGTATACTTGAGCAGGTTTGTTTGTTTTTAAAATAAATAACTTGCCATAAAGACTACCTTTGTAGAGTGAGAACCAGCTTACAGTCTTTGAGTGTACAGACAGCTGGTCATTGACACTGTTTTCATTGAAGATATTCACACCTGCTTATAATTTCTTTCCCCTGATCCAGCCCTGAAGGTGCTCATAATAAAAATTGTTTATCAAAAACTGTGATGAAAAAGAAAGATATTTCTGACTGTTAGGTTTTCTTATTTATCAATACCAATCTCTCATGTAGAACAGATTCAAACTCTTGTTCCTCTGTCGTGAGAAACTGAGATATCTCCTCTTAGTTGGAAGAAAAAACATACAGTATGTCCTAAAGTGAAAAGGGGGAAGGAAAGGAAGAAGGCTTTTCAACTGTGGTTATATGGACCAAAATTACTGGAGATGAGGCCAAACCAAAACCTTGGATCCAAACATTCCAAACGGGAAAAAAAATATTAAAATCCTTGATGCTTCAGGGTCCATTGGCACATGTAGTGTTGAAAGAAAGACTCCAAGACCAATTACATGGTTGCAACATTGTTACTTAAAACACTTCTGGTACGTAAGAAGTAAGCATAGTAAAACAAAGTAAGTAAAAGCAGGGGAAAACTCAACCCACTCCACCCCCACCCCCACCCCACCCCTACCCCTCTCCCTTGCCAAATGCCTGGCGGAACAGCCAGGTCTTACAGTTCCTATGGAAAGCTGGGAGGTCCGGGGCCCGACGGGCCCCCACTGGGAGAGAATTCCAAAGGCGCGGGGTGGCCACCGAGAATGCCCTGTCCTACATGGCCCCATGGGAGACCCAGGGGACCTCCAAAATGGCACCCCCGGATGACCTCAGGGACTGATCTAGAACCCGGGGAGTGAGGCGATCTCGCAGATATGCAGGGCCCAGGCCATATAAGGCTTTATAGGTTAAAACCAACACTTTGAATTGGGCCCCTGAAGACTATTGGCAGCCCACCAAGAGCCAGGCTGCTGCATTCTGCATCAGCTGCAGCTTCCGAGCCGTCACCATAGACTCCATGTAGACCACGTTACAGTAGTCTAACCGAGAGGTAATAAAAGCATGGATGATCGTGGCCAGATCTGGAACCGACACCAGCGACCAAAGCCGCCGCACCAGATGTAACTGGTGGAAGGCACTCCTCACCACAGCCTCCACCTGAATATCCAGGTGGAGCTGCGCATCGAGGAGCACCCCAAGGTTCCGAACCTGGGAAGTCAGTGGAGGACAAACCCCCTCAATTGAGGGGGCCGTTATTTCCATCGACTTACCCACTAACATCACCTCCATCTTGTCAGGATTCAGTCACAGTCGGTTAGCCCTCATCCTGTCCCCCACAGCTATCAAGCACCAGGTAAGCACCGAGACAGCTGGGTCTGGGTTGGTTGAAAATGAGAGGTACAGTTGGGTGTCATCCGCATACTGATGACACCTCACCCTGTACTCCCTGATCACCTTGCCAAGCAGCTGCATGTACATGTTGAACAGGAGAGGGGACAAAACAGAACTCTGCGCGACCCCACACGAGAAGTCTTGGTGTGATGAAAAATAATCACCAAGCACCAACTGCTGGGTTCTTCCACTCAGGAATGAGCAGAACCATTCAAGAACAATCCTGCCCACCCCCACACTGTCTCGCAGGCGCGTCACCAACATCTCATGGTCATGCTTAACTTTAAGCACGTGAGTAGTCCCTTTTACTTAGGTAGGACTACTCATGTGCTTACAGTTAAGAACATGTTAATCTGTTTCAGCTCTTTGTCTGTACATGATGGGGGGGCAGTGCCCAAACAGTTGGGACGGGGGACTCCCAGTGAGAGATAAAGGCCCAGGGAAAGAGTATGGGGGTGGGGGGGAGAGGGGAGGGATATTTTTGGAGAGGAGATAGGGTATGGGAGGGTGAGGGTGATCTCTCTTGCAGCCTGGATGGAATCGCCAGGGAGGGGAGATTGGGCGGGAAGCTGGGGTTGTGACAGGTCAGGGGAGATATGGTCTCAGGGGGAGGGGAATGGGAGCAGTGAGGTGGGACAGATGCTTAGTGCATGTCCCACTCACCCCACCCCCAGCAGGAGACCAGATGGAACTCGGTCAGGGGGTCCCCAACCTGGTTTTGGTGCTGTTAAATGTGAGATTGGTGGTGAATAACGCAACAATGGTCCAGGAGGTAATCCTGGATTGTGCTGCTGATCTCACATGTATTATGGTAACCAAACTCGACAATGAATCAGGGCCTATCTTGGCTGATCTTGTTCCAGCCAGGTATTCCGTGCAGCACCAACCGCAGTTAAAGGGACGGGGGGCGGGGGCGTTGTAGCTATGATTTATAAAGAGGGTTGGTCTGTGAGGAGGTATCCAGTGCGATCCATGGTAGGCATTGAAGGTCTCTATCTTGTGTTTGATTTGGCGGGTGGCAGTTTGGGAGTGCTGCTGGTATACCGTGCACCTACCAGTATAGCATCCTCCCTGCATACTCTGGTGGAGGCAGTGTCGGGGTGATGTTGCGGTCCTCAAGGACGATAATCTTGGGGGACCTCAACATACATACCGACACTGTTCTCGGGGGAACCAAGCATGAGTTCATGGCCACCATGGCATCCATGGGCCTGTCCCAGAGGGTCACCAGCCAGACACATCTTGGAGGACATACTTTGGACCTCATGTTTTGCACTGGCCTTGAGGCCGGTGATCCATTAATGGGGGCGATATTAGCTGTGCCCTTATCATGGATGGATCATTACCTCCTGGAGACTTCTCTTCTAGCATGTCTGCCCCCGGAAGGCTGTGGAACCAATTAGGATAGTCTGCCCCTGGAGGCTGCTGGACCCAGTGTGGTTTGTAGGTGCTCTTGGGGAGATACCCTCTGACCTTGACGACCGTCTCATCATTGACCTTGTTAGGCTGTGGAATATCTTGCTGATGGAGGCCATCGATCAGACAGCTCCCAGGTGTCCGTTGCTCAGGCGGTGGCTCCGCACACCTCCCTGGTTTTCTGAGGAGCTGCAGATGCTGAAGCAAAATGGGCGACGGTTGGAATGACAGTGGCATAGCTCTCGTACTGAAGCCGACAGATTGCAACATAGAGCTAGTTTACGAGTCTATGCCATGGCAATGTGGGTGAGCAGCAAAGAGGGAGTTCTTTGCTGCCCTCATAGCATCGACTAAATCCTGTCCAGTGGAGCTGTTCCGGGTTGTGAGGGGGCTGGTCAGTCCAGCCTCCCTCAACCCTGGAGTCAAGTCATCGTCTGCCTGTTGTGACATTTTTGCGGATTATTTTGCGGATAAAATAACTCGCATTCACCATGACCTTGATGCCGCACTTAAAACAGTAGAGGAGGTAGAGGTTGTAGAAGCCTGAGCTTGTCCAATTTTGTGGGATCAGTTTCAGTCAGTGACACTTGCTGATGTGGTGGGTGTGCTTGGGGAGGTTCGTGCCACATCTTGCGAGTTAGATCCATGCCCGTCCTGGCTCGTTAAGAGCTGCCGGGAGACAATGGGGCTGTTGCTGACCGGGGTGTTCAGCGCCTCCCTTTGGGAGGGCAGAGTACCGGGCTGCCTCAAGGAGGCGGTGGTACGGCCTCTGCTCAAGAGACTATTGCTTGACGTTGACTCCCCTGCCAGCTATCGGCCTGTCTCTAACCTTCCCTTTTTAGGGAATGTTATTGAATGGGTAGTGGCTCAACAGCTCCAGGGGTATCTTGATCACGTCAATTATCTTGATCCTTCTCAGTCTGGCTTTCGCCCGGGTTATGGCACTGAGACAGCACTTGTGGCTTTGGTGGACGATTTCCGCTGTGAGAAGGATCGGGTCATTCGACCCTATTGATCCTGTTAGATCTTTCGGCAGCATTTGATACCGTTGACCATGAGATGTTGGTGGGACGCCTGCGGGACAGTGCGGGGGTGGGCGGGATCGTTCTTGAATGGTTCCGCTCATTCCTGACTGGGAGAACTCAGCAGGTGGTGCTCGGTGATTGTTTTTCATCTTACCGAGACCTCTCATGTGGGGTTCCACAGGGTTCTGTTCTGTCCCCTCTCCTGTTCAATGTGTATATGTAGCCGCTCGGCGAGGTGATCAGAGGGTTCAGGGTGCGGTGTCATCAGTATGCAGATGACACCCAACTGTATCTCTCCTTTTCAACCAACCCAGGCTGGCTGTCTCAGTGCTTACCCGGTGTTTGACAGCTGTGAGGGACTGGATGAGGGCTAACTGACTGCAACTGAATCCTGACAAGATGGAGGTGATGTTAGAGGGTAAGTCAGTGGAGGTAACAGCTCCCTCGGTTGATGGAATCTGCCCTCCGCTGACTTCCCAGTTACGGAGCCTGGTGGGTGCTCCGTCATTGATACGCAGGTCTGCCTGGATTTCCAGGTGGAGACTGTGGAAAGGAGTGCCTTTCACCAGTTAAATCTGGTGCAGTGGCTTCGGCCGCTGGTTTTGGTTCGTGATCTGGCCACGATCATCCATGCTTTTATTACCTCTCGGTTAGACTACTGCAACGCGCTCTACGTGGGGCTACCTATGGTAACGGCTCAGAAGCTGCAGCTGGTGCAGAATGCAGCGACCTGGCTCTTGGTGGGGCTGGTCTGCCAGGAGCACATCACACTAGTGCTCCGATCTCTGCACTGGCTGCCAATAGTCTTCCGGGCTCGATTCAAAGTGTTGGTTTTGACCTATAAAGCCTTAAACGGCCTGAGCCCTGCTTATCTGCGAGGCTGCCTCACTCCCTGTGTTCTGGATTGGCCCCTGCCATGGTCTGCAGGTGCCATGCTGGAGGTCCCCTGGGTTTCCATGGGGCCACGCAGAATAGGGCAATATTGGTGGCCGCCCCGCACCTTTGGAATTCCCTCCCAGTGGGGACTCGTCTAGCCCCAAACCTCCCGACCTTTCGTAGGAACTGCAAGACCTGGATGTTCCACCAGACATTTGGCGAGGGAGAGGGGTGAGGGTGGGGAGATTGGTGAGGGTTGGGGTGGGTTTTTTAAAATTATTATTACTGTTGATATTATTTTATGATGTTTTAATCTGTTGTGTGATA
Source organism: Sphenodon punctatus (assembly GCA_003113815.1). Lineage (NCBI taxonomy): Eukaryota > Metazoa > Chordata > Lepidosauria > Sphenodontia > Sphenodontidae > Sphenodon > Sphenodon punctatus. Next base: position 3,323,764 of record QEPC01013002.1, on the reverse strand, counting down.
TTGTATATTTTATTGTGTTGCTAGCCACCCCGGGCTGCCTGTGATGGGAGGGACGGGGCACAATCTTTTAAAATAAATAAATAAACTTGGTGAAAGGACTGAGACCTTCAGATGTGCATATTCACTTATTGCAGGCCATGTGAGAACATCTGCCTGCCTTTGTTTAAGATGCACATTAGGTGTTGATTTGATTTGAGTGTTGTAGCTATGTGCCATATTCTAAATGTCATTACTGGGATAAGTGTAAATATGAATTAGGGCATAGATTTATTTATTTACCCTGCTTGGCTTACAAAACACATAAAAGCAACTAGCCACCAACCCTCTCTCTAACCCCTGCACCCAGTCCCACCCAACCCTATCACTGCCTGCCAAATACCTGGCCAAACAGAAAGATCTTCCATCTCTTCTGGAAGATGAATAGGCTCGGACTTAGCTGGACCCCCCAAGGGGAGGGAGTTCCATAATTGTGGGGCAGCCACTAAGATCATCTCTCTGTGTGCCCTTGTAAAGACTCCATAGGCAGCTGGTACTCACAAAAGGGCACCTGTGACCAATCTCAAAGCCTGTGACATATTATTATTATTATTATTAACAAACATTTATATAGCGCAAGCAGTGTACCTGGCACTTTACAAAGTAATAAAATAGACACGGTCCCTGCCCCTAGGGCTTACAATCTGAGAGACAGGAGCTGGGGGAGAGACTTAGGAAGGGGAACAGAGGGAGAGACAAGGGGTCTAACATTCATGAAGATGCGAGGTCTCAAGTGCACGTACTTGGCTTGGTTACGATGAGAATGACAGCAGGCAGGTCCATGTTGCAAGGATAAGGGTAAACCGATCGTAGGTATAGGAATAGTGGCTCAGCAGGATAAAGAGTCAGACAGAGCAGAGCGAAAGAGGTGAGTTTTAAGGAGAGATTTGAAGGTATGAAGGGAGGGGGCAAGGCGGATGTGGACAGGGAGGGAGTTCCAGGCATGGGGGGCAGCAAGTGAGAAGGGACGAAGGCGCTTAGGGGAGCAGGGAAGGCGTGGAAGGGTGAGAGAAGGGACAGAGGAGGAGCGAAGTGCACGGGCTGGAGTATGGAGGGCGATAAGTGCAGAGAGGTAGGGGGGAGCAAGGTTGTGAAGAGCTTTATAGGTGAAGACTAGGAGCTTGTGCAGGATTCGTTCAGGAAGGGGAAGCCAGTGAAGCGAAGAGAGGAGGGGCTGCACATGGTCGAAGCGACTGGCGAGGTAGATGACCCTGGCAGCAGAGTTTTGGACAGAGATGAGGGGAGAAAGGTGAGACCGGGGAAGGCCAGTGAGAAGGAGGTTACAGTAATCGAGGCGAGAGATGACCAGAGCATGAACAAGAGTTTTGGCAGACGAGACAGAGAGAAAAGGGCGAATCTTAGCAATGTTATGGAGGGAGAAGCGACAGGATTTAGCAACAGAGTCAATGTAGGGTTTAAAAGAAAGGGCTGAGTCAAAGATGAAGCCTAGGCTACGGGCTTGGGGGACAGGCAGGATGGTGACTCCATCAATAGTTATTGACAGTGAGGAAGGAGAGGAAGGATGAGGGGGGAAGATAAGGAGTTCAGTTTTAGCCATGTTGAGTTTGAGTTGACGTTGAGACATCCAGGTAGAGATGTCAGAGAGACAGTTGATGAGACGAGCTTGAACAGAGGGAGAGAGAGAGGGAGTAGAGAGATAGAGTTGAGTGTCATCAGCATAGAGGTGGTATTGGAAGCCATGGGAGGCAATGAGTTTGCCTAAGGATGAGGTATAGATCGAGAAGAGGAGAGGGCCAAGAACAGAGCCTTGAGGAACACCAACTGAGAGGGGGAAGGAGGAGGAGGCGGAGTTGGAGAGAGACACATTAAAGGAGCGGTCAGAGAGGTAGGAGGAGAACCAGTTATGGACAGAGCCACAAAAGCCAAGGGAGTGAAGGGAATCCAGCAAGAGTGAGTGGTCAACAGTATCGAAGGCAGCAGAGAGATCAAGGAGGACAAGAATGGAATAGAGACGTTTAGATTTAGCCACCAGAAGATCGTTGGTGATCTTAGCGAGAGCAGTTTCAGTAGAATGAAGGGGGCGGAAGCCAGATTGGAGGGGGTCAAGGGAGGAGTTGGAGGATAGGAAGTCAAGGCAGCGGGAGTAGACAACACGTTCAAGCAGCTTGGAAGCAAAAGGAAGGAGTGAGACAGGACGATAGCTAGAAGGGTCAGAGGGGTCAAGAGTGGACTTTTTGAGAATAGGAGAGACTGTGGCATGTTTGAAGGCAGAAGGGAAAGAGCCAGTAGAGAGGGAGAGGTTGATGATGTGCAGGAAGGAAGGGGCGACAGTGGGAGTAATGGAGGTGAGGAGGCGGGAAGGAATGGGATCAAGGGGGCAAGTGGAAGGGTTGGAGGAGGAGAGCAGAGAGGAGATTTCCTTAAGGGAGGCAGGGGAGAAGGAGGACATGAGAGAAGGAGGGGGAGGAGGGAGAGGGGTGGGAGTGGGAAGAGAGGAGTGGGAAGCGATGTCGAGGCGGATCTTGTCTATCTTGGAGGTGAAGAAGGAGGCAAGATCCTGAGCAGAAAGGGAAGAAGGAGGGGGAGGACAGGGAGGCTTGAGGAGGGAGTCAAAGGTAGAGAACAGGCGGCGAGGGTCCCGAGAACAGGACTCAATGCGGGAGGCATAGTAGTGTTGTCTAGCAAGGGAGATAGCAGAAGTAAGGGTGGAGAGACAGAATTTGAAGTGAAGGAAGTCAGCGTGAGAATGGGATTTGCGCCAGAGTCGTTCAGCAGCACGAGTGCAAGAACGGAGGTGGCGGATACTAGGGGTGAGCCAAGGACGGGGGTTGTGGGAGAAGGCAGGGCGGGAAGAGAGAGGGGCATGGGAGTCAAGTGTGGAGGAGAGAGAGGCGTTGAGAGCAGAGACAGCGGAGTCAGGGGAGGAGGAAGAGAAGACTGTAGGAAGAAGGGGAGAGAGAGAGGAGGCAAAGTCCAGGGGATCAATAGCTTGAAGGTCACGGAAGGGGCGTAGAGAAGGGGAAGAGGAGGGGGGACAGTGGGAAATGTTGAAAGAGGCAAGGAAGTGGTCTGATATAGGATGAGGATCGAAGGAGAGATCAGCGACAGAGCAGTTTCTAGAGAGGACAAGATCAAGAGAATGGCCATTAGTATGGGTGGGGGAGTTGGTCCAAAGGTGGAGGTTGAAGGAGGAGGCTAGGGAGAGGAAGCGAGAGACTGAGGGCTGAGATGGGTCATCAACATGAATGTTGAAGTCACCAAGGATGAGAGTGGGGATATCAACAGAGAGGAAGAAAGTGAGCCAGGACTCAAAGTCAGAAAGAAAGGAAGAGAGAGGACCAGGGGGACGGTAGATGACAGCAACACGTAGATGGAGGGGGGAGTAGAGGCGCACGGAGTGAGCCTCAAAGGTATGGAAGGAGAGAGAGGGGGGAGGAGAAATTGGTTGGAACTGACAGGATTTAGCAAGAAGGAGGCCCACCCCACCACCCCGTCCTTCAGGGCGGGGTTGGTGAGAGAAGGAGAGACCCCCACAGGAGAGGGTAGCAGGCGTGACAGAGTCCGAGGGAGTGATCCAAGTTTCAGTAAGGGCAAGGAGCTGGAGGGAGCGAGAGAGGAAAAGATCATGGATATAGGGAGCTTTACTGATAGATGAGCGACAGTTCCAGAGGGAGCAGAAAAATGGTAGTTGATGAGGGGGGAGGCAAGGAATAGGGATAAGATTGGGAGAAGGGGAGCGTCGTGGTAGGCTAGAGACAGGAGGAATAGGGATAAGATTGGGAGAAGGGGAGCATCGAGGAAGGCTAGAGACAGGAGTGGAAGGGGAGCAATGAGAGAAAGTAGCCAAGGGAGCAAAGGATGTATGGGGGAGGTTAGAGAGTGGTGATCGGTTGGGGGGAGGAAGAAGCTGGGAGGAGAAAAGTAGAGGAAGAAAAAGATGGACAGGAAGAGGAGAAGGAGAGGAGGGAAAGAAAAGGCGAGAAAATAGGGCAGACATGTTAGTGAGTAAGATAGGAGGGGGAAGTACAGTAGAAAAGAAATGGAGAAAAGTACCTGTAAGGCGCGCGCCTTTAGGCCCGCTGGTCGGTGGAGCTTGGGGCGGCAGGAAGGCCAAGCCCCAGGAGAGTCGTGGTGTCCTCGAGCGATGACAGCCGAGGATGCTGGGAGCGTATGCAGACGAGCTGCAACCTCACCAGTCCTTGGGAAGGGAAGAGGTGGTCTTTCATAAACCTGGGACCCAAGCCTTTTATGGCTTTATAGGTCAACCAGCACATTGACTTGTGCCCAGAAAGTTATTGGCAGCCAGTACAGACACTGATGTAATGTGCTCATGGTGACCCACTCCCAACAGAACGTGGGTTGCTGCATTCGGTACCAAGTTCTGCAGTCATGAAAGGCAACCCCATATAGAGCGTGTTGCAGTAATCTAGCCTTGAGGTTACAAAGGCATGGACAATGGTGGCCAGCTCCATGTCTGATTTTTAAAAAAAAGAAAAAAAAAAGGTTGTAGCCTTTTCTTCAGGTGAAGTTGGTGAAAAGTCCTCCTGGTCACTGTTGCAACCTGGCGATCCAGGTGCAGCAGTGGATCCAAAAGCACCCCAAGGCTGTGAACCTGAGTGACCAAGGGAGACTGAACCCCATCAACAATAGGGGTTCCTGCATCCCCCAGGTCACATGGCTGGTCAACCATCATCACCTTGGTCATATCTGGATTAGTTTCAATTGACTCATCCAAATCCAATCCCCAACAGCAGCCAGCACCAACTGGGTAAGCACCAAGAGTGCAGGACTTGGGTCCGATGAAAAAGAGAGAGAGCTGAGTGTCATCATCATATTGATGGCACTTCTCTTCAAGTCTCCAGACAGTCTCATGCAGGGGCCTCAGATACACATTGAACAGGAGTGGAGACAGGATGGAACCCTGCAGGACCTCACAAGGGAGCTTCCGAGGGGATGATCAGCCACCACCCTGTGGGTCCTCCCAGCCAGGAATGAGTGGAACCACTCGAGTGGTCCCATGCACCTCCGTCATGTCCAACAGCTGTGTTGACAACACCCCACAATCAGCTGTATCAGAGACCACCGAAAGACCTAACAACATCAACAGGGTACAATTCCCCATTAATTTCCATGTGGAAATCATCAAAACAAGGCCACAAATTCAGTCTCAGTGCCATGCCTAGGACAAAAGTCTGACTGACATGGTTCCAGGAATTCAACAGCATTGAGATATGCCTGGAGTTGAGGCAACTCCCGTTCAATAACCTTCCCTAAAAAGGGAAGATTAGAGATGGGGTGATAGTTGACAGGGAGTCAACATCAAGAGATGGGTGAGTCAACATCAAGAGATGGTTTCTCCTGGGAGATCCTCCTGGATGGCCAGTAAAACAGTAGAGTTAGATCCCCGCCACTAACAGTAGGAGGCAGACTTCCTGATTTTCTGGAGCATGCTCAGAGGGATCTAGCCCCCAAACTCCAGTTGTTTGTCTGCCTCCACACTGGTAGGAAGCAGGCTAGCTGCCTCCATCACAGACAGAAGTTACAGGCAGCCTACAAATTGAAAAACACCCCAAGTCTCTTTGGGAAAAGCCTCCTGGTGCCAGGGAGGGAGGAATTCCTCTCCTTGTTCACCCCCTTCCTTAAGAGGGGTTTGGAGTATTGGATCTGAGTGTTCCCCTCTCCAACTGGCGTGGGGGCCCTGCAGAGCGGGCTTAGCAGTTCTCGAAGGGGTTCTGACTATTGGTCCCCCAGGACCCTACAACCGCTAGAACCTAGAGCGGCCATGGGAAAACCACACTGCCATGGCACAGGGCCTGACAGCACCGGATCATTCAGCCCCGAAGTGGGCTCGATCAGGCAAGTTCCCGGCCCCTACTCCCCAGATTGCTCCTCAGGGTTCCAGCGGCATAGTGGGTCCCTACCTTCAGCTCTGGGAGGATGCAGCGTCAGAGCGCTGCAGTGGCCAGAAGGGTCTTCCAGTCCGCTCTCCTCCCCACTCACCGCGCAACCAGGGGACAAACAGAAATGGCTGTGGGCTGCCGCAGGTGCTCCCAGCCCATCGTGCAGCATTAGGCAAGGCCCTGGCTCACTCAGAAAAATGGCTGCAGGGAAAGCGAAACCAAAAGAAGCAGCTACCAAAGGGCCACCACAAGGAGAATGTCGGCAGCGGCAGTGGACACAGGCACAGACCCAGCAGTGCTCACAGCAACAGTAAGTCCCTCGTGTGCCCCTTCCCCAGCCCCTCATATGGAGGTCCTCAGAGAGGGGGTAAGAGAGAGGAACCAGTTGGCCTTGTGGGTTAGGTGGTAACCTTGGATTCAGAAATTCCAGGTTCAAATCCTGGTTCCTCCATGAAGGATGTGGGACCTTAAAATGATTACTTGGTGCTGCTCCCCTGTAAATGTGGGAGTAAGAGCTTGGCTCTGTTTCCCCACAGGGGGTAGCAGTTAAAATCCTTTTGGAATTAAAACGCAAACGATTTCCTCCTAAGCGCAAGAAAGCTTGCCGCTACAAGGGCCACTTCAAGGGTGCCGGTAAAGGCAAGCTTCCCCTGGCCAAGAAACCACGCAAGGCCCCCAGACCCCTGGTCTCCCCCGCCTTGTTGGGGGCAGCCTCTGAGGAGGTTTGGTTCGCCCACTCCTTTGAAGAGGAAGAGACCTCAGTTAGGGGTAAGAGAAGGGGGAAAAAGGCTCCCCTCACAACACCCAGTGAGGAGGAAGAGGACGCATCAGAGGCCCATGCCTCAGAGGAGTTCCATGCCTAGGAGGAAGAGAGCCGTCGATCCTCCCTTGAGTAGGAAGAGATAGAGGAGCCAGGGATTGAAGCTTCAGCTGACCCAGATAGGCAGTTCCCTAGTAAATACAGAGGCCAGATCTTTGATCTGGTCATAAAGGCTCTTCACCTCCGACAAAAGAAAGAGAAGCAGGAGGAGGAGGAGGAGGAGGAGGAGGAGAAGGTGGAGGAGTGAGAATATATACCACGAACTAGAACCAGAGACAGGGGGATGGCTTTAGATAAAACCTATGAAAAAATTATCAAAAGGAATGGCATCTCCCCAACAAGGCTTGCAAAATGAATAAAACACAGGTATCCCTCTCCTCCTTCACTAAAAGCAAGGAGGCCCTCCTCGCCATCCCTAAAGTGGATGCCACAGCAGCATCCCTCACCAGAAACTCTGTTTTCCCAAGCGAGGGAGAATGCTACCCCCGGGACCCTACTTACAAAGGAATAGAGTGTAACCTAGGAAGGAATTTTGCAGAAGTAGCCTCAATCATAAAAACGGCCACAGTCACCTGCTACTTTTCAAGGGCCCTTGTGACTTGGATCAAATAGGCCAGGGATCCTCGGGTCTCTATGAAGATTGCTAGGATCCTATCTACCAAAATCCAGTTGGCCTATGCCTTTATAGCGGTCTCATCCACTGATACCCTCCACTGGGCATCACCGGCGACAGCATCCAACATAGAAGGCCACTGCTGCCTCTGGCTCAGGTCCTGGGAAGGAGACACCACAGTCAAAAATACCCTGGTGGGTGATCCTTTCCAGGGGGCTAAACTCTTCGGCGTCTGCCTGGATAAAGTCCTCGCAGACGCTGGAGATAAATCCAAAAGACAAACCCTGCAAAGCTTTGGAATCTCAAAAAAGTCTTTTCGTTCCTGCAGTACAGGCTACTTTCTAGCAGGTGGCACCAGACGTCCTTTCTATCCACACAGAGGAAACCAGCAGAAATACAAGCCTAGATGGCACTAACAGAAGGGAGCTGGTAACAGAGCCAAGCACACACAGGGCTCTGGATGCCCCAAGTTGGACGCATGACTGTGGAGCCTTCCCTTCTCAGGACCTTACGACCCTAGGAGGCAGGCTACAACTGTTTGTGGAGAAATGGCTGGACTCCACTTCAGACGCATGGGTCCTCTGAACCATACAGAGAGGATATGCAATCGAGTTCTCCCATTTCCCTCGACACTCCTACTGTGTCTCACCGGTCTCCAACAATCCAGACAAGCACTCTTTAGTGCAAACAGAAATAGACAAGCTCCAAACGATCGGCACCATACAACCTGTACCATCCCATGAAAAGAGGTCCGGACTCTACTCCATCCTGTCCCTCATTCCAAAAAAGTTGGAGCAATGGCGTGCAGTCCTCAACCTAAAAATCCTAAACCAGTCTGTCAAAGTTCAAAGATTCAAGATGGAAACCCTCCAATCCATCTACATAGCGATCGCGCAAGGCCAGTGGTTGACATTCCTCGATCTCAAAGAAGCATACCTGCACGTCCCCATCCTCCCGTTTCACAGGCAGTGACTCAGGTTCACGTATGCCCGACAGCACTGGCAATACACAGCCCTGCCCTTCAGCCGTGCCACTCATCCAGGACATTCACAAAGGTTCTGATCCTTCTCATTGCGAACAAGAGCCACCTGACTCCTTCCCAAGCTCTGGGCGATCTTGGACACCCTCAGTTAAAAGTTCTTCCTTACACAACACAGGCAAGAAAAACTCCGACACCTGATCGGACAAATTTCAAAATCCCACAAGGCCAGACTCATGTTCCTCGCCAGCCTGCTGGGTGCCATGATCTCCTGCCTAGGAATCCTACATTGGGCCAGATTCCATTCTATACCACTTCAGCAGTTTCTATGCCCATGGCAGGACCACCTGACACAGGGACGAAACCTGTGGATCACAGTCCCAGCACCTCTAAAGAACTCCTTCCACTGGTGGGCAAAGACGAACTGATTCAAACGGGGTGACCCGCTCTCAGATCCTGACAGGATGTCCGTGACAACTGATGTGAGTCTCTTCGGTTGGGGAGCACACTCTCAGGGCAAACATGCACAAGGCAAGTGGCTCCCTTGGGAGCGAAAGCATCACATCAACTGGCTGGAGCTACGGGTGATTTATCTAGCCCTACAAGACCTAGCTCCAATCCTTCGAGGGAAACAGGCCCTGCTGTACACGGACAACATGGTGGCGAAAGCGTACATAAATCACGAAGTGGGTTCTCGATCCGAATGTCTCCACTAGCAGGCGATCGCTCTCATCAAGTGGTCATAAAGGAACCTGAAGTCCATCAAGGCAGTTCACATCACCGGAAAAAAGAACACTCAGGCCAATTGGCTAAGCCGGGAAAAGATCGACCCAGGAGTGTGGGATCTCAACCTGGCGGCGTTTGAGACCTTAATCAGCTTCTTTGGGCAACCAGAAATCTACCTGTTTGCTTCACCAACCAATGCAAAAACTGAGATCTTCATACCCTGATTCCCGGTTTGCTGAGCGGCAGCGTTCAATACACTGAACCTGACCTGGCCTCTAGGTCTTTCATACACCTTTCCACCATTTCCCCTCATAGACAAGACTGTAGTGAAAATCAAGAAAGAGTGGTCGACCACCATCCTGGTAACCCCCTAATGGCCATAACGGCCATGGTTTGCGGACATTCAAGAACTGAGCTCAGAGCCCCCCCCACTCAGACTCGCGACCATCCCAGGCCTCCTGTCTCAGGGGCCTATCCTTCACAACAACCCGGAAGCCCTGAAGCTAACAGCATGGAAGTTGAAAGGAGGGCACTAAGAAAGTTGGGTTACTCCCAGCAAGTCCTGGACACAATGCTTCAATCCAGGCGTCCTACCACGAAATGCACATACAAGAGTACCTGGGCTACCTTTGCCAGGTGGTGTAAAAACAGGGACGTTAGACCAGCTAAGGCCCCTATTAGGGTTATTTTAGATTTCCTCCATGAAGGCCTAGACAAGGGGTTAAAGCCCAACACACTCCAAAGACAGGTATCAGCCTTGAATAGCGTTTTCTGCACAGTCAAGGGATGCAAAGTAGCTAACCCCCCCCATATTATCCAGTTCCTGAAGGCATTGAGAGTTGTCTCCCCTCCAGTGGCTCACCGATTCCCCACATGGAACCTGAATTTAGTCCTGAGGGCCCTAACCAAAGCACCTTTTGCATCTCTTAGAGAGGTCTCCCTTTATTACTTGTCCCTCAAACTGGCCTTTATCATAGGCATCAAGGAACTTGTCTGGCACAAGCTCGATGTCAAGAGACCACTCTGTGTATACCTGGACAGACCGGAGGGCTTGGACAGACCGGCTCCCTTCAGCAAGTCGTCTACTCTGTTCGTATCCTACAGTCCTCAGAGAAAAAGACATGAGGGCATCGAGCGATTATCGCGTGCTGGATGTCCCTCTGGATCACAGAGGCCTACAAGGCAGAGGACAAATCCCCCCCCCCCCAGGGTATTCACCCATTCCCTTAGAGGAGCAGCAGCCTCACAGACCTTTAGAAATTCGGCCTCCTACGGGAAAGCTGTTGGGCAGCGATCTGGTCTTCAGTGCACACCTTTATGAGGCACTACAAGATCCCGCTGCACGAATCCGCCAATGCGGCTTTCGGGTGATGGGTGCTACAGGTGGTGCTATAAGGGGTATACCTAATCCCCTCCACCTGACACTCTCCTCTTATACCTCCCTCCGTTTCCCCCCCATATATTTCAGGAGTGGGACACTGCTTTGGAACATCCCTACTGTTTTACTGGCCATCCAGGAGGATCTCCCGGGAGGAAAATTGGACTCTTACCTTGTGAATTTTTGTCTACAGGAAATCCTCCTGGATGGCCAGTCCCACCTGGAGTGAGGAGTAACTCTGAAGTACCTAGATCTCAGACACTTACCTTAGTGACCACTTCAACCCTAGAACCACACCCCGTTGGGAGTGGGAGTGCGGAGTTTTTGATCACAGTTTATGTTGATAATAAAGTTTTTCTCTAGTTACAGAATTTTTTCCGGTTCAGCATAGGTTGAGCAGTGTGAAGTAACGCTTGAAAACACTGGAGTTTAGAGGTTAGATCCCTCTGAGAATGCTCCAGAAAATCAGGAAGTCTGCCTCCTGCTGGTAGTGATGGGGATCTAACCCTACTGTTTTACTGGCCATCCAGGAGGATCTCCTCCTGTAGAAGGAAAATTCACAAGGTAAGAGCCCAATTTTCCTTTCTCTTGGATGCAGATTAAACAGTGAACTTAGCCAGAAGAGTCTCCGTTGCGAAGACAACTATGTTTTGTGTACAGTGAGGAGCAATAAGAAATAGATACTGTCAGAGTTACAACATATGGATGGGCAAAGATAGAAGGCTGCCAGAGTAGTTCATGTTGTTGCAGATTCAAGACAAATAAGGTTTTGAATTTTAAACTCAGCTACGTGTTACTCTCCCTATATGAAATATCTAGAGCACGTACATATTTTCATTTAGTTTTGTGTGTGTGTGTGTGTGTCTGTTGTTTACTTTTGTGTTCTAGTTGAGGATGGGGGACTAAAAAAAGTATAGGGACTAAAAAAGTCCACATACTTTTTTGTTCTAGTCTAGCCTGGAAAACGTAGGACAGTGTAACTACTTAGTTTCATCCTCTTCAGCTTGGCATTTAGCTATAATGAGCTACATACACGTTTTGATCTTAACTCCTGTAATAATAAAAGATATAGAAGCAATAAAAGGCTTTGTGGGATGTGTTTAATATAATATTTAAAATCCTTCATATTCTTCAAACTTTCACAACTTTGTGAATTTGAGAGCACTCCTTTCCTTCCCTATTAGCAGATGTCCTAACCCAGATGTCTATAGTAGCAAGTGGAATGTCAAGGTTAAAACCTTTAGACTACACAAATCCTCTCCAAACTGGACAACCACAATTAAAGGCTGTCAATTATAACAGGGGACTGTATTGGTCTGCTGGTGAATATTGCACTGTTGCAATCTTATGATCTTTATCACCGATCTTGTGCTAATTTGTGTTTGTAGTGTGATCAAGCCTTAAGCAGAGACTGGGGGGCACCTCAAATTATCTAAGTTGTCCTTTAACACATCCTGGTCCACTCTGGTAAATTGAGGACCTAGCACCCTGCATCTACTCCAAAATGCTTTTCTTAAAGACTTTGTTTGTGGAGTCATTTTAATACATAAAAATTCTAGCTTTCTTTGACTTTTTAAAAATTAACATAGTTTTAAATTGTTTAGCTGGTTGTAATGAAAGGCTTGGAAGCATGAACACTAAATACCCCCAAAGCAGCAGACATATAAAAAGATCTTGATCTTTTTTTCTTTTTTTTTAATGTTATGATTTCAAAATAATCTTCATGGTTTTTAGAGGGTCAATAACTCAAATGTTTGAATGCTGGAGGTGGAAGTACTGGTGGTGCTTTTAGAGGAAGGAGCTGCCCACCCTTGCTTTTCACTTGCTAGTCCTATAAAATATTCCCAACTCTCTGATGACGCAGATATGGTCTAAGGCTTTTGTAATCCATAAGGCAGGTTTGGTGTGGTGGCATTTGCTAAAGATTGTTCCCAAATTTGTTACCAATTTCTACCATATTACCAAAGTTTATCGATACCTGTTCATCAGCTTGGGATCCATGAGTCAGGATTTCACAGGTACCAAGTTAAAAATATGATCATCACCAGACCTGGGGGAAAAAATATTTATCAAGTATTTTGTGCCCTATGAAGCAAAAATGAGATAAAAATGGCATTATCCATGGTCCAACCCTTTACCCTTTGGAGGCTTAGGAGGCCTGTGTTGGGTGATGATTGAATCCCACAAGCTTCAACGTATAATTATGTTTGGCCCAAAAGAAAGAGAGGTAACCTGGGTGTTGTAGAAACTAGGTCCAGATGTTGATGATGGCCTCAGTTTTCCCTAAAATAGGTACAACCTCCCTCTGCTGTATGACCAAGGGCCAACAAACTTGGACGCGGAGGGCTTGAAAGGACAGCCCCCAGAGGTGGCCAAGGGCTGGCAAACGTGGGGAAAAAAGTTTGAGAGCATAGCCCCCCATTATGAGCAAGAAGGGGGCTTGTAAGACAGAATAAGGATCGGGCCCAGCCACCATGGAACCCAGCAGAAAGTAGGTCACTCATGTGAAATACCAGCCTGAACCTGGGGGTAGAGATGATAAAGGGAAATGCCTAGAGTAAAGTATGGGGCCATTAAGAGGCATTCTTCCTATTCAGTAGAGCACCGATGACTGGAACTTGGAGCAGCAACCCCCCCTCAGGAATAAAGAAATCCAGGGGCTCCCTTTGTGTCCCAGGAAGCCGATCGTTAGTCCTCGCCTCCTCTCCTTAACTACCTTCCAGCCACTGTTGTTTACTCTTTCCCCCTGTGTCAAAGATATCTTATGCATCTTGGATGGCCCTTTTTGTGATGGAAGTGGAAGTTGGATTTCTCCCCTCGTTAGC
>QEPC01013002.1:3218942-3310138 GCA_003113815.1 Sphenodon punctatus | reverse complement strand
TTCCCCCCTGAAGTTAAGGAACGGTAGATATTGGGTGGCTCTGTCCCCAGTAGCTACGAGGGGGAGGGGTTTCCTATACTTTCTTTGTAGCCTTTGTTTGTCTTTGTAGCCTCTGTTTGTACACCTGTACTCCGGGGAACCACAGCTTAAGGCCCTTAAGTCATTCCCCCCTGAAGTTAAGGAAAGGTAGATATTGGGTGGCTCTGTCCCCAGTAGCTATGAGGGGAAGGGGTTTCCTATACTTTCCCAGCCACAGTCTGTGTTTTCAAGCTTACTTTCCCTTCCCTCGTATTTGTTTGCGTTTTTTTCCTTCATGTTCCATCAGCCAGACCTGGACTGTGTTGTAGTATTAGCCTGTATGTGTTTCTATAGCTTATTTGGGTTCTTTCTCTTTTATTGTATAACCCAATAAACCTCGTTTAGTTTTATTGAAGCATTTGTGTCTTTTTCTTTCTATTTGGGGAGGATACATAAACTGCTGTAGCACATACTGTCCTCAGTTTGATCCCTTTGAACACGGGGAACCCCCCCCCCCCAATTTTGACTAAACTTGGCTAATTCCCCTAAAGTTAAAGATAGAGCAGATATTGGAGAACCAACCCCCCCCAATAATCTCATGTGGCAGGGGGTCACGTGTTAACACAGATGTAAAGGGGCACAGACAAAATCTACTTGCTGCTTTTAAGTGCTAAGGATAATAATTAATGAGAACAATATTGGAAAATTCCTTGCTGCGGATATCACTGAGTATATGAAAAGCTTGATTTTCTTGTGCTTTATTTTATCTATATATGCAAAATGTCTGTACTGAGAGTTAACACCAATATGAATTATTTGGAATGGAAAGATGAACAGAGGACAAGAGGAGTTATCGGATGTTACGCTAGCTACTGGTTCAGGTTCCAAGCACAATATTTTTGTGTACATGATCTGAACCAGGCCTGCTATGCGTCTTCTGTGGGCTTGCATCACATAGCATGAAAACAGACATGACGTTAAATCCACTTTAACACCGCTTTAACATTTCTTATGCATGTTGCAGGACTGTATTGGTGCCCTATGTAGCCCTGCAACATGCATAAGAAATGTTAAAGTGGTGTTAAAGCAGAGTTGTCTGTTTTCACCCATAGTGGGCCTAAAAGTGTTGTAGCCGACTGTGAGAAGCAGACCCTTGCAAGTAGCGGGTGTGACATTTGGCAGCACTTCACCTTGGCGGGAATCTGGCAGGGTGAAGCAGGGACCTGGTACTGGCTTCCTGCTGCCCTCTGCTTGCAACATGCAGAGAACATGGGAGGAAATACTGGCAGGGTGGAGAGTGAAGAACCAAAGGTCACTGGGTCAAGGTGGGGAGAGATTGAGGTGTTACCAGGGCGGGGAGGGTCACTGGTGATTGCGGGAGGACAGGGTTTAGCTTCTCTGGCAATCTCAGGGGCACTGCTGCTCCTATGTCCTTGCCACCACTTCCAGTAAGCCCTTTGCCTCTTGTCATACCAGCTATTGGGTAACCTCTTCAGGTCCAATTGGCCACCCAATAGCTAGCTAGTACATCTGTTCAACCAGCTGTGTGCTCAGGATTTCCATCACAGGATAGATTTCTCCATAGCTAATTTCTCCATTGCCTCTGTTAACACCCAAGGGATACAAACAGTTCACTCTGCAATGTGGTATACTTTTGGTCCAGTACTAAAGCAATGAAGAGAAGTCCACAAATATTTTCCCTTTCCCCTTGTTGTCAGCATCCACATGAGATTCTGAAAGGCTGATGGGGTCATAATGTGGTTGTGAGATTTATATGTACTGCCATAAAGTTCTGAGTAAATTTGTCTAGTCTAGTTTAATTTAATTTAACTGGTGTTTCATAATAAAACCATAACATGTTTTTGTTCTTGTGTTACGCACTGTTTTGCAGACTGCAGTGAAGACATGTACCGCTGCAACACAGGGAAATGCCTCAATTATACCTCTGTCTGTGATGGCTATGATGACTGTGGAGATCTGAGCGATGAGCAAAATTGTGGTAAATGGGAATACTACGCTTACACAGAAGGTTTAGTATACAAGTATAATCAGAGGTGCACAATTTACATTATTAGATGGACCACAAACAGATACCGTTTACCAATAATGGGCAGAGTTGAAACACATTGCACTTCAAACCAGTGTGCACACGTTGCAGGTATAGTGGGTTCATGGCCTTAGGGGTAGAGAAGCTAGGGAGCATTTGATGGCACCGATGTAATATTAAGGGACTTGGCACTGGATTAGCCTTTGAGCCAAGACTGCTGCTTGCAGGGATCACTTAAATCCAGGTGCCAGGAGTGACTTTGTGTGAGATGGTCCCGGCTGCTGCATTCTACGTATCTGGGATATATGAGAGCCCTGTAAGATTAGGTATTACAGCTGAATTCAGACAAGAATCTTCTGCCTGTATTCTTTGTTGCGGGAGTTTGCATTTACATATTTTAATTGTTCCCATCTTCCTTCCCCTCACTAAGAGTTTCTTTTCTGTCTTTCTGGCATGATTTCACTTGTGGATTACAGGGCTCAAAATCCAGCTCTGTAATCCCTGAGAAATGAGCTAAACCCTGCACACATGAGCAGAGCTTCCCGTGATTCCCACTGGTGCGATTTTGACTCGCACCAGTTCCTCCCCCCCTCCCATCTCTTATGCAAGCAGCCTGATTTTACTAAACCACCAAATAACGCTACCTTTTTATGTTAGTTTCATCTTTAGTTTTATTTTACCTCAGAAATATTCTTACTTTTCCCAGCCATGTTGTTAAAAAAGCCAAAAGCAACAATTAAAAAATCCTCAAAACTGATTCAAATGTAAGTGCTTTGTAGCAACAACTCAGCTTTGCTGACTGTGCCTATATCAGGCAACTATTGACAATATGATTTGATAGAGATTGACTTGCTTCACCATTGGAAGATGTAGTTCTGCAGACTACTTAAAAGTGCTCTGTAGACAGAATGTGAAAACGTACTTTAGAGTACAAAGGTCCTCTGAGAAGGAACTGACAATCAGAAAAAGGACTTGGTCATCTGTTTAAAACTCATTTTTCAGAAGAGTTTGGAAACTAGGACAAAATGACATAGAGATGTTTAGTGTTCTCTGAAAAAATTATTTTCCATTTGTTACTACAATGCTAAATGATTGGGGAAATAACTGAGAATTTGTTGGGAAAGTTGTGCTATTCTGTAGTGCGTTGGTCACGGTTAGAAATTTGTCAGCTGCTTTTAATAGCAGCTTGATACATTAAAAAAATGTTGCCTCAGCTTTTGCATAATTCAAGGCATTCATTAAAATACATGTAAAAAAAAGTTCAAGTCATTTTACAGATATCGTGCAGAATTGTGAATGATACAGTTGGAACTATTTTCCTAATTCCCCCCCCATCTGTTGTTGATCTTAAGATTGTGATGTGATTACACAACATCGGTGTGGAGATGGGAGGTGTATAGCAGTAGACTGGGTGTGCGATGGTGACCATGACTGCATAGACAAGTCAGATGAAGTAAACTGCTGTAAGTTGCCTGATTTCTTAGTTCTTCAAATCAGTACTTTTTAACAAAATGGGAAAAAATTAGTCTGTTACTGGAAAGAAAAGAATTTCAGTTAATTTGATTTTAGATAGATTAGTAGCTAGTAAATGTTTTTGTGGATAAACTGCCTCAGCAAATACAAGAGACATTTTTTAGAAGTGTCAAAATGGTAAGTGGTTCCCCACAGGTTGTCATTTCATCAGTAGTACTGCAATAAATGTATATAAAAATGTATCTATATAGTCTTAGGGCACACGCCTCATTTATCCAGGTGTGCAAGGGGGTTGGCGTGTGCATAAATTGCGTGCTGAAGAGTCACGCCGGAGTAAGTGGGCGCTGAAGCCTCATTCTCAGCAAAAAGGCACTGTTGTGCAGTATAACCAATCAGCAGGCTTCTGCTTGTAACGTGGGAGTTGGAAACACTCACTGACAGTACCAAACAGTAAATGACAGCAGCAGCTGCAGCCCTCAACAAACTTAATCCAGCTCAGAGCAGAGCTAGCAAAGTAAGGGCAGGAACAGGGACTGCAAGAGTGTGTGCGCGCGGGGGGCTGGCAGGGCAGTTTCACCAGCTTGTCTGAATACTCCCATGCTTCCAGAGGCTAGAGGAGCACTGGTTTTTTAGAAATTGAGCCCTGGGGGATACTTATGAGAGAGATTAGACCAGTTTTAAGTGCTGACCCCATGGAGGGGCCATGTTGGACTGGAGGGGGGGGGGAGGTGGTGACATTGAATGCACAAGCAGGTGATGGGAAAATTATGCCTCTTGCTATGAATGAGGATTTGGTACATACTGAAGTCTGGTATAGCATGCCCTCCAACATTTGATAGTAAAAAATAGGTATTCGTCATATCTCCCCTAATTTGCATAAATTTGCATGTGCTTCTGAAAGTTTGTAATATCCCACTGAATGATTTTAGGTCTGATCTGGAAAAAACAATGTCTGTGTTAGAGGCTCTGCATATACCTATTGTAAGAGCAGGACTGATGATGTGAGTTATAACTCAGCCTATTAAAAAGTCAAAATTCTCAAATGTGTTCATTGACTTTGGTTCTAAAATTTTAATTTTAAAGTCGCTTAGAGGATCACAGGTGGAATCAGTGACAGTCCCTTTCAGCGTGTTAAAGAATAATGTTTAACAAGCACACTCATACCCCCTTCTACCTTTTTTATCACTCATATCCCCCTTCTAATTTTTATCTTGCTCCTAGGCACACAGTTCCCTCCTGTCTGGGTGTTACCTTCCTTCGTTTTTTGATAGCCATGCTTATTCGAAACTTGTTAAACTGAAAACTGTGCCCTGTCCCTTAGCAATGAGTCGCAGATTTTTCTCCTGCTAGATTAATGACATGATACTGACTCCCTTTGTCTGCTGAAGCCAGTACGAAACTTACATTGCTGGGAGCCTGGTACAAGATAACAAAACCCGTTACCGTACTGTGCAAAAGGTACTATTGGTATGACACTTTGGTGTGCAATCCTCATGCATCCCTGGATGAATAAGGATTAGTAGGGATGGGCGAACGTGGTTCGGAAGTTCGGCGTTCGGACCGAACTCAACCAGTTTGGTCGACCGAACCGAACGTCCGACCTGAACTCAATTTTTGAACCAAACCAACTGAATTTCCGAAATTGGCTCTGTTCGCTCATCCCTAAAAGATAATATTCCATTTAGTTCAATGGGGTTTGAATTTCCAAACTTTGTTTGGGAGTTCGGACCGAACTTGACTAGTTTGGTCGACCGAACCGAACTTCCGAACCGAACCGAATTTCTGAACTGAACCGAACCGAATTTCCGAACTCGGTTCTGTTCACCCATCCCTAAGGATTAGTTTATAAATAGTCAATACCTTGTGCAATGGGCTTCTGATTTGGCCTTTGTGTGCTTCTGTAACATAAATACTAAATTTGTAATTAAGTTTGTTTTAAAGAAATGAGACACCTTTACAGATAAGTAGAATGCATTCTTGCTTCCCCAGCATGCCACAGCCAGGGACTGGTGGAGTGCAGAAATGGACAGTGCATTCCTAGTGCTTTCCGATGTGATGGAGATAATGACTGTAAGGATGGAAGCGATGAAGAGAATTGCAGTGAAAGTAAGGGTAGGCTGCATGTCACTCTCTGTATAGTAATGAATGGCCCATCTGTTCTGGAACCTTTTTCTGGGGAATGTACAGTGACAAATGCCTTGAGGATGACTTTTGAGTAACCTGGCTTCCTTGTGTCACAGTTTCAAGACTCATTTTTTTCCCTCCTCCATCTTTCCCTTTCCCTGGTGTCATGTTTTTCTTTTGTTTTCTGCTTTCCCGCTCCCCAAGCTTGTTCTCTCCTGTCTAGGTTTCAGTTCTCCTTCAGATTCTGCCTGCAATAAGGACAAGAAAGGAGTAATAAAATTGCATACATGATACTGTTTCTAGCAGCTTGTAAAGTATGTTTTTTCCTTTAAATTAGTCCTGTCACACGCACATAACTTTCTGCATCTTAAATGATTTTTCCCAAAGAAGAGCAAACTTGGCTGATGACTTTGATGCATGAAATACAATAGAATCCAGGTACACGTGGTGTGTGTGTTTTTCTTTTTTTATTGCTATTTTGTCTCTGCAGGAACAATAGCAGTCAAAATGTGTTTGTTATCACTAAAGTGACTATATATCATTCAAAGATATGAGTAGATAAGAGGAGCAACAAGGGGATGTTACTGTGAAATCAATGCTCTGATTATAACCATATGTCAAAAACTTGTGCTCACGTGTACGATGTGTAAGCTCTTTGCAGCCACTGTACTTGTAGTATTTAAAGCAGGCATAAAGGAACCTGAACCCCAGACATATCCCAGCTAGACAGTCCTCCTGGTAGGGGTGGTACACTGGAGGGAATTCTGGTTTCATTTTTGTATAGTTTTTGTTTCTTTGCTTTTACGGATTCAGTTACAGATTCATATTTTGCTTCCATATTTAAATCCATTAAACACTTTAAAAGAATAAAAAAATAACTGTGCATGAACAAATGGTGGTAGGCCACTCTGCGCATACGCTCCCTTTTCTAAAATGGTACCAGCAGCATTACCAACCTTTTGGAAAAGGGCAGCCAGACTGGAATTACTTCATCTCACCACTTTAGTCCCACAGCCGTTTATAAACAAATAAGAAAATGCCCACTGTTTTTCATTACAAAATTACTGTAAAAAACATTTTTAGTGACCTACAAGGGCCCTTAATTTATGTAATCTTATCAGGATTTTGCTTGTGTGAAAATTTTCCTCTGAATGTCTAGCTCTAAACATCTTTGCCTGCATTTGATTCATTTCGCACTACTTTCAGACTTTGGCTCCAACCCATAAACTACTTACTCTGGAGTAGCCACATTGAAACCCTATTGATTTTACAAAGATATGACCATTTGAAAACTGCTTACTGAGCACAGACAGCATGCACTGTACACTGACAAATTAGTTAAGCAATCATCTAGTTAATTTAAAGACTTAAGCTAGTAGCTTTGCTGCTGACAAAGACTGTGAATCAAAAATCACACAGTCCGCTTCAACATGACTGGACCACTCTGGAGTTAAACATTTTTTGGATCGCTGCCTTTGTCATCAGGAAAGCTAATAATAGACAAGTTATGAATTACTTGGGAAAATGACATGTGAAAAAATTTGGTTTGCAGACAGAAGTGCTCTGCAACAATCCAAGGCAGTGCCACGCACGCACTCGGAATAGTGGAAATACTTGAGAAACTTTCAAATTTTATAAGGTTCAGGTCTCACATGCATCCACAAAGCCAAGTTTCATTTTAAGAGGCCTTCAGCATTTCTCCTTCAGTTCCTAAAAGAATCAACATTTATGAAAATTAGTGCAATCAACTGCAGAACTAAAAGAGCATAAATCTATTTCTAATTAAATGAACTGGAATCTGAAATGAATTGCACATGAAGGCAGAGCTGACATGGCCACATGCTAGCTTTTTAGCGTTACAATAAAATATAATCTGAGGACACTCTGGCCCTCCGTTTCTCCTGGTTGCTCTGTGCGTGGGGTTGTGTGAGGGAGGGATGTGAGTGGGGTTGTGTGTTTCGCGGGAGTGCACACGCACCTCCGCTCACCGACCACGAGATTTATAGGAGATGGTACCACTCATGCCCGTGCAGATCCATGCAGGTACCGTCTTGTGTAAAAAGGGCCACTATTAAAGACTGGTAAAGAGAAAGGGTTTGTGGAAGCTCTATTAAGCCTTTAGACTTAGGGCAGCATAGAAATTAAAATAACTAAATAAATAATTTGTTTATTGGCTAGGTATCTCAGATTTTTTTGGTACATTTCTGCTACCATCATTTGTCTTGGTTGCAACCTTTCAGTGTCTCCAGCTATTCCACCAACTTTGTCTCCATCTGGTGACCCATGAAGAAAAAGTAGTTCAAATTATCCCTTTTATTGAACCAACCTCTGTTGGTGAGAATGTGCAAGCTTTCAGGCCATACAGGGCCCTTCCTCAGGGATGCAGCAAGTCAGAACTATATAGACTGAGCAAATGCAGACAGGTATATATGAGAAGGCACAATAGTGACCTGGATGGGAATGAATAGGACAAAATAACTAGAGAGGGGACTGTAGATGGCAAGGGGGAAAAAAAAAGAGATGCTATACATTTAAAAATAAATAGGTGTAAGAGATGAAGAAACAATTGGTAATGCTAAATGCAGAGAGAAGACTTGGCTAGAGCAAACATATGGACTATAGCACTTTTTAAAACGTCACTGCCATATATAACTATCCTGCATTTGCTCAGTTTATAGGTTTCTGATTTGCTATGCTACATGCCTGAGGAAGGGCTCGGTGTCACATAAAAGCTTGCATATTCTCACCAGCAGAAGCCACCCTGAGCCTCTGGGAAGGGCGGCCTATACATTTAAATAAAGAAAATAAATAAAAGATATTATTTGAACTTCTTCATCTCCAGCTCTTACATTTGGAACCAACAAGGCAACCTCTCTCTTTACTCAGACAGATACCACTTATACTGTGTTGGTTTGTATTTTACTGATCCTCTGAAGACAGGAATGAAAACCTAGATTCTAATAAGCAGTTACGTAGAAAATATATATATTTTAAACAGATGATTATCTGCTTCTCCAAGTGTTTCTCAGGCACAAGCCTCATTCACGTCCCTGAGTCATGTGCTTGCAGTGTGCTTTAAGGGTGAAGCAGTATGTGGCTGTTTTTGTAAACAGTATAGTCCAAGTATGTGTGGGGTCTTGAGCAAATTAAAAGGTATTCAAACCCCCACCATCCTGTAATATTGGATGTAAAGCAATTTAATCTCTTGTGCACTTCAGAGAATTCACATGCACCCAACAAAGGCAGAGAGAACAATTGAATAAGTGGCACAGTATATTGGTTTGGCTTCAAAAACAGCCCGATTTTATCACACATGAAATCGTGAGAAATAGGAATGGGTGGAAGAGCTGCTACTTCATCCATATAATATAAAAGTGAACATTAGCTCATCATATTGCTGCCTGAGAAAAGCACTTCCCCTTCCTTACCTACCTTATGGAAATGTAATTACGGTGTAAACTGTCATTACTCCTGTCATTTGTTCTGTGGAAGTAGAAATACAATACGGAGGTCATCTTGGCTGTGTCTATGGTGTTTCCCAAAGACATGACAGAGTGTGTTTATAGGAATTCAATACAGACTCTGCTATGATGTGAAAGAAACTGTTCTGTATCGCATGAGGCAGCCTACTAATGGTTTGAGATAGAGGTCTCCCTTAAGGGGATGTGTTGAGAGTAAGGAAGCAAGGTTTTATAAATGTGTTTTAATTTACAAACTTATGACATCTTTGGAAATGTGTAAGTATGCCCTGCTCTGTTTTTATGTTCAGAATAAGTGTACTTGTAAAATAAAATGCCCCAAACTTACTTGCTCCTGTGTCTGCACTCTGCTGTGGCAAAAGTGAAGAAGTTTTGAATATACATTTATTGCTGCAGTATATTTAATATCTGAGATGAAGTGAAGCAAGCCACAGATAGTGCTGATACACCTAGCTCATGTATAAGGTGGATAGACTAGAATGTGAGCTCCTTGAGGCACGTTCTTGTCTTTTTACTGTGTTATCTGTACAGTGTCTGCTACAAAGAGCAAAAGATGCTTGGCTAATGTCCTTAAGTGCTATTTCAATTCAAATAAATAGGGCTCTCCCCTACCTTGTTTTATTTTTATTACTGTTTCCCAATCCTGTTTTAAGTTTAAATTTATTGTGTTGCTTTTAAGATGTTTTTATTGAATGTTTTAATGAAGTTGTACATCACCCTGAGATGCCGTAGGCATGGGGGGCGACTCAGAAATGTTTAAAATAAATAAAAATAAATAAATAGTAAATGGTATGATGAAAGAAACTGTGAACCCTCCTGAACCCCTGGGTTTAAAATCAGTTTATTCAAATAGCCTTCCTCCAAGTTACAAAAAGACTTAGGATTTGTCTACTTGGCTTAATTAACCCATATTTACGGTTGTGAATTTTATAAGTGATAATCAATCTATATTAAGCCTCCATGTATATGTTATTTTTATGGGTTAAATGTAGCTTTTCCAGAGTCATCTGAAACCTTCTTAGACCATGGTTATGCTTGCTTGGGAAGAGATGCTCTTAACCAGAGAAACATGGGGATACTCAGGCATAGGTGACTGGTAACTGTTGATAATTGGGGGGACACAGGAGTGGGAGCTGTGCAGTGGTTCTATAGGGATTCCCAAAATCGGGGGCGGGGGGGGGGGCATGCGTCCCTCATGGCCCTCCACGAATCGCCTATGTACTCGCAGTTTATTATCACAGGTTAAGTAACTGTAGAAAATCCCATATAGACAAACCTTTTGTGACTTTTTATGCCAGATCAGGTGTGGTTTCAATAGGTTCAGAGGACCTTGTCCCTAACTATTAACTAGTGTAAATTACAGTATATTTCAGGGTGTGGTAGAAGTGGTTTCAATCAAGGGAATAGCTATTATGGGGTTAGTTGGTGCAGCAACATCAGGGCCCATGAGCTAGGGGTGAGGCACACTCCTTGATTGTCCCCTGCTGTTGAAAGTGAGCTTATTCCAACATAACTATGATTCTGGATTGAGTGGTTTTCAGTTACAGCCTCAAACCTGACCTAAAAACTTTCCAAAATGTCAAGTCTGAGGGGAGGGGGGTGGAGAGAGAGAAAAATAATAACAAAATTATGAAAGATCAATTTCATCTTTCTACTTACCAGTGTTTCCATGTGATGCTTTTAAATTCACTGGTGGAAATGCTGGAGACTGTGTTTGTTATAGCTGGGGGCTTTGTTTATGTACGTCTACAGGAAATACCTTCAGTACTGCAATTATTGAGGTTACAGCAGATACTAAAGTGTTGGCAATCATCACTTCCAACCACTACATAATCTCTTTCATTCCTTTATTAAACCATGATAGTAACAAGCTTTTATTTCTTTCCTTTAGACCAGACCCCATGTCAGGAAGGAGACCAGAAGTGTATTTCTGCTTTCTGCTCTGATTCGTGTGGCAGCTCTTCTCTCTGCAGCACAAACAGCCGGACAAATTGTAGTAAGTAGGGAACGTGCTTCAGGCCATTGTTGTTTCACTGGATGCTTCTGGTAGCTTTCGTTTTCATTGCACTTAAGATGATGTGGTGCAGAACACAAAAGAAAATAATCTTTTCGTTTCTGTTTAATTGGATGATTAATGGTTGCATATCGAGCAGTTAAGTGTTGAAATGGTCTTGATTAAGCCAAAGCAAAAACAAATGTGTTATAACTTGTGACTAAATATGTAATGCACTTTTTTAATGTTCTTGTGCCATTTGACCCTAAGTCTTATTATTCACATATTTTCTCTCCTTTGTTCTTATTAGTGGGAGTTCTTTGTTGTCACTTTTCTAAAAGAAAAATAAAATACTATAAAAGGGTATGACAAATTATACATGAAAGACTCAAAGTGTGGAGTTGATTCATGAATCTTCATTTGTTTCCATTCACAAATAAATCATTTACAGTCAAAAGCCAGTCCCCAAACTCCTTACTCTGGAGTAGCCCCATTGAAGCACTGTGGTTCTTGGATTGTTTCCAAACTGTGCACAGCAAGTATGTACACTACTTAGTGTCTGAACATAAGGACGATAGTATACTGACATAATGCAGTACTGAAGTCTAACTCTAGAGGTACAAGAATAAGCCAAATGAGGCATACATGCAGAAGATTCCAGCTGGGTATGGAAAGTCTAACTTCTAGTCCAGTATTGTCTTTGTTTCTTTCATCTGTCTGTGTCCATCTGTTGTCTCTACCCTGTACTTAGACCGTAAGGTCTTTGGGGGCATGGACTCACTTTTTGTTAGGTTTCTACTTGGTCTTGGTGCAGGATGGGAATTCCTAGGCATGATGAAAATTAAGTTCTTACTTTTAAAAGTTGGGTGTGTCATTTAGATTGTAAGTTAAGGGTGGGGAGCCTTTTCCCTCCTGCAGGACAGTTTGAAAATTAGTACAAATTCTGGGGGCTGCATACAAGTTGGGGCTGGAGGCATGGAAAGGATGTCTTCAGGTTGAGGAAAGGAACGGAAGGATCCCGATCATGGATCCATTCCCTGTTGTTGAGTGTGTGCCTGCATCCTCACTTCATTCCCCTGAACTCACTCTTTCACGGTTTGAGGGTTCACTGGATCTACAGGCCAGATCCAAGAATTAGAAAGGTGCCAAAAAACGCATCCTTCACAAACTCCTGGTATTCACTTATAAATGCTTTCACAACCTGGCTCCCCCTTACCTCTCAGCCCTAGTCTCCTTACACACTCCTGCACTCACTCTCCGTTCCTCCTCTGTCCCCTCCCTCGCTCTCCCTCGTCTCCCCTGCTCCCCTAACCGCCTTCGCTCCTTCTCCCTTGCTGCCCCCCATGCCTGGAACTCCCTCCCTGCCCACATCTGCCTTGCCCCTCCCTCCGCATCTTCAAATCCCTCCTCAAAACCCACCTCTTCCTCGCCACCTTTCCCGACGCTTGTTAGAACTTTCCTTTCAATTTTTACTGTCTGCCCTCCCCGCAGATTCCTGCCTAACTGCAACCAAGCCAAGCACATGAACCTGAGACCTCGCATCGGCTTGAATGTTATTTATCCCTTGTCTCTCCCTATGTCCCCTCTCCTTGTCTCCCCCCCTCCATGTCTATTAGATTGTAAGCCATAGGCAGGGGCCGCGTCTATCTTATTGTTCTGTAAAGCGCCAGGTACATAGCTGGCGCTACACAAATGCTTATAATAACAATAATAATAATAATAATAATAATAATAAATACAGCTGCAAACTAGATTTTGTCCTTAGGCAACAAGTTCCCCACCCCTGTTGTTAGTGGTCTGTTGAATCTCTGAGTAGTGGTGTAAGGTGCATTAAAGGTTACATGCAAGGGGAATGCCCTGACCTCCAGAGAAGCCAGCCATATAAGGCCCTGACATCATGTCGCCAGGCCACCCCAGACACTCTCCTCCTAACACACTCTCATTTTCCTTGCCACTGACCAGTCTCCTTTTCCTCAGCTAGAGGAGGACCTGGGTTTGCTACTTGAACCAGAGTTGTCCTCATCTCCTAGCCCCCACCTACACCTTGTTGTTTCTGCCTCTTTCTCCATCTTTGTTCCACTTTATCTCTATACCATTCTGCCATGGCAGGAAGTTTTGATGATCATGGCAGCAGCAGCCTCAGAATTTGAGTTGGATTCTTTATTCTCCCTTTAGAAAATCCAGAGATAAGTGATCTTTCCTAGTTCCTCCACAGCCCTGTCATTATGCCCCACTAGTCTCATGGAGAAAGTTGTAATTGCAATGGTCGTCTTGATATTCATGTTTAGATATGATCAAGTTCTAATCCTGCAGTTGCTCTTAATTCTTCTTCGGGTGGCTCTGCCCATTCACATGTGAGTTGTGCCTACACAAATAATAATTTGGGAAGCTTCCTTAGAAACCATTCTTTAATTTCTTCTGCTTCTCCCCTTGCATTCTTGGTGCAAAGGTATAAATATGATGGACGGAGAGTCAACCACCTCAGTTCTTTCCAGTGTGGGGGAATGCTTCTCTTTGAGAGTTTTCCATAACTTCAAAATCCAAAATAACTTCAAAATAATAATAAAAAGTTTATAATTAGCTAATTTGGGTTATTTTCAGTAATCGTTTTCTTAAAAAAACACTAATCTTCAGGAATCATATGTTTCCCTCAGGGAAAGGTGAAGCCTTCTTGCACAGGAAAAAAAAAGGATGCTAAGAAGTGTCATTTGTGTTCAGAGTGCCTTGTGTTTGTGTTAGCACCTTTCCACTTTGGTAGCTCTAACTTCAGCTAGGTGGGTGGGTGAAATAGCCTTATGCTCAAATACTCCATATTTGATATTTCACAAAGACAAGATTGTCCTTGGGCATCCTTCTTCCTTTTGCTCAAAGGTAGTCTATGTTCTACCTTGGTAAAAACACCGTCTTGTTCATTGTCCTCTCACCAAGTCCCACTATAGGTATTTAGTGCCATCTCGTGCTTAACTCGGAGTATAGCAAGCACTTTTTATTCTTTTCCCAATGCCCTGACATCACTTCCCCATGGCATATAAATATCCCCCGCCCACCAGCCCTGTCAGTTTTTTCTTTCCTGTTATTGCGGGACCTAGTTGTGTAGTCAAAGCACTATAGGGCCTTGGTAAAGGTCTTTTGTAACTGCACTGTCTATGTGGTAAAAAGTCTTGGGTCAGACGCCCATGCCTGGTGCCTATTGTGCTTTGAGCCTGAGCATGACACTGGGGCATGGGTGGTCTGCAGGGAACACCCCCAAACCCATTGAGACAGAGCCTGCCAACTGGTGGAGCACTTAATAGTCCAGGCCATGTCTGTGCGGGAGCAGGTCCTGGTACTGTCGGACCTGGACACATGTGATCCGCCCCACCCGTCTTCCAATATGACCCATGCCCCTGCAGGGGATGTGCCACTGGGACCAGATGCAAAGCACATCCCCGTTCGGCTCTGGCCCAAAGGGCAGAGGCTGGAACCAATGCTTCAAAAGCCCAGGATGCCCCATGATTCACTGGGATGCCTGGCCCCACATTGAAGCAGGTCACCAATGCACACTTCCCCCCACACCACAGCCAGATCAGCACAGGAAGAAGAAGCACCGGAAGCAGACACCTACTCCAGAGTTCTCATCAGAGAGCTCTCCAGTTTGAGAGGACATTTATCAGAACCAAGACTTCGGAGTATAGTGACTATATCATACCAAGTGGAGTGCTTCATGATGTTGAGACACAGGCAGTCATCAGACCACTTGAGCACCTCCACACACCGCAAATAGAGCAGTCTATGATCAGGGTGTTGCAGCGCCTGCTGACACCAACCCCTTCAGTGCTTTCACCGGAGCTTATTCTACCCTTAGTCTGGAGGCTACCTTTTGGTACTGGGCTGTCTGGTGCTGAGAAGACTGCCACTGGAGGACCTGTTGGCATTGATGGCTCTACAGACAGTGGTACTGGGGCCTTCAGCTCCGTGGACGCTGCTGCCTGTGTGGCACTCCACATAGTAGTATGCAGCTGTGGCACTGCAGTTAGGTGGCTATCTGGAGGAAGCTGACATGGAACAGCCCATTGACTCTGGAGAGCTTGAATACATTGGCACTGTGCCAGTGCCATCAGGGTCCATAGAGGGTCTCTTAGAACAGGGGTGGCCGCCTCCAATAGATCCCAGCCTGGAGGTCTTGCCAGTTCAGGAAGTGGGGGCATTCCCTGCTGTCTCCCATGATGGACCTGTGTTGTGTGCCCTCCAGGACTTGTTGATCCACATGGCTGCCATGGAGGGGGTACCCTGGGGGGGAACCTGGACATGTGGGATCCCTATCACCTGTTTGACACATGGACTATTGACCGGCATGATCGCATTGCCATTCCCTTGGCAAAGGGAATAATTGAACCAGAAGATAGACGTGGAGAGTCAATTGGCTACATTGTCCCTGACTCTCCCTGTCCATTGACTCCAAGACTCTCTAAATGTTCCCTCTGCCAGGGGTGGGGCTTGAGTTTCTGATGACTCATCTGGCCCCTAATCTCTGATTGCCATGGCGGTGGTGGAGATGCTTAAAGGAAGAACACCCCCATCGCAATCCCCCAGATAGGGAGAGGAAGCAAACTGACACCTTGGGGCACTGCATATACTCAGCAGCGTCCCTCGACATGACAGCAGGCAACTGCCAGGCTCTCATGGCTACATTTAGCTATACCCTCTGGGACGCAGTGCAGCAGGTGGTGCTCAGTTTGCATTAAGGGTTAAAGGAACAGCTCAAAAAATCAGCCACTGATGGCCTTGAGCTCTCAAGACATCTTGAGTGTCTTATGACCTGGTTGTGTCAGGAGCCCGGGACATGACTGTGGGCATCGCAATCAGACTCCATACCTGGCTCCACTCTTCAGGCCTCTCCAAGGAGACAAAATGTGGTAGAGAACCTATGTTTTGATAAGGACGGGTTGTTTTCTGATACCACCAATCAAGAGCTTAGACAAATGAAGACTGATCGCAGTACTGCCAAATCAGCCTGATTGAAGGTGGCAGCTTCCCCTTCTACATTCCAGGCGGGCTCCAGGGCACAGACGCAGCGGACTCATTGTTCTCAGGGATGGTCAGCTTTTCCAGTGGGTGCTCATTCACTGTATTTTGCCCCACACTTCTTGTAGGTGCAGGTGAGGTGCTCCCCCAACCAACAGAGTGTTTTTTTGGGGGGGATTATGGGGCAATGACAGGCCTCAGCAGCACCAGGTCCTGACACCTGCAAGAACTGCTTTTAGAACTGGGGTTGAGCCTCAGCAGGGGTTTGGCTGCAGCCCTTCCTGGAAAAGTGGGAGGAGATCACCTCAGATAGCTGGGTCTGATCCATTATCCAGGATGACTATTGCATCCTGTTCACCTCCAGACCAAAGCGACGACTGGTGAACACCCACATTCCCAGGGAAGAGGCTGTGGCATTGGCCCTTAGGGGCAAGATTGCACAGCTGCTGGACAAGTGGGCCATTGAAAAGGTGCCCTGAGGGTCTTGGGGTCAGGGATTCGATTCCCTATGCTTTTTGGTCCCCAAGGAGCCAGAGGGCTTTCGGCCTGTCTTGGACCTAAGAGCACTTAAGAAACATGTTAAACATTACAGGTTTTGCATGGTTACCTTGGCCCAAATTTTCCCTTCCCTTTGCCAGGGTGGGAGGAGGTGGGGACGTCTTCACTACATTGGATATGAAGGATACATGCTTTCCTATCACAATTCACCCGGTCCACCAACAATTCCTGTGGCTCATGCTGAATGGCACCCATTTTCAGTTCACGGTGCTCCCCTTTGGGCTGTCCAACTCTCCCAGGGTATTCACAAAGTGTCTGGCTGTGGTAGCAGCAGCACTCTGCAAGTGGGCTCTCTTTGTATACCCTTATTTGGATGACTAGCTCTTCAGGGTCCGGTCAGAAGGGAATCAGGTGGCCATGTCATGCCACTTCCTCTCTAGTCTGGGCATGATTTTAATTAATCCTGCCTAGCTCCAGGATTCTCTTTTTTGGAGCAGCACTAGGCTTGACTTAGGCTAATGCCTTTATGCCAGAACTCAGGTTTCAGGCCATTGTAGAGACCTGCTCATTGATTCTGGGGGCTCCATGTCAAGTTTATCTTTTATTTTCCAGGCTTTGAGTGTGTGTGTGTGTGTGCATGGAATCAACAACTTTTACCACACCCCTGGCTTGCCTGTGGCTGCATCCACTTCAGTTGTGGCTGGGCCTCTGGTTTTTCAGGGGGCTGCAGAATCTGGAACTTCAGCTGGCTGCCCCATCAGTGGTGCTTGACAGCCTGGCCTGGTGCTAACCAGATCCAACGTGTATGCTGGCGTACCCTTCTGACCACTGTGGCCCATGCTGGCCATAATGACAGATGTGTCCCTTCAGGGATGGGGGCCCCATTTTGGGGAGGGTCTCCATAAATGGGATAGTCCCTGGTGAATGTATGCTCCACATCAACGTTTTGGAGCTGCGGATGATCAGGTTGGCACTGAAGGCGTTAGTCCAAAGTGAGTGACCAGGCGGTGCTTCGGTGCACAGACAATGTGACCACCATTTTCTATGCCAACAGGTTGGAGAGGTGGCTTTGATCCTGCTCCCTGATGAATGAGGCCAGCATCCTCTGGAACTAGTGCCTGACAAGGGGGTGCTCCCAGTGGTTGCACATTTGGTGAGCTGGGACAACAAAGCAGATGACCTCAGTCAATCCCTGGTGCTGTCTCTCAAGTGAGCTCTGAAGCACTTGGTCTTCTGCTCCTTGGTGCACAGATGGAGTGCCCCAGTGGCAGATCTTGGTGTGTCAGAGCACCAAGCCAACTGTCGTCTTCTCCGAAGCCAGGGAAGGGTGAAGGTTACAAGGGAACGCCCTAGTGGTCCCTTGACTAGAGGGGTTGCTGTAGGCATTCCCACCTTTCCCTGTCATTCCCAGACTGCTCAGGAAGTTCTAAGTGGTCAGGGGTGATCTGGTGTTGATAGCCCCAGATTGGCCAAGGCAATACTGGTATCTGGAGCTCAGGGAGCTTGCACTGATGCCTGGATGGCGGCTGCTGGAGACACTGGCACAGCATGATGGATGCTTGACACCCGCTTTTGGCTTCCCTGCACCTGGCAGCTTGGAGGGCTCATTTCTGTCCCTAAAGGAGCCGGACATGTTCTTGTTCAGTATGGGAAATCCTGCTGTCCGCAAGGTGTTGTTACTGTGCCAAGTGGAAATGCTTCACAAATCACAGCTTTGGCAGGGGCTCTGGGTTTACCCCAAAAATAGAGGTCTCAGTCCATTATGGATTACCTGGCCTCCCTATTGGAGGAGGGGGAGCTGCAGTGTCCTCGATTAGGGTATGCCTGGCAGCAGTCCAGCACTTAATGTTTTCCGGGACCTGGTCAGTAGAGGTTCCCTGTTTTTCAGCACCTTGGTGGCCCAGTTCCTAAAGGGGGTAATTAGGGCTTCCCCCATTACCCACGTCAGTCCTTTTCCCAAGCTGGAACTTAATGTGGTTACAAACTCTCATGAGGGAGACATTAGAGCCAGTGGTTCCATCCCTATTGACCTATTGCCATTTAAGGCCTTGTTTTTCATGGCAATCACATCAGCCAGAAGGGTGAGCGAGTTGTAAGCTCTTCCCTGCAGGCCCCCCATAATCCATTTTCATGACGGGAAGGTTGTCGTCCAGCCACAGCCAGTCTTTCTGCTGAAGGTGGTCTCAAGAGTTTCATGTACGTCAGTCTATCTCCCTGCCGGCCTTCTTTCCTCCACCTTCCTTCTCTTGGGGGGAGGAGGCACACTATAAGTTATTATTATTATTAGCATTTATATAGCACCAGCGATGTACCTGATGCTTTACAAAAAACAAGATAGACACGGTCCCTGCCCAAGAGCTTACAATCTAAAGACAGGGGGAGGGGAGACAGGGAAGGGGGAACAGAGGGACAGACAAGGGATGTCTGCAGGGCACTGCTCTACTACATCAATCTCACTAAAGCCTTCAGAGCCATGGACACTTTGTCTTCTTTGGCCCAGCGTCTGGGCCATAAAACAGTCCTTCTCCTGCTGGATTAGGGCATGTATTGTATGAGGTTACAAGGTGGTAGGGCTTCCAGCCCCCTCAGGGGGCTCACTCAATGAGGGCCGTGACGACATCAGTGGAAGCCATGGGACATGTATTTCTTGATGAGATTTGTAAGGCGGCCACATGAGGGTCCCCATCTACCTTTGTTAAATTTTGTGCTATTGATGTGACTGCTCTGTCAGAAGCCGGATTTGGCTGTTCTGAATTGTTTTAATTGTTTTCTTAAATAAAGAGTTATGGCTGCATACTGCAACCCACCTCTGGGGTATTGCTTTCAAGTCTACCTATAGTGGGACTTGGAGAGAGGATAACAAAGAAGAAGGGTAAGTTTCTTACCTGTAACAATACTTCTTTGAGTTGTATCCTCTCACCAAGTTCTAGCCCCTGCCTGCCTCCTCGCTTGCAGTGACTGTTCATGAATTGACGGGACTACTTATACACCCATGGGACTACTTATACACCCATGGGAAGTGATGTCGGAGTGTGGAAAAAATAATTAAAAAGTGCTTGCTATATTCTGAGTTAGGCGCTAGATGGCACCAAATCAAATAGTGGGACTACAGAGAATATAGTGGGACTATAGAGAATACAACTTGAAGAAGAATTGTTAAAGGTCAGAAAATTAACTATATAACCACATTTTTTTTCTCAAACCATATGACAACCCAAGGAAGGAATCCCTGCATTTGCTAGATCTTGAGCAAGCCCTGTCCTTTTATATTGATAGAATTAAGCAATTCAGACGAGGCTCTTCCCTGCTTGTACCTTTTGGGGATCCCTCAAAGGGAAAGCCAGCCACCTCCCAAACAATCTTCATATTACCTTGCCATACACCATAGCTAGTCAAAATCTCAGGGCTCATTCTACCAAAGTAGTAGCCTCCTCTGCCCCCTGCATTGGTCCCTATAGTGGACATTAAGAAAGCAGTTACTTGGCAGTCCATCCATACTTTAAAAAACATTATGCTTAGATCATGGCTGCTGGAGCAGACACAGCCATAATGATATGCAATGCTATAAATTTAATCCATAATATATAAAAATAAATGGGACATGCAGCAGTGGTAATCAGTATGGACACAGAGATGGCATTTGACAGAGTGGAGATGGAATGTCTTCATAGAATTCTAAAAAAATTATATTTGGGGGAAAATTTGATCTCATGGGTTAAAATAATATATAAACGCCCCTTAGCACAAATTCAAATTAATGGAGAGCTCACACTGGCTTTTGAACTTCACAGAGGAACTAGGCAGGGATGTCCCCTGTCTCTGCTGCTGTTTGACCTAGTTATAGAGACGCTTTCATGTGCTATTTGACAAAAGGAGTGAATCAGCAGGGTAAAAATAGGTAACCAAGAATTCAAGATGGCTACATATGCAGCAACCTTGTAAATATAGTATTTATTACCAATCCAGAAACATCAATCCTACACCTCTTGGAAGTTTATATGACTTTGGAGCAGTCAGTGGTTATAAAATTAACTTTGAAAAGTCATCAGCTATGTATTTTGCACCAACGGAGGAAAGGAGACACCAGATTAGTGAATTTGTGCCCTTCAAAGTGGAGAGAGTCAAAACTAAATACTTAGGTGTATACCTATCATAACTTAGATAAACTATATAAATTTAATTTCCTCCCAATTAAGCAGAAAATTGCAGAAGATCTGAGTAAGTTGGCCCCACTAACCACTTCATGGATAGGTAAAACGAACACTTATAAAATGAATATTTTACCTAAGATCATTTATACAATGATGGCTTTGCCTATCAGACTACAATTTTATTTATTTATTTATTTTACAGATTGTGGCCTCCCTAATATATATACATGGAAGAACAAAAAAAGCTAAAATCAGTAGCAAAACACTAAATACTGCACTAAAACTGGAGATTTAGCACTTCCTGACTTTAAAAAGTGTTATAAAGTGATAGCCCTAATGAGTATACAAAAAGTATCAAAATCAAAGAGACACCCACTGAGTGGAAATAGAGAAGTCATTGTTAGGTGTTCAGACATTTAAAGACCATGTGGTTGATGTGGTGGTTGCGGAAAGAGCAAAATGGGGGGATCATCCATTTGCATGTCATGCCTTGCAGACATGGGAAGGATATTTGAAAAACAAAAACTCCAATAAACAACAATAAATGGAGAGAACTGCATGTTCTTTCTTCTCCGCTGGTTAAAAGAAGGGTATTACCCGGATATTAAAGTTATTCAGAGGGGACAGCTTTATTTCAATAAATGACTGTAAAGACATGATAAAAGAAGCCATACCACCAATGCAATTTTATCAATTGAGGGATTTTATATTATCTATGCCACACTGTATAGAGTTTATAAGAGCTCCCAAAAACATAGACAAAATGTTATTTGACCTGTTCCCAAGGAAAAGACTGCTCTCCTGAATATATAGAGAATTAAAAACAGAGGACACCCCGGTGAGTTACTTTAAAAAATGGGAGGGGGAGCTAAATCTAAAATTTAGTTTAAAAGTCAAAGCATCAATAAATAGGCAAATGTTAGAGTTTAGCATCCTGGCAGGTAAAAGAGGTCCAGGTAAAGCTGAATATGAGATTTTATTTAATCGCAAAAAGACTTCTGCACATGATAAAAGATTATTTGCCCATGGACTGAAGACAGTGCGGCATGGAAAGTGACTACATGCATTACTGGTGGGCTTGCACAAATATACAGCCATTCTGGAAAGTAGTATGGAAGAAACTGACGGAAGCGACAGGTGTGGTTGTGCCCTTCTCCCCAGCAATTCCTTTATGTGGCCCTATACCTGCAGCTGCCGTTAACTGATTGCTTTCAAGGAGCAGGGGACCAAATATTACTGGCAGCCTTGAATGTGATCACTAGAAATTGGAAAGAGAATAAAAACCCTGGAATAGAGCTATGGACAAATGCGTATGTGGTATGTCTTCAGTATGGAAAAAATACAGGCTAGAATTAAAGGCAATGAAAGGAAATTTGAAGCAGTTTGGTTACCTTGTCTTAGAATAATGGAAAAAGACTATGGGGAACTGAACGATAGAACTTCTCTGTTTGAATATGATGTTTAGAAGTCTCTGCCTGTCCATAAGGTGTGTTGCATATGTATACTTTGATGTTTTGTCTTTTTTACATGTAAGAAGCGAACGGTTGTTTCTAGTTGTGTGCACTTTGTATTGTTTGGAATTTGTTTAATAAATTTTTTAAAAACAAACAAGCATGGCTGCCGGAGCTGACACAGGGTTTAGGAGATCTGTACTGTAGTCATTTCTTACCTAGGCCTCTTTGTTCACCATTCTTTTAGAAGGGGTACTGCTAGTTCACACTGTCCCAGTGATGACAGTGGTCAGAGTCATTCAGAGAAGAAAAAATAAAGTGACTCCCCCTTACCTCTCAGCCCTAGTCTCCTTACACACTCTCCGCTCCTCCTCTGCTCCTCCCTTGCTCTCCCTCGTTTCCCCTGTTCCCCTAACCGCCTTCGTCCCTTCTCCCTCGCTGCCCCCCATGCCTGGCACTCCCTCCCTGCCCACATCCGCCTTGCCCCTCCCTCTGCACCTTCAAATCCCTCCTCAAAACCCACCTCTTTCTCGCCGCCTTTCCCGACGCCTGTTAGAACTTTCAATATTTACTGTCTGCCTTCCCCGCAGACTCCTGCCTAACTGCAACCAAGCCAAGCACGTGCACCTGAGATCTCGCATCCGCTTGAACGTTATTTATCCCTTGTCTCTCCCTTTGTCCCCTCTCCTTGTCTCCCCCCTCCGTGTCTATTAGATTGTAAGCCGTAGGCAGGGGCCGCATAATTCTTATTGTTCTGTAAAGCGCCAGGTACACAGCTGGCGCTACGTAAATGCTTATACTACTACTACTACTACTACTACTACTACTACTACTAATAATAATAATAATAATAATAATAATAATTAATAAATTATTATTATAATTATTATATTTATTTATTTATTTATTTATTTATTAAGTAGCCTTCATTTTCCAGAGACGTCATTGGAAGAGGAAAGTGTTTAGTATTTCACAGGATTGAGATCCTCGTGATTTTAGCAGATTATGTAGGACAAAGCATGGAGGATTTGGGAAAGTCAGTCC
This sequence comes from Sphenodon punctatus, assembly GCA_003113815.1. Lineage (NCBI taxonomy): Eukaryota > Metazoa > Chordata > Lepidosauria > Sphenodontia > Sphenodontidae > Sphenodon > Sphenodon punctatus. The sequence continues at coordinate 3,286,856 of QEPC01013002.1, read as the reverse complement.
TAAGGATCATTTTAATTACTGCAGATTTGTTTAGATCATGATATAAGCCCTTTAGATGGTGTAGCAGGTCCCTTCTTACTAGTGGGTGCTGGGAAGGTGCCTGGAATAGATTTTATGCCAGTCGAGATTCTGAAATGCAATATTGACTGGTGGAGTAGGGCACTGGCTAGATTGTTCTCTGTTACAAATAGTACTGGGAAAATTCCCCAGAATTGACAGCAAAGCATAATTGTTCCTATTTTTAAAAAAGGGGACCCAAAAGACCCGACCAATTACTGCCCGATTAGTCTTTTGAGTGTGGTGGGGAAGCTCTATGCCACATATTTACTAACTCAATTGCAAGAGTGGATTGATACAAGAACTCTTATAGGTAGCGAGCAGGCAGGATTTAAAAAAGGATCTGCAACTATAATTCACATCTTTTGTGTTGGAGCAATTAATTTCCAAATATGTTCATAGCAAACCCAAATCTATTTGTATATTTGTTTCATCGATTTGAAAACGGCCTTCGACACAATAGATAGAGAATGACTTTGGCTGAAATTATTAAGGTATCAGGTTGTTTTGAGGCTTCTCTTTCTAATCCAGGCACTGCATGCAAATACCACCTTGCAAGTTAGGATCAACAGAAGGGGGTAATCTCATGCAGTCTATTAATGTTCTCAGAGGTGTTAGGCAGGGCTGCATCTTAGCACCTACATTATTCAATTTATATCTGAATGACTTAAGGGAGGTGCTGGATAATCCTGCTCATCACCCAGTTCAGATTGGTAACCGGATAATATCGGCTTTACTTTATGCGGACGATACAGTGCTCATAGCTTACACTCAAATCGGTCTGAGGATATTAATGGCTACTTTCTGTTTATATTGCAAAAACCAACAGTTACAGATCAATTATATGAAAACAAAAGTTTTGGTAGTTAGTAGAGCCTCGGTGCAATATAACTGATATATGGGGGGGCATGCAATTGAGCAAGTCCGCCATTTAAATATCTGGGTATTATAGTCTCTGCTGCCCCCACATGGAGACTGCATTATAGATCTGCCTGGACTGCGGCCAGAGCCACAGGCCGGGGTATTATTGGCTTTTATTGGGCCAAAGGGGGTAAGCTGTTTATGCCAGCACTCAAATTATATAAAGCCAAGATGTTATCCCAGTTACTGTATGGTGTGCAGGTTTGGGGAGTGGATTTTGTGGAGGCCCTCGAATTTGAACAAAATAGAGTACTGCAGGCTCTTTTACATGCCCCAAGGGGCACCCCAGCAGTATTACTGAGGACCGAAGCTGGAGTCAATCAAATAGCGATGCTAGCTAAGCTCGCTATAATGAAATTCTGGGTCCATCTTAATTTAACTCCCTCAGACTCTTTTTAGCTGCCCTGGATGCTAAATCAGTTGTAGGGAGGTGGGCAGAGAAGGTGAATGGTATTCTCCATGCTTTGGGTTTTTCCGACTCGTATATCCTGGATTTCCCTTTTGTTAGGGCTTGGGCGGAAATAAAATCCAGAATAAGGGATCAGGAAACCCAATTTATGAGAGAGCACATTACTGGCCAAAGGGTGTCATATTTTTACAAAGATCTAAAGACACCTGCAGAGGGGGCTGCCTATTTAGTAAACTCAGAGATGGAGCAATTTAGGGTGGCTTTTACGCTAGCAAGACTATATGTCTTCCCCTCTGCTTATACATCAGGAAGGATGAAAGGAATTCCCTGTACTGAAAGAATTTGAATATTGTAAAAACAAGCATGACAGTGAGATCCCAGAGCTAATGATCCACATATTAGTGGACTGCCCCGCTTATACATCTTGGAGGCAAAAGTTTATTGACCCCTGTTTGGGGGCAAGAGGAAGTCGCTCGCCTTATAAGGTGGAGATGCTTTTATTAAGGGATCAGGACAAAAATGTTTCAGTCAAGGTCGCTAAGTTCCTCAATCAGGTACTAAAATTTAAATTGGCCTACCCGGGTTGTCCCTAAAGGGTTACGAGGGGCATGTACTGTTTCTATTTTGTTTATTGGGATTGGGTATGCAGGAGTAGCTTGTCCATTCTTTATTATTTTTATGAGTTTAATGCTTCTATTCAACTATAATATGTGATTATAAGTGCAATTTTAATGGCACATAAGTATTGATTGTGTCTTGATTTTGTTTTGTTATGTTTTAACTGTTACAATGGCTTCGGCTAAGTAATAATAAACTTTTCTGATTTTGATACTAGTGGGTTAGTATTTCCAAGAACAAGCCTTAAGAAGGCTGACACTCAAGGGTTACAAGTCCAAACTCAGTTTATTCCCAACACATAGTCCATAGGCCAGGTACCAAATCTCTGGCCAGTTTATGGTCCACACAATAGAGCCTAGCCCCGACCACAGTCCCTGGCTAGCTCCTTGCCAACTCACTCCTTGACTCTTCATATCAGGCTTCTCATTTCAAGGCCTTCTGGGTCAGCATCCATCCAGGCAGCTGCTGGCAGAGATGTGCACTCCACAACAGTCAGGAGCAGACAGATTTCCCTTTCAGGCTGGCCTGTCTTTTATTCTACAGGCCACGCCCATCCACTTCCTCTTCCTTTCTGATGGCCATCTTAGGTGGCCCACATGGCAGACACCATTTTGTGGCACAACCCTGCCACAGATGGATATTACCTTGTATCATAAATCCCAGTTTAGTTGCTACTGTTGTCTTCTACATGAGGTTTTTTAGGTTATCAGAAAGACATTAAGTGTTGTAATTTTTTTTAAAAAAAAAGGTTTACTAGGAATCTCACCCCCCCTCTTCCCTTGCAGGAGTGAGAGACACAACTTATCGCCATTCCATTGAGGAGTACAGGATTTGATTTTCAGATGTGGTGAGCACCCACAACTCTAGCTCAATTCCATGAAATTTCTGAGTATTCAGTAGAGGCCCATTCTTGTCTAACAGGATCTGAATTTGATCTTCAGAGCACTGTAATGCCATGATCTCCTGAAAGATAAAGAGAATCTCCCAATCCTATCTTATATGGCCAAACTCACGACGGAATGTCATAATATCATGGTGCCTCAAAACGGCAAGTCCTTCTCTGGCAGGTAAACCCAACCCAGCTTGTCGCAGCTTCGGAGACTTGAGTAAACCATGTGCATGACATGGCCCAGGCGCAACAGGACTAAACACAAGCCTTTAGCGTTCAGTATCCCTTGAACATCAGGCCCTAAATTAGCACTTTTTTTTGTTGAGGAGAAGATTAAATATTCTCAAGTATTCATACATTTTAAAGGCTGAAATTTGTAAATACTTCTGCACATATTTTCACTTGCATGAGCGATCCCATGGAAGTCACTTGTGTGCATAAGTGTTTTCAGGATGAATTCCATAAAATGATTAAAATACATTTATTCATTTAGAAGACACTTGTATCCTCAGACATTTGTCCTTGTGGACTAGAGAGGGTTTGGGTCAGAGCTTTGCTCGTCAACTGGCAGTTGATAGTAGTTCCATCCAATGGTACGCTGTGTTTTATACATTTGAGAGAGGAGACTACCATCCCTAGTCCATGTGGACCTTCTGCGAAGGGCCTTCTCGCTTCAGCTTTTTAAGAATATAGCACTAACTATATGATCTGACTCCGACTGACTTCTCCATAGGGTCCATTTGCAGTCCTATGTTGAGGCTGTGAGGACAGCAAGGAAGGAGTTCCTTGCTGTCCTCATAGCATCTATGAAGTCACATCCGGTGGAGCTGTTTCGGGTGGTGCGGGGGCTGGTCAGTCTGGCCTCCCTCCACCTGGATGGGGACTTGTCCCAGGCCTGCTGTGAGGAGTTTGTCACCTACTTCGCAGACAAGATCGCTCGGATTCAGATCAACTTTGATGCTGTATTAGGGGCAGTAGGGGGAGAGCGCAAGGTGATGGAGGCCCTGTCCGGTACAACTTTGTGGGGGGAGTTTCAGGAAGTGACGCTGGCCGATGCGGCGGATGTCTTGGGGTCTGTGAGGGCCACCTGTTGCGAACTTGATCCATGCCCATCCTGGTTGGTGAAAGTCTCCAGGGAGACATTGGGGACGGTGCTGGCAAGGGTGGTGAATGTGCCCTTGCAGGGGAGGTTGTCGCCCAGCCTCAAGGAGGCTGTGGTGCGCCCTCTGCTGAAGAAACCATCCTTGGATGTGGACGCGCTCACTAGTTACCAACCCGTCTCTAACCTTCCCTTTTTAGGGAAGGTTATTGAGCGGGTGGTGGCGAACCAGCTCCAGGTGCATCTAGATAGCATCGGTTTCCTGGACCCTTTTCAATCTGGGTTCTGCCCTGGCTATGGCACCGAGACAGAGTTGGTAGCCTTGGTGGATGATCTCTGCCGGGAGATGGACGCAGGATGTTCAACATTTCTCATCCTGCTAGATTTGATACTGTGGACCATAGGCTGCTGTTGAGACAGCTGCGTGACCTGGGGGGTCTGGATGGGACTGTTCTTTAATGGTTCCGTTCATTCCTCTCGGGGAGAAGTCAGCGGGTGGTGTTGAGGGAGGAGACATCTTGCCCCCATGCTTTATCATGTGGCATTCCGCATGGTTCCATTCTGTCTCCATTATTATTTAATGTATATATGCAGCCCTTGGGGGAGGTAGTCAGCGGGTGGTGTTGAGGGAGGAGACATCTTGCCCCCATGCTTTATCATGTGGCATTCCGCATGGTTCCATTCTGTCTCCATTATTATTTAATGTATATATGCAGCCCTTGGGGGAGGTCGTGAGAGGGTTCGGGGTGTGATGTCACCAATATACTGATGATACTCAGCTGTACCTCTCCTTTTCAACTGACCCAGACCATCTTGTTGCTATCCCAGTGTTTGGAGGCCGTGGTGGAATGGATGCGGCAGAGCAGACTGAAGCTCAACCCCGATAAGACGGAGATGATGTTGGTGGGGAGAGTGAGGGAGGTAGTGGCCCCGCTGAAGAGGGGCGGAATTCGCCCTCCCATAGCTCAGCAGGTCCGGAGTCTGGGGGGTGATACTGGATGTGGATCTCCGCCTGGAGCGGCAGGTGGAGGCAGTCGCAAAGGCTGCCTTTCGCCAGTTGCATCTGGTGCGGAGGCTGTGTCCGTACGTCTCCGGCCCGGACCTGGCCTCCCTCATCCATGTTCAACATTTCTCATCCTGCTAGATTTGATACTGTGGACCATGGGCTGCTGTTGAGACAGCTGCGTGACCCGGGGGGTCTGGATGGGACTGTTCTTGAATGGTTCCATTCATTCGTCTCGGGGAGAAGCCAGCGGGTGGTGTTGAGGGAGGAGACATCTTGCCCCCATGCTTTATCATGTGGAGTTCCGCATGGTTCCATTCTGTCTCCATTATTGTTTAATGTATATATGCAGCCCTTGGGGGAGGCTGCCTTTCGCCAGTTGCATCTGGTGCGGAGGCTGTGTCCGTACGTCTCCGGCCCGGCCCTGGCCTCCCTCATCTCCGGCCCGGCCCTGGCCTCCCTCATCCATGCCTTCATCACCTCGATGCTGGACTACTGCAACGTGCTCCACGTGGGGCTTCCCTTGTTCCTGGTTTGGAGGCTGCAGCTAGTGCAGAATGCGGTGGCCTGGCTCCTTTCAGGGACAGACCGTCGGGAGCACATAACACCTGTGCTCCGGACTCTGCGCTGGTTGCCGATAGTGTGCCGAGCCAGGTTCAAGGTTTTGGTGTTGATCTATAAGGCCCTTCACGGTCTGGGCCCCTCGTACCTCAGGGACCGCCTTGCCCTCTGTGCCCAAGAGCAGCTCCTTTGGTCTGCTGGGGGTGCCTTCTTGGAGGTCCCCCACATTAAGCGGGGGGCCACAATGAAGAGAGCATTCTCGGTGGCCGGTCCGCACCTCTGGAACTCCCTCCCAGAGGAACCTCGCCTGACCCCAAGCCTTTTGACATTCTGGCGAAGTTGTAAAACCTGGCTGTTCGCCCAGGCCTTTGGAGAGGGGGGGAGGGGGAGTTAGAGGGTTTTTATCTCCCCTACCCTATTTATTGTTTTATGATGACCCTGGCCCTGTTTTAATACTTGGATTTTGAAATGTTTTAATTGTTTTAAATGTTTTTATATATGTTGTTATTTTTTATTTAGGAGGGGCGGGGTAGAAATTTGAGAAATAAATAATAATGTAATGTTCATAAAAATGAATCCTTGATTTAGTTTGATCTATTATTTCTCAACTGCTTTTGCTTGGGAGAAGTGCCTTATTGTTTTCAAATGCTTCAGTTACGACTGTTTCAGATTTTTCATCCAAGTGCTGTGTTTTGACTTTAATATTTTGACAATTTCAAATTGAAGCAGGATGAAACCTTTTATACTTGGTTGTTAGCATCAGTCAAATGCTTCTGCAATAATATGCATTGGTTAATATTTGGAAAGAACAAAAAGGATTTTATCTAGTATTTTCTTTTCTTTATTTTAACTCGCTTTAACTGAAAACAATTCCATTCTTAAACAACTACTTTTGTTATTTATCTGTCCCATGTAAAACATATTTGAAGTATAGTCAGTAACTTTGGAAAGTTGTGAAAGCAAGAGCTTCATTTCATAACATTGAATGCAGACTAAATGTCCTCCAGATAGAATGATTTAGAGTCCATTTAGTTTTATATCCTAATGCAGCCATGGCATCTTTCTAGTGAAAGTACAAATCTCGTATGCCCTTCTTCTTTTTTTAATTTTTTTTTTTATATTGAACTTTGAATGATGCAAAATAGACAAAAATCGATCATTTACACCATCTTTAATATATATTATATAGAGATGATATTTAATGTTCCTGGTTACCATTTGTCATGAATAAACTTGAAAGAAGAAAGTAGTCTAGTAGTGAGCAGAGGAGAGAAAAAAGTAATAGAGGGAGAGATTGAAGGACAGGTTAGTGGGGAGGAAAAACAAGGGTAAAGGCCACATCACAAAAAAACTCCTATTCAGTATTTTCTAAGCAGTCCCCCCCATATGTTTGAGAACATGTCCTGTTGCAGAAAATGATTCTTCTCTCTTTGGTGACCAACTACATCATGTTGATGCTTCAGTCTGGGCATTTTTTAATTTTCCATTTCTGGATGACTGACTTTTTAGTTGCAACTAACAGTCTGTTTAAACATAGTTTTCAACCTTTTTCAGTTTCCATTTATAATCTAGCATATTAAAAATTACATGATTTGCTTCTAGTGTGATTTTATCAGGTAGAAAAAAATGCATTCTGTTGTTAATGTCAACCAGAATGAGCGAACACATCTGCAGCAGTCCAAAGCATATGAAAACAGAACTCCTTTAGAGTCGTATTTTCAGCACCCACCTGACTTGGTGGCACACCTATTCTGAACATCCAAAGGGGGAGGTGGGGCGCAATACATATTCATAAGTAGGGCTGTAGCGGAATATCGCAGCGGTAGCTATTTCCAGCGGAAACAGTGTTTCCGCAATTAGTGGAACGGCATGGCAGAGGCTTTCATTCCGCGGTTTCATTCCGCGGTTCCGCGGTTCCGCTTATTTAATTCCGCAATTTAGTGGAATCGTGGAAACATGACATTTTAGCTATTTCCGCAATTCCGCCAGCGCCACAAAATAGCGGAATAGCGGTTTTCCGCAATTTCCACAATTTTTCAGCAATTTTTACGCAATTCCGTGATTTGCAGAATTCCGGCGGAATTAGCGGAATATCCGCAGAAAAGTCGGGGTGTGGCACAGTCAATTCCGAAATGGCAGAACGGAATCGCGGTGCGGTAAAAGCTGCTGCCGCATCAGCCCTATTCATAAGATTTCCTGCCCAATTTGTGCACTTCTTTTTGAGACTCTATCTAAGGGAGCCCACAGAGATATTATAAACATTACTACTTTTGCTCATATCTGCTGTCAGTGTGGTGTTAGCTGATATAATCTATTCAAATTATTTTATTTGCAGTTTAGTTTTAAATTGTTATGAAGTATTTGTGTAAGATGACATGCAAAGGATTTTATCATTTTTTCCTTCAGTCTTTCAGTTATGCTTTATACATTGATACATATAGGAGTTTCTTTCCTAATGTTGATACATAAAGGAGATTTCCCCCCCCCTAATACTGAGACGTATTAGTTTGTTGAATCATGCTGTGAGGAAGTAATCACATTCTATCACTTAATTAGACAAAGCCATGAAGCCCTTGTATTTGTGTTTATTTAGGAAGTAGGGAGTCCACAAAATGTACTATTGACTTTCCAAACACAGTCCTTGCCAAAATTTCCCCTTTGTGGGCATAAGTACTGCCATTAATGTAAATGGAAACTTTGTAGACATGAGCAATACTCCTGTTTGCATGGGGGAATACAGTTAGCCCCATATGATACAGTATAAATGTACTGTAGTAATGCTAGGTTAAGTTTGCAGGTCATAGATGCTTAGATGTTTATATGTCCTTGTGCTGAAAATCTACATTTGTGTATTTGTTTTTCTTCATCGAGAATAACAAATCGGGTCAAACCTGTAGTAGTAAATAATAATAATAATAATAATTAATAATATTAATTAATTAATTAATAAAAAATAAACCCCCCAACAACTGAATAACTTTAATACATTGCAAACAATGTACTCATGCAACTCCTTCAACTCCTTCACCTGTCCCCTTGATCCCATCACCTCTCACCTACTAATGGTTATTGCTCCCAACACTGTGCCTTCTCTGCTGCACATCATCAATCTCTCTCTCTCTCTACTGGGTCATTTCCATTGGCTTTCAAACACAGCACTGTCTCCCCTATCATTAAGAGGGCCACTCTTGACCCCTCTGACTCTTCCAGGTATCGCCCCATTTCGCTCCTACCCTTCATTTCCCAGCTCCCGGAGAGGGTGGTCTACATGTGCTGTCTTGGTTTCCTCTCTTCCAATTCCTTCCTTGACCCCCTTCAATTTGGCATCCACCCTCCGCACTCAACTGAGGCTGCCCTCACCAAACCTTCTCTTAGCTAAGTCTAAGGGCCCCTACTCCATTCTTGTCCTCCTTTATCTTTCTGACACCTTTGACGCTGTCAAGCATGACCTCCTCCTGGATTTATTATGCTCTCTCGTTATCCAGGACTCTGTTCTCAGCTGGTTCTCTTTGTATCTCTCAAACTGCTTCTTCAATGTTTCTTTTGATGGTACCTCCTCTGTGTTGCTTCCCCTCCCTGTGTGAATTCCTCAACGTTCTGTCTCCTAGACCCTCTTCTTTTCTCCCTTTACATTCATGGCTTCCAGTTCCACTTGTATGCTTATGACACACAACTCTCTCTTCACTCCCGTGCTCTCCTCCTCCATCCAGTCTTGTTTTACGGACTGTCTCTCTGACATCTCTGCTTGGATGTCTCACCACCAACTCAAACTTGATATGGCCAAGACTGAACTCCTCATCTTACCCCTGAAAACATTCCCCTCCTAATTCCCTCTCTGTTTCCATTGAGGGTGTCACCATCCATCTTATCGCTGAGGCACAGCCTGGGATTAATCTTTGACTCCTTCCTCTCCTTTATACCTCAGATCCAGGCTGTTGCCAAATCCTGCCTCTTTGCCTTGTATAATGTTGTTAAATCCGGCCCTGTCTTACTGTTGCCACTGTAGAAACCCTAGTCCATGCTCTAGTCATCTCTTGCCTTGACTACTGTAACTTCCTCCTTACTGGTCTTTCCTGCTCTGTTTTTGTTCCCCTCATCTCTGTTCAATGCTTTGCTGCCAAAGTCATTTATCTTGCCCATTGCTTTGATCACGTTCAGCCCCTCCTCTCCGTCCTACACTGGTTTCCTCTACAGGAATGCATTTGGCACAAGCTTCTGGTCTTCACCTTCAAGGCTCTTCATGGCCTTGTTTCCCCCATATCTTTCTGCTCTTGTATCCACCACATTCCTGCCCAGGAGCTTCGCTTCTCATCTGCCCCCACCCTCACCTGCTTACGACTCCCCTCCTCCTCTAAACATCTTCTCCCCTTCTCTCTTGCTGCCCCCCAGGCCTGGAACTCCCTCCCTAAATACATTTGTTATGCTCTCTTCCTCCCAGCTTTCATATGCCTCCTGAAAACCTACCTCTTCCGTCAGGCTTTTCCTGGATCATCAAATTGCATCCTCTTCCCTGTAGCTAAATTACACCCATCCCTCCCCCACACATGTCTGTATGAAAAGGGCCAGAGAAGAGTGGAAAAGGTAAGGATTAAGAGAGGTTCAGGAATGGAGTAGATGTAACAAATAGGGAGACATGAAGATGGAGAAGGAGAAAATAAGAGGAGCAGGCAGAGCAAGTTGAGCTGTAGAGGGCAGAGGATGCGAAGGGAAGGGAAATGTGCCAAGCAGAGGAGGGTGTGTATGTGTGTGAGGAGGAAATGGTCCATGCTGCTGAAAAGGGAAAAGTAAATAGCAACAGGTGACTGACTATCAGCTATCTGGTGGATCAGCTATTTATGCCATTGGTCAATAGTGCAAAGAACCAGGTAAACTATGAGGAACTAACACAGAGAATCAACATGGGTATGTGGTAAATATGTAGAGACTCCACAGTAACAGGAATTATGGAGAATTCTGGGAAAGTAATTCATGAATGTTATTGCATTTCACATTTAGCTACCACAATACACAAAAGAATGAGACCTCAAAGTACCTTTTCCTATCCAGCTTCATAATGCTATCTTGCCGTAGACCACCATCTCACTCTAATCCACCCATTATTGATCAATCTATTACTAGAGGAAACTGTGGTTGGAACTGAATTAATTTCCCCTCTCTTTTTCTCAGTAGCCTTTTCATTTATGCAATGAATATTTATTTACATTTTCCAGTGGCATTTTCGTATCAATATAATCTGACGAAAACCAAATATGGTTTCAGAGGTTTCAAGTGAGGTTTTATGTCCTAATTACAGTCATGTGAATTCTGAGTCCCAACTGTCTTTTACTTTACTAAGCATAAAACTTCATTCATAGCTGAGATTGAGACTTCAAAACAGCTGAACAAAAACAGCACCAAATCTGTTACATGTTATAGTTGATAAATTGAATCCAAAAAGTCAGAGAATTTGCAGTTAAAGTTTCCATTAATTTATTGCTTAAATGGGAAGGGGCAACAACTTTTGCCAGTGATCTCATTTCGGACTCAGCTACAAAATAGCCAAGTTCTAACCAAGATAAACAATCATGACTGTTATTAGAAAAATCTTGTGCTAGTATATACCCCAGTCAGACACCTCATGCAACCCGTTGTGGTCTAAGATTTATAGCATTCTAGAACTGTGGCACAATACACACAACACAGTGAAAGGAACCTGAGATTCCAAAATGAGCTGAAAAAGAAAACTAAGATTTAATCCCAGGAATTCCCGGTGTCCTGAGCTGCTTTATGTTGGAGACGAGGATAATAATAAGATTGCTATCCAGGATCATCAGGCAGGGTGAAAATGACTAGCTGGCAGGCTCTATTGAATCCTTACAAAGACACACTCTATATCATGATGCATAGGATCAGTTGTCAATGGCTAATATACATATTACATACAGATGGTTAGCAGACACTAGTCCAAGTAGTTGGAAAAACAAATATATCTGTTGAATTTGCCAATTCAGGTTTATCTGGGCAAAGTGAGTCTGAACAACTATTTGTTTCTGCTTTGTTTATTCATTTCAGATTCTTTATTTATTTATTTGAATTTATATTCCTTCCTTTCCCACAGGCTCAGGGTGACTTACAAACAAAACAGATATTAAAATTAATAAAAATAAACCATATAAAATTCCAATAAAAAACCCCTCTCCCACCCCACACCCACCAAAAACCTGGCCAAATAATAGGTCTTACATTGCCTTCTGAAGATGCTCAGGCTTTGGCGAACCACCAGGGGAAGGGAGTTGCAATGCTGTAGGGCAGCCACCAAGAATGTCTCTCTGCGTGCATGTGTTGTTTGAACCTGGTGCGGTGGTGGAACTTGCAATTTGTTTCAGGTATTTCAGTATCATTATTTTGAACATTTTGGTCCAGTGACCATAGTATTAGAAGAAACGAACCTGCACATTTTGTTCTGGTGTCCTAAATATTTATTTAGATATTGGGAAGACTATCTGAATATTATGTGAATGTAAAACTCTTGCACTAAGAACTTAAAAACTTCTAAGTTGTCATATTCCAGTTCCTGCCTCCATTGTCTTCTCTCTCTGTGTTCCAGTTTTATGACACTCACTTGTTGCATCTTATCTTTAAATTTTGTAAAGCTTCCCAGGATGTATTTCATATGGTGTATTTGTACAGTGGAGCTATGTATAGCACTTTGGGCATTCATGCAACACAAATAACAAATAGTAATATCTTTTGTTTGCTCTTATGCATCCCTGCTAATTGGTGAAAAAAATTACGATAAAAACCTCTTCTAATCAATAGCAAAAGTAAAAGGAGTGGCGACTGGCAACTGCCCATCTGCCCCCAACAGCAGTACGTGTATATCTCCTTTCAGTAGTGGCTAATTGGTGGAATGGCAGCCACTGGGGCAGTTTTCCCCTGAAGTTGATGGGAGCCCAGCATTATAGCTCCATCCTACCAGGAGTTGCCTGGCAACAGTAAAGCAGACTGGAATCTGACATTGGGTGCAATAATATTTATTCATCCTGGGGTTATGCACGAATAAGCTGTGTATCAAACTGCCACACTAAAACCCTCGCTCACAGTGAGAGGCATCATGCAGTGGTCAGTCACTGGTCTACTGCTGGTAATATGTGAGTGTGGAATGCAGCTCTGCCTGGGGGCATGCTTTGCAGTGGTCAGACCATACCAAAGTGTTGATTATGTGGAGGGGTTGACCTGGGTCCTGAGGGTTAACACTGCAGGTGCACAAAAGAATGGGTGACTGGCAATGATGTCTTTCACCGTGAAGGAGGATTTGGCATCCACTTGAACATAACACTTTAGCATGCATCTTACATAAGCATAACCTCCTTATTACGGCTGAAATGAGATTTTGCCAAAACAGAAAATCTCATCAAGATCTCAGTTCCTGATACTGTCTCAGTCAAATCAAGAACCTCTCGGTACTTGGTAATGTCTCAGCCAACATTTTGTTTCTCAATTTACTGACTATGCACTTATTGGATTCAGGGGCGACTGGTGGGTTTTGAGGTTGGAGGGGCAGTAAGGCCAGTGAGCCTAGGGGCGGAGCTAGGGCAATGGTAGGTGGAGCCAGGGCAATGGTAGGTGGAGCCAGGGCAATGGTAGGCAGCATAACCCAACAGCAAGGAGTTCCCAGGGTTAACATTGGATGAACATTACATTACTTAATCTAGCAATTTCAGTTAGGCAGGTTATATTCACCTACTCTGCCAGGTTTAAAAAGCAGGCAGACAACCTTAAACCTCACTTACAAGCAGTTTTAGCAAAAATCCACAGGACACAAAGCAAATCCACAGGACACAAAAATCCAGGGTCGTATCATCATGCACAGATATATAAAAAACAGAAAACCACACGTAAACCAAACCATTTCCACAAGCCCCCAAAGGCATCCCCAGCAGCCAAACACCTGTGCAAGCACACAGGTCTTTTTTAAAAAAGAAATTGGCCAGTTTCAGGGATGCATTGCCACCAAATCAGACACATCCAGACCAGCATTCCTAGTAGCTTCACCAGCAAACTGCCTGTTCAAGAACGCAGGCCCCTTTTAAAAAAAAACAGTTTGGCCCCTTTCAGGGCTACATTCCCACCAAAGCAGACCCCGAGTCCAGACCAGCATCCCCAGCAGCCACACCTTATCCCCGGCAGCCAAATGCCTGTCCACACAAACTACTTTCCAGCAGCAGGGAGCAGCAGTGAAACAGTGAAGGGACCATTAAAAAAAAAGAGTAGCCACGACCAGTGGAACCACAAATTTACAAAATGGTCTCTCTATTCATGATGGGAGGGGAGGGGAGAAGGAAAGCATCATGCAAACACAGAGCAAGCACCCCTTGCCCCCATTCCATCCCCAGTCTGTTCCCCCCCAATCCATCCCCAGTCTGTTCTCCTTCCCATCCATCCCCAGTCTTCTCCCCCTCCAATTTACTCACCAGTGCAGCGGGATCCCAGATGGTGTGCTGGCTTCTCTTCTTGGGCCTGGAGCTGCCGTGCAGGCTGCTAGGCTCCCCCTCCCTCCCAGAGTCGAGTCAAAGTTTGACTCGACTCGGAGGGAGGGACGGAGGGAGGGGGAAAGCCCAAGAGCTGCCTGAGTGGCAGCTCCCAGCCCCCCCCACAGCTGAGTCAGCTGTGCGGGGGGGCCTGGGAGCTGCCGTGCAGGCATAGTCTGGGCCAGCCGCCTATGTGCAGCACCCAGGTAGGACTTTTAGCCCTGGGCTATCCCTGCAATGAAATCATGCCCCCTGTGGCACTATTTCATTGCAGGGTTCCCTGTATGCGGGATGGACGGCACTTCTAGCCACCTATTCTGCATAAAGGGAAAACGTCTCCCTTTTGTCCTCCCAAGGCTTCCTTAGGAAGCCTTCAGGAGTGGGGGGGGGGAGTGAGTCACCGGTTGTGTGTGTGCACGCACACACAACCGGTGAGAATGTCGGAGCCATCTCAAAGAACCTTGTTTGGAGGCACGGACCTTGAAGATTGCTACCTCTAAACAAGGTTCTTTGAGTTGGCTCTGCACATTTACCGCGGCACTTTTTTTTTAAAGTGTCACTGTCGGGGCTTGGGGGAGCAGCGAGTCTGGCTCCTGGGGGGCCACGGCCAGGAGGGGCATTGCCCCATATTCCCTAGGGGGTGCACCGCCGCTGATTGGATTCCCATTTACCGCTTTGCCATTTACCACTTTGCCATCCATTTGAAATCCCGAGAGGTAATATTGACACAATACCACATTTCTTGCACTTCATTTTCCCTTTTACTTCTTTGTCACTCACTGGCTTGTATGCAGATTCCTTTACTAATCTGCAATCCAGCTGCCGATTGGTCAAAGTAAAGGGAACAACAAAGAACAATAATTCTGAGTGGAGGTGAAGGAGTGGGGTATTCATAAAGTGAATTTCTCAGAAATGCAGAAACAACAAAGCTGGAAATAAAACGGTACCCTCAGTAGTGCAGTAAGCAGTAAATGAATAGTACATGGTAAATGACAAGTGGAAAGTCAGTAATCAGGATAGTATCTCACGGTATTGTGAGAATCAAGAAATCACATCAATATTGGGAAACAGTTGGGAAATCAATCCCAGTTTCCAATGTGACAAAATTTCTTGCAAGCAGCAATATAGCTGTTCGTTTCAGCCCTACTCGTTATGCACTGGATGAAAGAAGATTGCACCCATTGCCTCTCCTTGCAGCCTGGTTGGGGAATGGTGATGGGTTGCACTTGCTGGTCATGCACAGCCTGCCCCTGGTCCTCATGGCTGCCAAACCTGACTCTTCTATGCTCTGCTAGGCATTATTGCATAAGGAATAGAAAATAAAAGAGAATTTTATAATGCCGCTGTATAAATTTTTGGTACAACCCCATCTTGAATATTGTGTGCAGTTTGATAGCCCCATCTTAGGAAAGATATAATAGAATTGGAGAATGGTCAGAAAAGTGCAACAAGGATGAAAAAAGGGTTGGACTGACTTCCATATGAGGAGAGGCTCAACAGGTTAGCTCTGTTTAGCTTGGAGAAGAGGCAATTAAGGGAGGACTTGACAGAAGTTTATAAAATCATGAGCGGTGTGGATAAAGTAAATAATAATAGGGAACTGTTGATTGCCCTTTCTCACAATAAAAGAACAAGGGGACACTCTCTGAAGTTAAATGGCAGCAGATTTAAAACAAACATAAGGAAGTACTTTTTCGCTCGGCAGATAATACAGTTCTGGAACTTACTGCTAGAGGAGTCTGTGAAAGCCAGCACCATAACTAGCTTCAAATGGAAACTAGATAAATTCTTGGAGGATAGAGCCATAAATGCTTACTAGTTGGGTTGTAAACCCCTGACTACTGATAGCTGGGAGTGGTTAGCAGGAGATGGGCCACACCTCCATGAGCTGAACGTGTACTTCTCTCGAGCTACGGCAGCTGGCCAGTGTCAGTGACAGGATGCTAAGCTTGATGGAACATGGGTCTTACCCAATATGGCACTTCTCATGTTCTGGTGCTTCTAAGCCATGCCTAGTTTTAATACTCCTACAAAGTAACTTTTGGTTTTCTGAGGAATTATTATTAAGTGAAATGAGGACGCTCCTCTCTAAGTTCTCTTGTACCTGCTTCATAAATGAATGTGCAAAATGTTATGCAGAAAGAGTCTGATAATCATGACTATGTAGGTTGTAACTGATTGGCATTATAGAGAACAAAGGTTTCTTTGTTTTCCTCACATGATCAATCCTGCATGGAACACTTGCCTTTGGGATGTGAAGTTTTTATAAACATTTGTTTATTAAAGGTTAGTCTGGGTGTCGGTTATGCAAAATATTCAGTTTGCCTTCAGGCTATTCCTGATGTAAAACATGGAAGTGGCCCAGAGACCATTCCTAGATTAAATAATCATAATTTTGGAATTATTGTTTCTGGATTGATTCTAGCTTTTTAAAAATTGTGTTCTTTACTCTTCTTAGGTCAATGTGAGCTGATTACTCTGGAACTTTGTATGAATCTGCCTTACAATTTCACCAGTTACCCAAACTACTTGGGTCATAGGACGCAGAAGGAAGCCTCCATCAGCTGGGAGTCCTCCCTTTTCCCAGACTTGGTTCAGACTAACTGTTATAAGTATCTTATGTTCTTTGCCTGTACAATTTTGGTACCGAAATGTGACCCTCGGATTCATGAGCGTATCCCGCCCTGCAGGTAATATGAATGATTTCTAACTGCATTCTTGATCATAATTTCATTTTCTTGATAAGCTTCATACCCTTTTTAGAATATGACTCCACTTCCAGTGAAATTGGTAAGAGTTTTGCATTTAAGTTAAAGAGGGGTATGATTGAACCCCTGTTTTGTATACTCAAAGGAAATATTTTCTGTTGACAGATGAAATATTCACAGTATTACATAGAGAAAAAAGATCAGTTTTGTCGTTTAAATTTAATTTTGGATTTTTATTTCATTGATTATTTTCTTTAAAGTGCAATTAGAGTAAAATTTTACTTTAAAGAAAATAAAAATATAAACTAAGAGTCATCATGGGAGAAATATAAGCTGTTATAATAATGCCTAGCATTGCGGTAGAATCTCATATATTCAAAACACTGTAATAAGTATTGGCTGGTGTCCAGATTTTAAAGTGATTGTCACTTGAAAACATAAGAACACAAATATAGAAATATCTGTTTTGCCTTATCAATTTTTTTGTGTTGATGTGCCAACTTAAATGTTCAGACATAGTATAATTGGTAATGTTCATTAATGTTGTGTAATAGTATGTTTTCTAGTGCAAGCTAATAATAGCCAAACCTGGTATGGGACTCCTAATTGATATAGTTAATTCTTACATGTGACTGAAATGTTAGAATAATGCAGGTGGCATAGATATAAAACTGGTTAACTGAAACATGTTAGTAAAATACTGAGAAGATGACTTATTAATGAGCAACCTTTGTCATGTATTTGGTTGCCTGGTAATTGAAAAAAATTATGCCAATTTTTAAATACCAAAGTCATTTTTTAAGTAGAGAGTCCATTGTTAGATTGTATTTGGTCTTTATCTACCTAACAAATTTTGGTCGCCATCACCATGTAATGCTATAATATAGTGTGATATATATAATCATAATATAATCAAATATAATAATAATATAATAATAATAATAATAGTGACTTTCATTCTAGAATTTAGATATTAAAGAAGACTTTCTAAAATGCAGTATTAGTTCGTAGGTTCATAAATCTTAACGTTTTTCTCTTGTTCTACAGCACAAAGGGTGCAAACAGACATAACAGTAACTCCACTTTAACACCACTTTAACATTTCTTATGGGCAGGGCTATATTGGGCACCAATGCAGCCCTGTAACATGCATAAGAAATGTTAAAGTGGTGTTAAAATTGAGTTAGCGTTATGTCTGTTTTCACCCAAAGAGTATCAAGAGACAGGATGTTTTCACACAAGAGGGGAGACCCCATGGTCACTCCATGCCCCCCCAACTGACACCTGCAGGCTTTGTGCAGGACCACACCAAATGGGAAGGTGTTTCTCCCTGTTGCAGTTCATCCATGCTCTCCCTCCCACCCCCCACCCCCTGCCATCCCATTGTAGAATTGTAGTCACTCCTTGGACACCCTAGGGTCACTTTCAGACATGCCTCCCCCATGCATATTTGGACTGTGGGGAGGCAGAATGCACAGCCCAAATATGCACAGGGATTGACCGGCCTGAGAGCCTCCCCCCCTCCTGGCATGGCTTTGCTGGCAAAGCCGCACAGGGGGTGGGGGGGGAAGCTTTCAGACCGGCCAATCCCCGCACATATTCAGGCTGCGCATTCCCCCCCGCAGCACAAATATGCGCGGGGGGGTGGGGAGGGGGCATGTCTGAAAGTGGCCTAGTGTTATGGATGGGACCCTGAGAAGGGGAATCTGGGCCTGGAGGAACAACCACGCCAACTGTATACAATGAACTAATACCGTCCCCAGTGTGGGCAAGCTCCGCTCTAGGAGGAAAAGCACCCCTCAGGTTATTATAGGGCCAAAATGTCTCTCCAAGGGGGACAAGGCCTATATCATCATAGGGGGGGAGACAACGAGGCCCTGAGCAATGCCCCCACTCATGCACTCTGGCTGTAATCACAGCACCTAACCCCCACCACACCCTGCACCTTACTATGCTCACAGTGGCCTGAAAGGAGGGGGAAGAAAGGATGGTAAGGACGCGCGGCGTGGTGAGGGAAGCGGGGAAGAAGACCAAAGGGATTGCTGGTAAGGGGAGGAAAGGGTACTCACTCGGAACGGGGGGAATCGGAAAGGGAGCCCACACAAGGAGGTTAACGGGAAATGCACCCACCACACCCTCGCGCACACAGACACACACCTGACACCCACACTTGACTCACCGCACTCACACCTCAATCACTCGCTTCTGCTCTCACTGGCTCTCGACTCAAATCCTGCACAACAATGCCAAAATGCTGGGGGCCAGTCTCACAGCTGCGCTGATCACCGGCACCACTCATGAGACTTTGCCCGACCTTAAATGCTGCTGGGGCTATCTCTGCCTTCCTACGCAGACGCTCTGAGCATCACGGCACTTCTGTGGGCCCCGCCTCCCCAGTACCAGATGCTCCACATGATGGCACGCCTCCTGTGCTGGCTGGGAATTCCCCTTTGCTGACGTCACCTGCTGCCGCGTATTCCGCTTCCCCCTAACAGGGAACCCCCAACGGCCCTGACCTCCCCGCAAACGCCTGTGCTTCAAGCAGCGCCTGATCCTAACACCTAGACTTCTGGCTGCAACTCTATGATGCTGAACCTGTGCGCACACCACAACAGATGGCAGGGCACAGGATCGCCCTGTGGTCACCTTGTGGTCCCGCCAACACATGGCAGGCAGTCCTTGGGCAGCTTGTTGCCCTAATTTGCCTGGAGTTGCACACATGGCATGCTGCACATTTCCAGTGATTTGGATCGTGTGAAGCGGCCCTCGGCCAAACATCTGATAGCTCCATAACACATGAGGAGGTGACTCTAGGGCTAATGGGGACAAAAGTGGGGCAATGTCTCATGTGCCAACACCCAGAGAGGGTATCAATTTGGGCTATGTTTTTGGATTTTTCCTGTTTGTATTGTCATTAACAATCTTGAGGAGAAAGTAAACTTTTGTATTTAATTAGTTTCATATATAATACCAAGTTAAGAAGGACACCAGAGACATTGAAATAAATAGCAAAATTGTGTATTAATACAAGTAAGCTGATATATAACTTAGGTATATACAAGGAGCAGAAATATAACTTAGTCTCCTTTGGACATTTAATTCTATTCTTTGAACGCAGATTATTTACTTATTTTCCTTTGGATATTTCTGAGAATTGACCCCTCCCCCACAGATTTCATTTCAGTCTCAAGACTGAATAATTTATATTGGTGAGTGGTCTCTGGCTTTCCTGACTTTGATTCCAATAGTTTCTAGCTTTCCTGACTTTGATTCTTGGAACAATCATATCAGTTGCACAGAGAATGTCCTGCTGACAGTGATGCTGTCTGAGAAAGGTAGCCTTCCTCAAGCAGACAGTACTGATGTTACTTAGGTGACGGTGTTCCTATCTCTTTATTCACAGTTGCCACTCTATTAGAATGAGTAGCACCCTGCAGATTTTTTTTTTTTTTTTAAAAAAAGTCTGAATTTTAATATGCATCAAAGATGCTGAGTTGAAAGACTTATGGACTGAAGTAACCTGCTAAATACAAAACAGAAATGGCAACAGCAATGGAAAAACAAGCCTCCTCCTCATTTTACCAATGAGTCGCATCTTTGTTCTCTTACACCCATTTCTTCCTTGGCACTTTTGGTGTGTCTTACAATAAAGGTGCTAATTTGTCTCCAGCAGTACGTGGACAGTTGCTAACAAGAAACAAGATTCATATACAATGAGCTCATTTTGTATTAAGCTGCCAAAAGCCATCAAATATTAACTTTTGGCCACTATCAACCAAGACCAGATTTGAACTGGTGGCCTATCAGTAAAAAGTTCTGTATTCTATTAACAAGCCCCTGGGCCATTCAGGAACTGAGAAGTGTGACAGTTTATTGGAACAGTAATAAACAGCCATCTTTGCTTCTTTAAACTGGGCGATGGCAATTGTGTATGTTTGCTATGTTTCATCTGCACTATTATTGGCTTCAGATACCCCTTTGAAGTCTTACCTGCGTTTTAATTCTTCCTCAGAATTACAATACAACATCTTGCAACAGTTATTGGGGAAGGGGCTCTTTTGGCAGAAGTCTTGAGGCAGAAAAGCAAAAAACATGGAAAGCAGAAATTCACATATGCTTCAATTAGCCAGGCCAGATATTTCTGAATTTACTTTTCATTTTTTATTATTATTTTCACTGCCCTAGCTGTCAACAGAAAATACGCAGTGTAGAGAGCTTTTGAATACTGGTGGTTTCAGCCAAACTTAGACCAGTTGTTCAAATGTGATTTAAATCAACATAGAGCAGAATTTTTTTAATATGTATATTTTTGTGGAGGTGAGGTGCAGTGGAAAAAGGAACCTAAAGGGAAACAAATTATTACTGAGGCATATCACAGCCACTCAATTGCAGCCAATTCATACAAATTTAATCCCATTGTCTCTCGTACCAGGTGGGTACAGCAAGTGAGTTCTATCTGCTTTCATAGAAAGTGAATCCACAGACTTGCCGCATTGAGTTACAATCACAAGAAATAGAACTGATTTGCACTTGTATGGCTATTTGAACGGAACCTAAAAGATGTAATTTGACTTTTTTTTCCCCCCCTAACCAAAGGTAATTGCAGTTGTTGTATTTTGATCAGGGATTTCCATACTGAGAGTCAGAACCCTTGCTGGAATCACACCAACACAGGCTTGATCCCAACTGATGTTAAACGTTGCATGTTTTTGATCCTGTCTGGGGTTGCGGTATTATATTTAAATCTCCAAATGCTGTGTGTCAGGCAAAAAAATTGGAATGACTGGTCTAAAAGCTGCCACTTGTCACTCATTCGTCTGATTTGGAGTATTTTGATGTCACAGGTTTCAAGTGGTAAAGCTTATTGAAAAGCCATGGAAAACACTATTTTCTTGTGAGAAGTTTAACTACATGGTAAATCTGTGGTGATCTTTGGAAGAGGTGCCCTGGATTCCACCTCTTCCACAAGTGACCATGGATTTATCATGTGGCAGAAGTATCAACAAAAAATCCATGATGAATTACCCACACAGTGCTTTCTGTGGGCTTTACCACTTGAAATTGTCATGTGTGAAAGTGCCTTTTATAACATCCTCTGCCCAATGTACTGATTTTGAAAAAAGCTATACTGATTTTTGAAAAATCACTATTCTGATTGAAGAGTTGACCTACCTAGGATAGAAGAATTGATTTTTTTTATGTTTTGACTATCAAACTAAGACAATTTAGACTAATACTGAAAATAATTTATTAACATTATATGCATTGACAGTATATTCTTGCCTAAATCAATGTGTTTCGGCCACTCCCTTTCAAAATTGATAGTGGAAAGTGAAGAGACCTAGAGAGAGAGAGAAAAAACAATTGGCAGCACGGAAATACTTTCATATATGGAGAACATAATAATAACAACAATAACAATTTTAAAAATGTACTAGCAAGATGGTGGTTCTGCCTGAGGGGGCTCACATGTGATGTCGGTAATATAACAAATGACTGCTGACAACTTCCAATCTGCAGACCACTGAGAGCGATATTCAGAGAATACTGCAAATCCTCTCAGTGCATATGGGGGGGATGCAGAGCATAGGATTCCTGAAGTAGAGGACAACCGATGGATATTAAATCCCTGGTTGAAAAAAACTGTAATGATATCCAAGCTCTTAAGACCAAGTTAACTGACTGGAATGCTGCTCCAGAAATTGTAACATCAGGATCATGGGTTTCCTGAGGGGCACAGAGAGGGGTAATAAATCCTCAGAATATGTTCCAAAACTGCTATCAGAATTGCTGCACCTTCCAGAGAGCTTCCTCTGTGACATAGAATGGGCACACAGGGCCCTCACCCCTAAGCCAGCCCAGAATTACGCCCCAGAGCTTCAATTGTAAAATTCCTGAAATGTGACCACCAAGGAACTGATATTGTAAAAAAACAAGAGACAAAATTGAATTGTTATGGGGCGCACCAACAGTTAAGATACTGCTCTTCCAGCATTATGCCAAGGAGGCAGCTATAATGAGAGTTGCTTTCAACCAAGCAAAACATTGGGCCAGAAAAGGGGTCTTAACATATTTCATTAAATATCCTGCCAGGTTACATATTATGCATAGTGAAAGAAGGATAGTATGTACCTCACCTCAAGAGGAAGAGAAATATCTTTACGGGTTGCAAACTAGCACCCTGCAGGAGACCAGTTCTATGAAGTAGTTTTACTTTAGAAGAATACCGACGGCAAAAAGTCTCTAATTTCTTTCATGGATTTCTAGTGATTGTTTGGGCCCTTTTCGCATGGACTGTGGTGCAGGGGTGGGTCGGTCTACACTGTGGTTCGTGTACAGTGGGTGGGCGAAAAGCTTAGATGAGCACACACCAACCTCCACCCATCACCCACGCATGGAGCAACTGGCGTTTTTGTCAGTTGCTCCCTGTGTGGGTGATGGGTGGAGGTGGGTGTGCATGTGTGTTTGCGGGAGCGTGCACACACACATCCCCACCTGCCGCGGATTTCACATGAGATGCACCCATGCTTGAACACCCAGATTTCTGGGTCTTTGTTTCTACTCAGACTATATACTTGTGGCAAGTTACAACACAACCTCAAAAACTATGCTGTTCTAGGTGACAGAATTGTTGGAAATACATTCCTTTGGTTGCATCCCCCCTAAGCACCTCATCCTGTTTGTTTGCTAGAAACACCAGGAGTAGACAGACAGATCAGGGAACCCTTACCCCATCCTATCTGTCCTACTCCTGTCAGGACCTCTTTGGTCAATCTCCTCCCCCAGGAGATTTCTCATCTCTTTGTGTCTCAGAGAGCTTCCTTCCTCCCTCTTGAACACACCTAGTCTTAGGACTTAGCATAGATGTAGGCCTTTCCTATCCTACATGTATTTCCTAATAAAGCTACTTAAGCTTAAGTATGCTTCCTGCCTGCTTATTGATGATTAGCTACTCACACTCCTCTGTAAACTCTGCATTGGGCAAATGGATGCAATGATCTCACAGTCCTTGCATTTCCAACAAGAATGCCACCTTTTTATGATTGCATGATTTCTCTGGAGCTTCTGTTTTCCATCCTTTCCTGGATCTGTCAAGGTTCATGGTTTACTGACCCTTCCTGCCATCTGATACCCACATCATTTGCTCCCTCCCTACAGCAGTTGCTGCTCTGCTGTAGGATTTGGATTGTGATCTCTGCCTCCTATCTCCTCACAGTGCACCTGCAATGCAGAACTTTACTTTGGATATTTTCAGGTTAGACTAAGTAGCAGTTTAAGACAACTTTTAATCTGTGCTAATCTGTAAAACCAATAGATACAAAATAGTGCAAAGGTATCTTCTATTGGAGTCAGACAAAGTACAGTTGATGGAGGCATGCAAGCTTTTGGACCTTGCAGGGTCCTGACTTGTCTGATGAAGGACCCTGTGAGGTCTGAAAGCTTGCATGCCTCCACCAACTGTACTTTGTCCAATAAAAGATATCACTGTACTACTTTGTATCTGTTGCTTATATTTGGGACCAACATGGCAACCTTACTTTCTCTTCATTACTATGAAAGATCTGTAAAACAAATCTTCCTATTATTTTTATTTAAAAGATTATTCCTGGCATAGCATTATACATCTAGATAGCCAAGTTGTAGACTAAAATTACAGAGGTGAAGTCAGTAGGAGAAGGGAGAATGGGAAGTAAGAGTAAACTGTGTTACAGTGTTATTGAAAGTGGAAGGTGTAGGGGATGGACTGTGGGGCAACCAGTATAGCGAGTCACAAAAGTGTGAACCATTTTTTGCTTAAGATTGTGTCCCATGAGTTTTCTATAAAGCCTGTCAAGGTTCAGGTTATATTCCCCCACTCTTCATTTATTCCTGTGCCTCCCAAGCTCTGGTTATGGTTGATTGTTGCTTTGAAGATATGAGATGTATCTGTGTTTCAGCTTTTGAACTGAACTACTTTATCTGGGTCACCAGTTGCAGTTCATGTTCAGTTGTATTTCTCCCTTTTCTTATTGGGTTGTTGGGGTTTGATAACACTAGACCACCATTAGCCACTAGACAATATTTTTTTTATATAGCCCCCCTCTCCCCATTGAATAGTTGGAATGATATTTCTCAGTGACCCACTTGCAGTTTGAGGCAACAGGTTGCAATTATTACTTTTATGTTTGGGGGCCAAATGGGCTGTGATGATCCCTGAGCTGTGCCTGATCCAGCTGCCCCCTCTTAAGTGTCAAGCTATTGTTTTTAGTCTTGTCAGATTATTAGGGGAGGATGCTTTCATAATACATTTGTATAGATCTAATGTGTATTCTTCTCCCCACTATCTTTTATTTTCCTACCATTTTAGTGTGTGTTCTCTTTTCCCCTTCCTTCCTCAACCCCCTGTTGACAAGGGACAGTCCAGAGAAGTCCTTCTAGGTTCTGAAATTACCAATAACCTTCTGATGGGCACTAAGTGTGTACTGGCTAAAGAGATTTGTTGCTTTTCTCTATATTTTGTTGATGGCTAGCTCTATAAACTGAGTTTGCTGGAATATCAAAGGAATGAATGACCAATAAAGAGGAAAAGCATTATTATTCATCTTAAAACGCTAAAAGCTGATATATTTCTCTAGGAAACTAATTTGAATGATGTGGAAGCAGAAAAAAATAAGAAGAGATGGATAGGTTTAATAATTGCTCTTCCTCAGCCAGAGCTAGTCTGCTGCACAAGAGACTTGATTTACAAATAAATGGTTAAAGATACAGAAGACAGATTCTTGTTGGTGAATGTCAAAATCTCTCTCTATATACTATAATTAGGGTGCAAACAAAGGCCCCCTTTACACAGGCGGCACCCACGCATGAACACCCAGAAATCTGAGTGTTCATGCATGGGTGTGTCTTTTGTAAACCACGCCACAGGTGTGTGTGTGTGTGTGTATGTGCGCTCCCCTGCATGCACTCCCACCTCTATTCACCCCCATGCAACTGGTGGAAAAAACAGCAGTTGCTCCATGTGCGTTGATGGGTGGAGGTTGGTGTAGATGGGTGTGCGCCCATCTATGCCCTCCCCCACCCACCACACATGGACCATGGAACACACTGACCCCTCCCCCACTGTTAAAAGGGCCAAAGATCAATTTTTTTAACAGAATTTTTTCTGAACTAATAAATACCTCCTAACTAATCAATTATTATAATTGAACTAGTCAATTATTATAGCAGGAGATTTAAATGAGGTTGCTAGACCTTGTTTTAGATGAGTCCATCCAGCTTCTCCATATCAAGTGTCAGGCCAGGGCCATTATAAAAGGTTTTATGTCGGAATTAGGTCTAAAAGATATATGGAGATTACAGAACCCCACAGGGAAGGATTATTTACAACCTGCCCCCTGCCCCTCCATAGCATCTGAACATTATGGATTTAAAGTTTTCAAATGACTCTTCTCATGTAAACCTTCCAAATTTAATCAGTCTTCGATATGAGATAAATAAGATCACATCATCCCAAGCAAAATTCACTCTCTTTAGACTCAAACAAGTAGTCAGGTGAGTGAGCAGGGAAACTCCTGCATACAGGTTGCAACAGAGAAGTCCAAAAGCCCATATACCTTCCCTAAAATTACCAAGGACACATAATTACTAACCAAAAAGAAATGATCAATTTCTAAAATTTTACCAGTTTCTATATAGTAAGGATTTCTCACCTAATTCAGGGAAGCAGAGTAATTTTGTTAATGGTCTTAATCTCCCACAACTCTGAGAAGAGCAACATATTTGCCTAATTGCAGCCTTGCAGGAACAGGAAATACTTAAAGTAATAGAGGAAATGAGATGGGGGAAGCTTCCAGCCCAGATGAATTTCCTATTGACTTCTACTAAAATTTTAAAGATATTCTGGCCCCTATGCTGCTAGACACCAAGGGAAGCCCTCATTTCTATGATCTGAAAGTAATGGGTACACTTCTCATCAAACAGATCATTATCAGTTTGACAGGTGGCCACACACTCTTGGAACTGGAAGTCCCGCCTCTTGGGTCATGTGACCGGAAGCCCCATCTCCCAGATCACATGATCGGATGTCCCATCTTGGTGATGGGTCAGGTGCCTGGAAGTCCCGCCCTCTCCCCAGGAACCAGAAGTCCTGCCATGCTCAAGTAGAAGTGTTCACGTGGGGGTGGCCATGTTTGGGAGCGGTCACGTGCCCTTTTAGACTCCTTGTGTGACCCCTCAATCAGCTGCCCCCCCGCCTGAACCAATGGGAAAGGTTTTCATCCACCTAGGCCCCCACCCTAAAGAGCTATGAACCAAGGGGTGGCAGTTTGTGGGTAGGTAGGATCAGCGGAAAGGGGGTACTGTGACTCCTCTAAGAACTCCTCCCATGGTCCTCAACCAATTCTCATAGAGGATCATGCTTTAGCGCCACCCATGGACTGCGCCTAAAAAGCCACCATTTTCTGAGGGGCTGCCATTTTCTGAACACAGCAAAGGTTGGCGAACGAGAGGCAAAATGGGGGCTTTTGCTACCAACCTGACTTCTTTTACATCAACAGCCTTGCTGAGGCTTTTACAAGAGAACCGCAAGAAAAGTAAACCTCCCATGGCCCCTATAAGAAAACCCCGTATAGGCAAAGAAGTTGCTGAGACCATAAGGAAAAATGTCAAGCACCCAATCAAGGAACCTGTGTGTGAGTATATGGATATTCAAGCCAGCACTCTGACAGAAGTTCTAGTAGTGAGGCATAGACATTCAAGGCTAGGTGTTTTGGTTGGGTAAAGAGAAATTCAGAGATGCACTGATGTATCTTTCTTTTTTTTAATTTCAACAGGTTAACACTAACGTTGTAAAGGCTTTGAAAAACCTGAATTTGGGAACGAATGTATGTATCTTGTGTCTCCTGCTTTTGCACATGCTCGAGAAGAGGTGATCAGCTGGTTTGCTGCAAGCAGGAACAACTAAAGTCAGAAGAATAAAAACTTTGTTTGAAATGTCTTTTGTTGTCATTTCTGTTTTTAAACTAATGTTGGAAGGCGTATGGCAGGCCACAATGCGCTGCAAGAAAGCATTTTTTTAATCCCCTGGAAAGGCTGGAAGTTTTGGAGGAGTGAATCAGGCTGCCAGAAAGCACAGTCAAACTCTGTCTGAGAAAGAGGTGGTTTCCTGGCTTTCAGACCAGGATGCCTATACCCTGCACAAACCAGCATGCAAGCATTTTAAAAGAAACAAAAAAGTTGTATCTGGAGTGGATGCACAATGGCAGGTGGATTTGGTGGACATGCAAGCATCCTCAAAGTATAATGGGGGCGTAAATAACATTTTAACGGTGATACATATATTGTCCAAGTATGCCTGGGCTGCAGTCCTGAAAAATAAAACAGGTTCTGAAGTGGCCAGAGCCTTTGCCTCCATTTTCAGGGAAGGAGGGGTCCCCCAGAAAACACAAACAGACCGGGGTAAAGAATTTCTAAACGTGCCTTTTAGCAAGCTGCTAACGCAACATGGAATACACCACTTTGTGACCAGCAACCACGTTAAGGCAGGGGTGGTGGAGTGCTTTAACAGAACTTTAAAATCAAAGATGTGGCAGTATTTCACAGCTTGCAATACCTTTCACTATATAAACATTCTCCTGGAGCTCATAAAGAGCTATAATCATAGCTACTACAGAACCATACATACCAAGCCAGTAGACGTAAACTCTTCCAACTCTCTGAAAGTGTGGAAAACCATTTATGGGGACAGTCTAGCGCAAAGAAAGGAGCAGCCTTCCTTTCGAAAAGGGGAGCATGTGAGGATCTCCAAATACAAAGGCAAAGTTGACAAAGGTTATGAGCAGACGTTTACAGGGAAAATATTCATAGTGGATGCTGTCCTTAACAAAGCACAGAAACCTGTGTACCGACTGAAGGATTACAAAGGGGAAGTGATCCTTGGTACCTTCTACCCTGAAAAACTGCAAAAAATGAATCCCCCAGCAGGATAAACTGTACAGGGTTGAAAAAGTGTTGGCCACCAAGGGAAAAGGGAGAAACAAGCAGTGTCTGGTGAAGTGGCTAGGTTGACCTTCTAAATTTAACAGCTGGGTAAACGCTTCTCAACTCAGCGAAGCTTAATCATGAAGGACAGTGGATTTTACATCACCCTACCCAGTAACACCTGCAAACACATTTCCTCACAACATCAGTGCTGCATTCACAATACAGTTAGCTAGGGTGTTGGACCTATCTGGCATGTGGGTTTAGCTGAAATTCAGTATCCGCACAGCTGGGATAACATAGGCATGTCTACCCCTTTTGAAATCACCCTTGGAAAAAGAAAATGGGGATACTCTTTACCCAGAGGAAGTTACTTGAGCGTACCTGAAATACTAACGGATATAAACAGAATATTAGCTAACAATAGTGAAGCACCCATTGCGAGTTTGAGCTATGACCGTGTGGCTAGAAAAATTAAACTTGAAGCCTCAGGGCCAGCCATGTTCAGCACTCATGGAGACCTGGTCTATATACTGGGGTCAAAACCCGATGCTAGGACCCAACAGTTTCCCTACACAGGCGACATTACAGTGGGGTTTAACTCTTTGTACCTGTACAACTATATGGTGGAGCATCAGATTGTGGGAGACTTTTACGTACCTCTATTGTGCTGTGTTCCTGTGCGAGGGAACAGCAACGAGTTTATTACTATCACCTACGACAAGCCTCACTACATGCCTGTCAGTAATCACCACATCGGCACCATTACTATTGAAATAAAGATGGACCAGAACAAAAATGTGCTGTTTCGTTTTGGTAAGGTGGTCGTTAAACTACATCTGCGCCCCTGGAAAGCACAACGTTTTTAAGATGGCCATTGTAAAAAATGATGGGGCTCCAGCTATCTACAGAAACTACTACAAAGCCCAAGCCAGATATGCCCTCCTGAGGTTTCACTGGGCTCCTGTGATGTATGGGGCAGGCATAGGAGGGATATTCCGCAGTCTTTCAAAAAGCAGTTCCTCTTTTAAGAAGGGGTTTTGAGTTGATTAAACCTCATGCCAGAACAGTCGCCCAGAATATAGCCAAGGATGAGGGGAGTCATGTCACTCGTGCTGTAATGGAGAAAGTCCCCCCTTCTACCCTGCAGGAGGGTTCAGGGCTTATGTATATACAGAAGAGGGGTAAAGAGAAAGTGCCCGTGCACTCGTCGGGTAGGACACCCTCATGCCTTTAAAAGAAAGGCTCTGCAGAGGGGGTCCCACCAGAAGCAGAGGAAGGTTATGCGAAAGAGGAGGCACCCTGCCATGAGTAAGAGAGTTATTTTTTAATCAACCTGGTCTTTATTCATTGTGACTCCAAGTAGTGCATTAAATCTGAACTAGACCGGTTTCAAATAGCCCCCACACAGACCAGCACCGAGAAAAGCATGTACACAGAAATCCCTCCTCTCTCTGCCATTGGAGAAACAACACCACTTGATTTTTGCATAGCTGGAAATGGAATACACTATCTGGATTTAAACAATACCCTTCTTTATCTTACATATAAAATTGTCACGGAAAATTGAGACAATCTTGATTCAAACACCCAGGTCGGGCTGGTGAATTACCCTGTGGCATCCATGTTCATTCAATTGCCCTTTTAGTTTATTTTTAGTATTTCAATGTTTTAATGATATTTTATGTATGTGTTATTTTTATTATGCTATGTTTTTATTTATGCACTTTGGAAGTTGCCCCAAACTGCTCTATGAGCAGGAGGGGGTGGAGTAGAAAAATGGTTAAGTAAATAAATAAATTTGGATTTCACATTGGGGGATCGCTTGATTAGTCAGAGTAACAACTGCTATCCCTACCGTACCTTTATAGAAACTTTTGAAGAAGTCCTCTCTACCCAATTCTCAACAGGCCTGTTTTACAAGGATATGGCGGGTACACACAAGTCCACAGATCTGGCAGCGACTAATGTAGATATGTCCTCGTGAAGAGGGCGCATCTAACCAGAGAGAGCAGAAAGACTGAGCTGCTGGGGCCTCTCCATAGCGACCTGTTTTTTCGAGAGAAACTTTTATTAAATGGCACAGACGTGAAAATTAAGCTTACTTAAAGCAAAATGCTTTTTGTGTGCTGAGCAATGACCAAGCCATGCGGTTCAAGGTACAGCTTCTGAATGCATCTCTTTTTGTGAAGAAAGTGTGTGTGAACACCGGAGTGCACTTGGGGCATGCCGAGGCCTTGCTGACCTTCAACGCGAAGTACCCAGTGGATTGGGTGGGCATGAAAGTGTTCAGCATTCCCACAGACAGCCGTGTCAGTAACCAGGAGAACCTGTTTCTCTGGCAGCTCCCCAAGCTTCTGGTTCTAGGTCTGGTGGACAACGACTCATTTTTGGGAAGTTACATTAAAAATCCTTTCCACTTTAAACAATACAATATTAATTTTGTAGCGCTCTATGTAGATGGAGAGCAGATCCCTGCCAAACCCTTACTACCAGACTTTACAGCTGGAAACTGTGTAAGAGAACATGAACCTGGTGTAAGCTACAGGCAAGCACATGAAAGACCATGCACTGCTCATTAACCATGAGGAGTTTGCCCAGGGATATACTTTGTTTGCTTTCAATCTGTTTCCTCACCAGGAAGGGGACAACCATTACTCACTGATTAAAAATGGAAACCTGAGGGCAGAAATACGCTTCTCCACAGCCTTACCCAGCACCGTCAACATGATAGCGTATGCTGTTTTTGACAATGTAATAGAAATAAATCAAAGGAGAAATGTACTGTTTGACTACATTAACATGGACACCCTACAGTTATTATGTGTTTTATCATCAGACTCCTACACGAAAAAGACTTTCCTGGACGTGTTAACGAGTGACATGCTCCCCAAGGGGAGGCTGAACCAGAAGCCAGTAAGCCTGGTAGTCAGTACCCATCCCCACATGCTCCCAGTAGAGCACTGGCTGGCTATTTACCTGATGGAGCACAACCAGGCAGAATTTTTTTACTCTTATGGATACCCTCCTGACAGTGCTGTGTTTCCTACAAACATCCACAGATGTCTGAAGAAGAACAGCTGTAGGAATTTCACCACAGATAAGTACAAGACCCTACCTCAGAGACCTGTGGTTATCATTGTGTCTTTTTTCTCCATCATAGGGGCAGAAGAATGTCTTTTGAACAATTTTTAAAAATGTATTCTGAAAATTTAGCAGAGTATGATCGGATGGCTAGCCTATTTGTGAAAAAGAAAAGGTGTTCCTTCTCTGGTAAACTTGGTCTGTTTCAACAAAGCCAAAACTGTGTCTCCTGTACTGGCATGTTTCTCAATAAAGTGCCCCTTGTGGGGTTTAAAAAAGTAACCATGACTGTTGTGCCTTTTTTTTTTTTTATGAAGGGTACCAAAGTAATAGGCAGGACACAGTCATTCTTTTAAAAAAAGAAAATTCATGGTTTATTAGATGCACATTTTACAAATGACTGCTGAAACAGCATTACAAGAAAGGCATTCAAACAAAATTCTTAGAACAACCTTGGTACAAATACATACAATCATTGGAAACATCATTACAAAGAAATCCAAGGCAACCTTCTTGTGAAACACCTTAGAAAAGGAGAAGGGGTTTTGGGAGAGGTTGCCTGAAAGGGACCTGGGGTTGCTGTGGATGATTTCACAGAGTCATAATGTTCTCTGTTAGCAGTGTTTCTTATTAGAGATGATGGAACATTAGCATCTGCCATGGCATTAACAAAAACTTCCCATCTTGTAGAAGGTGTTTTGAGGGCATGCTGCTGGATTACAGATCCAGATTACCAGATCCAGCATATTGGATCTCTTGATTGGGGAGCTGTGGTACAAAAAAGTACCCCTGCCATCCCATGAGAGCAAAGTGGAGGCATGTTTCAGTTTATCAAGTAGAAGCTGCATGTTGGTATGATTCTGCTTATTTAGCCCCCTCAGTACCTCCTGAACAACAGCTTCTCGCTCCCCATCCCTGCAGTGTTAAGGTTGGGGGAGGGCAGGGAGTGCTTCTTCTGAAGGGGGAAGCATTAAAGTGAACTTTCTTTTTTCTGTCTCCCCCTGCTTCACATGGGTTAAATATTTTTGAAGCACGGAGGCATACTGGTTAGTCTTCTCAAGTCTGTAACCCCTTCCCTGTGCAGAATGCCACGCATCTCTGCATCCAAGGAACGTGTAACAGATGCTCTGATGGTTTTCTCATGGGGGGGAGGGACAGTTCCCTCTTGCTCTAGCTGTCGCTCAGGCACCAAATATATTTTTTCAGCGTAATCCATTATTGTCTCATCAAAAAGCCGGTCATCAGAGGGAGGACAATACCGAACAGGGGCCCTAGAAATCCTCCCTTCTGCTTCAGAAAAATTTTCTTTTAAGGGAGGTTTGTCTGTTAGAAAGGGTTTTTATAGCCTTATGCTCCTTCCGCAACTGCCTTATTTGCTGCAGAGACGGTTAATTACCCCGTGAAACATTAAGGACAAGTTCTGAGAGTGCACTCACCAAGTCATCATAGGTTGCACAGTAGGGGTGTGCATTTCATTTTCATTATTGATTGATTGATTGATTTTAATATTTTTATACCCCACCCCTCCTGCCACAGGCAGCCCAGGGCGGCTGACATTAATAAAATATATAAAAATGTATAAAATCTTATAAAACAGAGTGGAACATCAATAACAATAACTAGAAAAGAAAAGAAAAAGAAACCCCACCCCAGCCAATCTCCCCCACTCACCTCCCAACCCTTACCCCACTCCCTTGCCAAATGCCTGACGGAACAGCCAGGTCTTACAGTTCCTACAAAAGACTGGGAGGTCTGGGGCCAGACAGGCCCCTGCCAGGAGGGAGTTCCAAAGGCATGGTGCGGCCACCGAGAATGCCCAATCCTGTGTGGTCCCCTGGGTTTTCCAACATGGCGCCCCCGGACGACCGCAGGGGCCAGTCAAAAACCTGGGGAGTGAGGCGATCTCGCAAGTAGGCCGGACCCAGGCCATGTAAGGCTTTATAGGTCAAAACCAACACTTTGAATCGAGCCTGGAAGATTATTGGCAGCCAGTGCAGAGATCGGAGCACTGGTGTAATGTGCTCCTGGCGGCCAAGCCCCACCAAGAACCGGGCTGCCGCATTCTACACCAGCTGCAGCTTTCGAGCCGTCACCAGAGGTAGCCCCACGTAGAGAACATTACAGTAGTCTAACCAAGAGATAATAAAAGCATGGATGATCGTGGCCAGGCCAGGAACCAAAACCAGTGGCCGAAGCCGCCGCACCAGATGTAACTGGCGGAAGGCACTCCTCGCCACAGCCTCCACCTGGAGATCCAGGCGGAGCTGCGCATTGAGGAGCACCCTCAGGTTCCATACCTGGGAAGTCAGTGGGGGACAGTCCCCTTCTACCAAGGGAGCCGTCTTCTCCACCGATTTACCCACTAACATCACCTCTGTCTTGTCAGGATTCAGTCGATTAGCCCTCATCCAGTCCCCCGCAGCTGCCAGACATCGGGTAAGCATAGGCGGGCCTGGGCTGGTCGAAAAGGAGAGATACAGGTTAGTGTCATCCGTATACTGATGACACCTCACCCAGAACTCTCTGATCACCTTGCCGAGCGGCTGCATGTACACATTGAACAGGAGAGGGGACAAAACAGAACCCTGTGGAACCCCACACGAGAGGTCTCGGTAAGATTAAAAACAATCACCGAGCACTACCCGCTGAGTTCTTCTGGCCAGGAATGAACGGAACCATTCAAGAAAGATCCCATCCACCCCCACACTGTCCTGTAAGCGCATCACTAACATCTCATGGTCAATGGTATCAAATGCTGCTGACAAATCTAACAGGACCAATAGGGTTGATCGACCCCGATCCTTTTCATGGCGGAGATCATCCACTAAAGCCACAAGTGCTGTACCATGAGCTGGACGAAAGCCAGACTGAGAGGGATCAAGATAACCTATGCAGTCAAGATGCCCCTGGAGCTGCTGAGCCGCTCCCCCAGTGGTGGCTGGTGGGCTTTATTTATTTATTTTAATGTATTTATTAGCCGCCCCCTCATGTCCATGGCATCTCGGGGCGGTGTACAACATAAAAAACAGTAAATAAATGTTTTTATTTGTTGTTTTAATGTTTTAAAAACCCATCTAAAAACCCCACTACTGCCCCCCCCACCTCCCCAAACTTTTTATCCCATCCCCCCCTCCCCTGCTCCGAAGGTGTGGGAGAACAGCCAGGTTTTACAAGCCTGGCAGAAGACCAACAGACTCAGGGCCAGATGGGCTTCCTCCGGGAGGGAATTCCATAGTTGCAGCCCGGCCACCGAGAACACCCTCTCCATAGTGGCCCCCCGCTTTACACGGGGGATCTCCAGGAAGGCGCCCCCAGCTGACCGAAGGGGTTGAGGTTGGTGGGGCAGTAAGGCTGGCAGAACCTTATGGCTGGCAGAGCTCTAGGGTGGGGCTTGTCCACTGTAGGCGGAGCCTCCAAAAATCCAGCAACTAGGAGTTATCGGTCTTAATATGTGATGGACAGAACATTAGTTAACACTGGGAACTCCTTGCTGCTGAGTAAAACCCTGCTACTTGGAGAAAGAGAACCCTTCTACTAGCATTTAATCCATTCAGTGAATGGGACTCCAGTAAGACGACTGTCTCTCTCTCCAACAGTGGTAGTGCCATAGCAGGGTAAAAAAACCTGATCACATATTTAACACATACAAAACCTCAGGGCTACAACAAAATAGCTGCAGCATGCAGTTCTGAGTAAAGTAGAATGGCAGATTACAGATTGCTATTGCACTGTACAGGAATCCCGCCCCCCGAAGAAGAAACCTGAAAAAAAGCTGCATAAAAAACAGTCAGAAACCTGATTTTCAACCTCTCTTCCCTGGCACCCCCAAGAGACTGGGAACAGAAGCTCTTTTTGGCACAGGACATAGCAAGATGGCACATTGGTTGGCACAGACCACCACAGTGGTGCAAGCAAGGCAACAAAATACACAGCAGTATAACACAGAATTAAAATAAACAACACAGGCCAGCTGGAAATACTATCAAAGACCTTGCCCCCCCCCCCCAAACAGGGTACCTTCATAGTTAAAATAGTAACAACAATATTAATAGTTCACCTCCTGCATCTGCCAGGTTTAAAAGCAGACAGACAACCTTAAACCTAACTTACAAGCAGTTTTAGCAAAGATCCACAGAACAGACACAAAGCTTTCCCCCAATCTGCGCAGGTTAAAATGTCAGTTTCAGCAAAGCTGCAGACTCAAACCATAACCACAAGTCTGCACAGGTTCAAAGCCCACAAAGGCATCCAGAGACCCCCAAAGACAGAAGCAAAACAAACACTCCACATCATCAAGTGAACAAAACCCACATTCCAACTGATCTTGAACCAACAAACTTTATTCCCAGGGCCCTATGCACAGATATATAAAAACCACATGTAAACCAGAAACCAACCTACAATGAGGCACCTTAATTTAGGCAGGTTATATTCACAGGTTGAAATGTCAGTTTCAGAAAAGCTGCAGACTCCCCCACTGTGTCCCCCAGTGGCCCCCACTGTGTTGCCAAGTGACCACCCACTCCCTGGTGTGCCCCCACTTCCCCACTGTGTCCCCAAGTGACCCCCACTCCCCCACTATGTCCCCAAGTGGCCCCTACTCCCCCACTGTGTCCTCAAATGTCCCCACTCCCTAGTTAACCCCCCGCTCCCCCAATGTCCCCGAGTCCCCCTGGCAAAAAATCCTACTGGATCACAGACAGGTCTGGACCGGGGAACTTGGTAATGGCTGCCACTGGGGCCCAATCAGCGAGTCAGCGAGGTCTGAATAAGACCCCACCCATCTGCAAATTTCCCACCTTGCGCAGCCACAGCCTGAGCGAGGCGAGTTCAAAGGTGCCCCTCCAGGCAATTAAAATGGCTGGGCAATGGGTTCCATTAGAACCTCATTGCCCAGGCTGGCCATGCCCTCCAAAAATCTCATCATCTTAGGTTGGTTGGCAGTGCCGAACCACCAGAAGCCACGGCTGCACCTGTGCACTACTCCCAGCCATGGGAAAAGCTATTATTTTTCCTCAGGCTGGCACGCAAGCACAGAAGAGATGCGGGGACTCAGCAAATACCAGCGCTGTCGACTGCTGTCTGTCCTGCAACATGTGCACGGGTCAGCGTGAGTCGCACAGCATGCCGGACCTTCTAAAAAATGATCCTTCCAGAGTCAAGGATCAATTTTTAAAGGTCCTGTGTGCCACGTGGCTTGCGCTGTGGTACTGAACTGGTGCTGGTGTGCTGGGTGCTTGTGGGGCACCGCCCCTAGTTCCAAAGTGAGGGGCCACCCCTTCATTACTTGTTCAGTAACCTTTCCTAAAAAGGGAAGGTTAGAGACAGGTCAATAGCTGGCAAGGGAGTCAACATTAAGCGATGGCTTCTTGAGCAGAGGCTGCACCACCACCTCCTTGAGGTAGCCCGGCACTCTGCTCTCCCGTAGGGAGGCGTTGACCACCCCAGCCAGCAATGGCCTCGTTGTCTCCCAGCAGCTCTTAACCAGCCAGGACAGGCACAGATCTAATTCACAAGAGGTGGCTCAAATGGCCCCAAGCACACCCACCACAACAGCGGGTGTCACCGACTGAAAGTGATCCCACAAAGTTGGACAAGCCGGGGCTTCTACAGCCTCTACACCCCACACTGTATTAAGTGCAGCATTGAGGTCTTGGTGATTTTCTCTGCAAAATAATTCGCAAAAAGGTCACAGTGGGAGGAAGATGACTCAACCCCAGAGTTGAGCAAAGAACTCCCTCTTTTCTGCCCGCATAGTCATGGCATAGGCTCATAAACTAGCTCTATGCTGCAATCTTTTGGGTTCAGCATGAGAACAACGCCACCGTCACTCCAACCGTCACCTCTCCTGCGTCAGCATCCGCAGCTCCTCGGAAAACCATGTGCAATGGACGCCTGGGAGCCATTTGATCAATGGCCTCCATCAGCAAGGTGTTCCATAGCTTGACGAGGCCATTGATGAGACGGTCATCAAGGTTAGAGGGTAACTCCCCCCAGAGCGCCTAGAAACCTCATTGGGTCCAACAGCCTCTGGGGGCGGACCATCCTTATAGGTTCCACACCCTTCCGGGTGCAGACATGTGCTAGAAAGGAGGTCTGTAGGAGGTAACGATCCATCCATGACACGGGCACAGCTGATATCTCCCCCATTAACAGAGCACCTGCCTCAAGGCCAGTGCAAAACATGAGATCCAAGATATGCCTTTCAAGATTATGATAGCGAAAATAAAAATTGTGATTTTAGTTTTCTTTATTGTAATAACAAAAATGAAAAATAATAACAAAAACAAAAATTAAAATAACATTTTGTTTTTTAAATAATGGGAAAACACTGAAAAATATATTTCTGGCTTTAGTTTTTTTGTTTCTTATTCAATTCTGATGAAACTTGGGGAGATTGTACCCCCAATGGAGGGCACTATGTGTACCATAATTCAAAAAGTTTGGTTAAAGGGAACTGATTCTAGAAGCAATTGAATATTGTGATTTTAAGAAAAGCTCCATATACATACCTGGCTATATCTTTTTAAAAAGAATCTTCCATCCAATTTGCATGAAACCTAGGAAAATTATGTCTCTCCACTAATGTACCAATCCTGCCAAATTTCAGAAAGACTGGATAATGTTTCATGATGTTATAAGCTATTCACTAGAAAATACATTTCTGGATGTAACATGTTTATATTCCATCCTGTTTACAAGTAATGTGGCAGACATTTATCACACACCTTCTCTGTCATCTCTTCCAAATTACAGGACAATTTGATAAAGGGACCTAATTTTATAAGCAATTGAAAATTTCCCCTTGAAGACCATTATTCAGATAAATAGCAGCACATGCAGTGTCAGACAGAGTCAGGCACCTGGCATGCCAGGGGGAGGGAGGCTGTAGGAGGGAGGATGGGGAGCAACCCAACAGACTTACAGACACATTCACTGGCCACTTACTGTATGCTTCCAGCTTTCCAGGACCAATAGATGGTGGCTTCAAGGCAGGCATAGAGTCAGGCATAGAAGGTACATAACTGGGACTTTGGGGATAGCATACCAGCAATCAGGAAACATAGTTTACACATCCAAGCTGCCAGTTATCATCACAATCACATCCTGCAGCACTGTGATAGAGGACATAAGAGAATATCTTATCCTAAACAGATGCTTCCGACTTCCCTCTTTCCTAAACAGATGCTTCCGACTTCCCAGTAACAAGTGGGGGAGAAAAGTTGGGATGGTCACAGCACAGAATGAGGATATTTGGTTGACATTTCTGCTAACCAATTGCATCACAAACTGATATTATACCACAGTGACATGTAAGAGAATCCCTGGCATAGGCTCATTCTCTGTATATGCTATGCAGGCATATAAAATTGGAACCCTTTATCACATCTTTCTGATGTTTGGAAGAGATGATCCTGAAAGTGTGAGATATAACCATGCCAAACTTCATGTACACTGGTTAGACTACAAAGATGTTAGTCAGAATACATTTATAGGTTAATTGCATATACCACCAGGACCCTTTAGCCACTCCTTCTGAAAGTTGGCATAGATATTAAACATTGGGAGGGGTATAAACATGCCAAGTGTCATCCACATTAGGTGGGAGACAAAGAAATTACAGCCAGGAATGTATATACAGAGTTTTTCAAAATAGCATAATTCAGCTACTTATACAATCTGATTCAGTTATCCAGTCTTTCTGAAATTTGGTACCCTTAATGCATTCCATTGGAGGTACAATTCCCCCAAGTGTCATCTAAATATAATGAAATACAAAAAAGTTACATCCAAAAATGTGTTTTCAATTGAAACCAATGGAAATTGAAAATGAAAGCAAAAACAAAAACAAATTTTGATATTTTTGAAAACAAAAATGACAGATTTAAATTACAAAAATGAAAATAAAAAATGAAAAATGCCATTAGTCCCTTGTGCACCCCTCTACTGCACAGAGGATGGCTTTACGTTGACTTAGTGGTGCTTTGGCTAGCAGCTTTAAAAGAGAGAGGTTCCTCTTTATGTGACCTGACATGCTGACCACTGGTATGAGTGGGGGAAGGAGGGAGAGATCAGTGCCTTTTAAGCCCCTTTTTCAAAGTACAGGCAACAGGCCATTTGGGCAGGAAGAGTCCCGTTCTTAGTCTGTACTCCTCGGGGGTAGAGGGGTTTAAGTCCACCACCAAATAGCCATATGGATTGCGTGTAGCATCCTCGTTGGCTTCCAGGAAAAATACATTTGCCAGGATAGAATGGTGATCTGCAGCTTATCCCTTGTTTTTTTTTAAAGAACTAAAAATTTAAAGTTCAATTGAATTGTACGACTCTTTTTGCCCTGACAGAAGAGATTCTGCCCTATATATAGAATGGACAAATTACTATGATGCACATACTTTGTGAATGCCTTCTCGATTTTATCAGTTTCAGAATCGGCGTCTATGAGATCATCCACTATGACCCAACTAATTTTATTAACAGGGAATAAAGCATCGCCAGCCAGACTTTTAGGTAACCCCTCTACAAACTTGACAAAGGGATATTTACAAACTATCTCCTTATACAAAGGCTGCCAGCAGCTATAACACCAAACTACATTATCAGGCATAGATTAAAGCAGTTGCTGCCTATGATCTAACAGATTGTTTTATAAAGTAATTTCCCCCCGAGTTGCTCAGCCCAGTGATCACGGTGGAGAAAGGGTGTTGCCACCTAGTGTCCATGCTTAATACCTGTAGGGCAAAGTTTTAAAACCCTCTCTGATCACCCTGTTGTCATAAAAAACTTTGTGTTTTCCTAAGAGTCCTTGTCTGTATTTGAAAGCGCTTCTTTTCTCTTACTATACACATTTGTTGAATTTTAAAGTTTTTTAGGGTCTTCCTGCTCAGGTTTATAGTTCCAAACCAGATCATTCAAGCTCTCAAAATTGACTTTTCCACAATTGTCACTGTTCAGTGTAATCCCCTTAAACTTCATGCGCACTTTGCCATTAGATAGCTTGAACCCGTATGTTTTAGGGCCACCTGAAGCATATTCTACAATGTACTGATCGGTGGGTGGGGGGAGTTCGCTCGTTAGATCTCCTAAATAGTCACCCAGAAGGGGCTCCCACTCACCCTCCCTGCTCACAAAAATGTTAGAGTCTTTATCGTGGTAAAGACAGTGGTCCTGCAACCTGTCTAGCAAGTTGTACAGCTCTAGCCATGCATATGCTGTCATGAAGGAGACTATGAAAACATTTGTGCTTCCTGAAATTATGCAGAGCTCTTTAGCTTGCTTCCAGCACACACGCTGTCTCCTCCCCCAAGATGTCACAGGAGGAGACAACGTAGTGTGGGGAAAACACAAGCTGAAAAAGTTCTTCAGGGTCTGTAACAATGCTCATGTTACCTAGGTTTGTTATTTGCGCAAACTTTCCCCAGAAAGAATTAAGATATAGTTTAGCAGTACTGTGTTTTGCAGGGTTCACCTCCTGTTTCTGATGAAAGTCCATGCTAATATAGTCAGAAAACAGGGAGGCAGATATCTACTCCAAATACTTTTTTTTAGCCAGAGTCGATGCCTTACCCACGATGGTATCAGAAGGGCACCGCCTTAATATGCCCTTTTTTCAGCACCTATGTCCCTTCGATCAAGTAGAAGTGGAAACAGTGGGGCACATTCTGTTTGAATGTTCGCTGTATAGAGAATTTAGGCTGCAACTAGGGATGGGCGAAAAGATCGCGGTTTGGGTTCAGCCTTTCAGTTCGGCTGTGTTTGGTTCGTTCGTTCGGTTTGTTCGTTGGGTTCGGCTGCATTCGGTTTGTCCGTTCAGTTCGTCCATTCAGCTAGTTCGCCGAGTTCGGATTCGGCTGTTCAGTTCGGTCGTCCGAACAGGCTGTTCGGTTACGCCGTTTGGCTGTTTGGTTCGGCCGTTCGGGAAATGTTGTTATGGTTTTTTGTTTTTTTTTAGATGGTTTTTTGGTTTTTTATTGGGTTTTATATGGTTTTCTTTTGTTTTTTATTTGGTTTGTGTTTTTATATGGTTTTTTAAAATTTATTTATTTTATCTAATATTATATGTATCTATCTACACTAAATCTAACAGCTATTAACTATTCTAAATGCTATGAACTAAATGGACTATCTAATAAGTACACAGGCCTATTCCTACAAACACTAAAACTAAATCACTAACGCTATCTCTATCACTAAGGTAACTCCTACAACTGTCTTCATTTATCTATCTATCTATCCCCCCCATCCCATATCCATATCCATATATATATATATATATATATATATATATATATGGATATATATACATCCCATATATATGGGATGGGGGGGAATCACAAACAGAAGAGGAGTCTGTAGTGAAATACATACATTACATACTCAATGAGTCTGTACAGTGCATAACACAAGGTTTCAGTTTATGGTTTAAGTTTCATTTCATTACAAAACTGAAATGAAACTTAAAGCAATCTAAAAATCCTACTCAACGCCTGCTGTTCAGGAACAGTGACTAGCTCAGAAGGTGTTGGGAAGGGGGGAGGCAGATAATTAGTTTCGTTTCTTGCAAGCCTCTCCACCCCTGGTGCCTGGAAGTCTGCTCCTCAGTGACTGACACCTCCCTGTCATGTTTGACCTTCCAGTGAACCTTTTTTTGCCACCCGAACTCACCTGAACACGATCCAAACTGACCGAACTGTTCGGCCATTTCGCCGTTCGGTTTGTTTGGTATGTTCACGTTCGTGTTTGTGTTCATGTAAAGTCGTCCGAACAAGCTGAGTTCGGGCCGAACTCCAAACTTCCGAACTGTGTTCGCCCATCCCTCGCTGCAACATTTAGTGCCTTTGCTGGATAGATATCCAGGGAGGGCTATCTCAGAACTCCTCTTGATTTTTTTGGCCAATTTATCTACAGATTATACATATGCGGTGTATAAATTTCTGGTATCTGCTTTTAAGAAGAAGGAACATTTTTTAGAGTTCAAATGCCTTTAGAGCAAGTTTGGTGTATAAACTTGGGTTTTAGTTTTTTTATTTTATGTTATGCTTTAAAACTTTTGGATATGGATCAAGGTCTTCCCAAATGTTTTATCTATCTCCAAGATTTGTACTAGTATTGGATACCATTGTATGTTTATTTAATATCACTTATAATTTCTTTGTTCTTTTTGCACCTTTTGGCAATGACCTTGGGTCCTGCCTGCAATAAAATTTGATTTGATATCTACTCAGAATGCCAAACTTCAAAGATTTTAGCCACTCTTCTGTACCCCTTTTTTTAGTGTGACCACCAATTCGACTGCGCAGCATGTCCCCTCAAGAACCCTTTCCTCATCCATGTGGGAACAGGTCTCTTGCTTCCTGCTGTCTGTGCACATTCTACACAGAGGGAATGTGAGCTTGCCACCCACACTAACAGGGAGCACCGGGGAAAAAAGCCCATGAGGGGGGTACACTTTCACTTTTACAAGCCCAAAATAATCTGAAAGAGAGTCAACATTTTTTAAAATGATGGTAGTGTGCCCAATGGGGTATTCTTTGGTCGTGTTTACAAATGGATAAAGACTTGTAAAATCATAATAGTGCA
This sequence comes from Sphenodon punctatus, assembly GCA_003113815.1. Classification (NCBI taxonomy): domain Eukaryota; kingdom Metazoa; phylum Chordata; class Lepidosauria; order Sphenodontia; family Sphenodontidae; genus Sphenodon; species Sphenodon punctatus. Next base: position 3,243,462 of record QEPC01013002.1, on the reverse strand, counting down.
CATCTTCCCCAGGCTCTGCTAGGTAATACAGACATACTGCGTTAGTTCTCCCACCATACAGAGCATCCCTGGGGGTCAGAGGCTGAGGCATTTCAACAGTGGCCAGGAAGTTTTGCAGCTCCCTGTCTGTTTCCCAGTATTTCCCTCCACTCGTGTTCACAAAGGGTTCTAACTTCAAAAACTTTATCCCAGAAAGTCACCTTTGTGCTGGGTCTGGTAAGCAAGAGAGGCATAACTACACACTGCCATAGGGTTCATACCCCCTCCCCATAGCATTTCACACAGCCATGATAGAAGCATCCATTAAATCTGCAATTCTTGCATACCCATCGAGGTAGTAAGGGCCCACTTTAAATTTGTCACCCTGCAAGGCATGCCAAAACTGATTTTTTTTCTCTATACTCTATAAATGAAAGCCACTGAATGGCAGGGGTTGAATACCTCTTTGCATTCTGATAATAGTTGTCGAGAGGTGCGAGAACTTTGGCATTTGGTTGTAAGTACAGAAGCCTAAATATGGCTAGACTGACCGAGGCCAGAAAGGGTCAATATGATGGTATTCCACCAGAATTACACCATCTTTCATCCCTACTGCCTCCCCTTTTTTTTGCCATCTCCATAATTTCAGTTCTGTACAGCACACAGGCCTCCTTCAAAATTTTAACATCTTGTTGGCAGTAATAGGCCAGTGCTTTCTGTAAATCAAACGTTTTGTTTTTGTTGCATTTATACCAATTGAGAAAAGCAGCTTTTTCGTCAGGCATCATACTGTTTACTCCATAAGACTCAGGAGGAGGAATGGGGCCTATATAATTTTGATTCACCTTGGTGTAAAAAAAAAAAAAAAGTGGGAAATTTCCTTTACACCCCTGAAACCCCTGGCTTTGGGAAGCTTACTGAGTTTCATTGGTAGAAATTTAAGGAGTCAATGAAACAAATGTTTAAGGCTGTTACTTTTATGCAAAGCAACTTTCCCCCCTGGGGTATCAGCTCTACCTTCATCTTCTGTTTAATCAGATGGTTCACAATAAAGTAAGATTCATAGCGAGAGGCATTATGGCCTAAAAAAGAATAGTTTCTGAACTTGGTTCCAAAAAACACATTGACAAATTCTGAAATGCAGTCAAACCCCATAAATTCCCAGCTTTTCTCCCCATTGAGAGCCATGGTATAAATGTAATTTGGCTCATGCACTCCTGTTTCCTAGGTGCATTCAAAATAATTTTTAAAATGTATTTTTCGGATTCGGCAGACTTGTTAAGACAGGCCATATAGCAGAGATGACTACATCCTGCCGCCCTGTTTACACTGCTCACATTTCCTCCCCTTATACTCATGTTCTTTGTTAACATATAAGTTACAATTGGGACACTGGATTTTTAACTTGCAATCATTCTTGTCTTCTTCTGCCAGTGCCCTATGCATCTGTAAGCATTCGCTAGACCTACAGATGAGCCGATAACTAGGACATCTCTTCTGCTCACCTCTTTGCTCTACACAGACAATTTTGAAACAAAAGCGACAGCGCACGGTGTAGTTATGATAATAGCTGTAAAGCTTATTACAAAAACCACAAACATTTCTGCCCCAAAACATCACTTTGATATCCTTAATCCCATAATAATGCCCCTTGCATAGTAACATATACACAATTGTGCTCTGCTCAGGAGAGCCTGTTGTATAAAAACCCCATAAGGTTCCTGTGCAATGCAGTACCTGAATGGCAACATTTAAAACACCTTCAAAAGCTGCTACGTCACTAAGCATGATTTTTTTCTAGTCAGAAAACTCCAGTTGCCAAAGCAAAAGCCTGGCCTCCTTTAGCACGTCTGCATCTAGCAGTTCTGTATCTTTAACTTCACGCCCCTTTAAAACTTTCAGAATGCCTCCCACGAAGCAAAGATTTGTCTCTGTGTAATTAAAATCAACCAAGAACTTTCCCTTTACTTTAACCATGTCATAATTGATAATAGTCTTAAGTACTCTTTGGACCCCACCCACTGGATTCTTTATAACATTAACTATTAAAAGCAGTTCCCCTGAAAAAAGAACTTCACTGTTGCTCTGAATACAAGTTTCCACATCCTAAAAAAAAATTTCTGCAGTAAACACCTTGTTAGAATGACTGTTTGAATAAATGGGCTGACTTAGCCCCAAGCCTGTCAACTGAAGCTGAAAAAAATCATCATGGGAGTTTCTAGCTTGAACTTCCTCTATAAACCACTGTATGCAGTTACACATGGCTAATTCTGCCTCTAGAGGGTTAGCAGCATGTTCAAGGTTAACAAAGCGGAAGCTTTCCCCAAATAGCATGGCAACAAAGCGCCTAATGTGGCGCTCCCACCAGTCAACTTGCTCAAGAAATACAGGGAGTGGTTGCAGTGCATTTTCAGGTCCTTCCTCAATAGAACCTGCTAGAGGACTAGCTTCAATAGCTTCTATGGGGTCTGGTGCAATAGAGACAGCAGGAGAGCTAGCATCAGTGGTGGTGCACCCCCTATGGTGTGCCGCCTAGGGAATCTGGGGCAATGCCCCTTCTGGCCCCTGGCCCCAGGACTCCCTCAGTTTCACGCATCCTACATGGCTAAGGCTGACCAGCAATCTGTTTTTTTTTTAAAAATCGCTGCCACCTGGTCAAATCCAGAAGGTTGCTACCTTCTAAAGAAGGTTCATCGAGTTGGGTCTAAACATTCTCACAACTGGGTTGTGCGCGCGTGCAGTGCAACCAACCCAGTTGTGAGAATGAGAGGAGCCTCTCAAAGAAGAACCATTGCTGGAGCCTGTGTGGAGCCTTGCTGGGAGACGGAGCCCTGCAAGGGGCAAAACTTAACAGAATGCGTGCTGGGTGGCTAGGGGGTGCTGTCCCAGTGCGTGTTTAAAAAAACAGGAGTGCGTTGCCAGATCGCTGGGGGCAGACTTGCATGGAGGTCTACGGGGGAGGAAACCGGCAGCAGAGCTCATAATGTGGGCTATAGCCCTTGGCACCCTGTGGGTAGGAGGAGGGGGGACTCAAGGGAGCAGCAATACATGGGGATGTGTGTGTGTGTGTATGACATGTGTGTGGCACTGTGTGCTATTGGCCGGTGGAACAGCAAGGGGGGGAGTGGAGAGTGCTTGTGACTGAGTTTGCTTTTAAATATATTACTCTCTGAGCGTGGGCTTTTTCTGAGTCTGGACTCTCACTCTCATGTGGTGAAGGCTGCCTGCTGCAAAGAACATATAAAGGTGATTCCACCAGGTGCCATTTTCTCTCTCTTTGACTCTGTTCTTTAGAGAGAGAGTGAGTTTGCAGTTAGCCATCCGGCTGGTGGAGGTGACTACATTGGGGACCCAGCTGGGGCTTGGCCTTTGCTTTTTTGGTGGGGACCCAGGGGCTGGGGGACTTGTCTTGGGAGAGGGGGGGATGTTATAATAGGGATTATTATGGGATGATATCACATATGGTTATTACATACAAATTGGCAATCTGTATGTAATAACCATATGTGATACCATCCCATAATATTGTATATTTTTTGTTTTTTCAGCATATTTTAAATTAGTTTTAAAATTGTGATTTATAGTATGTTTTAATTATGAATTGTAACTGTTGATTGTGCGTGTTTTATTATTGTGCTGCCAGCTGCCTCAGGGGGGTCTGGGAGAGGGGGTTGCACTGGGAGATATGGGGGAAGGTGTGGTGTGGAGTGTGGTGCACTGGGGGAATAGGAGGACTCAGGGAGTCTGGCTGGGTAATGGAGTATGGTTAGGGTTGCCATGCAAATTTTTAGAGAGCTGTATTGGAACCAATGCAGCCCTGCAGCCTGTATATCTCATAAGTACCTTCTAAAAATTTGCATCTATGGCAACCCTGAGTGGGGGCAGCGGGTGCACTGAGAGACACGGGGGGAGTGGGGGGACATAGGAAGTCTGGCTGGGCAATGGAGCTGGGGGTGGACTGGAGGGGCCTGTGTGCTTGGACAGGCATCTTGTTGGTGTAGCTACTAGGGATGCTGGTCTGCATGGGCCTGGTTTCCTTGAAATGCAGAACCAAAAGGGGCCAAACTTTAAATGAAAAGGGCCTGTGTGCTTGGACAGACATCTTGTTGCTGTAGCTACTAGGGATGCTGGTCTGCATGGGCCTGGGTTGCTAGCAATGCTATGCAGCCTCAAAAGGGGCCAAACCTTAAATGAAAAGGACCTGTGTGCTTGGACAGGCATTTTGTTGGTGTAGCTAGCTACTAGGGATGCTGGTCTGGATGGGCCTGGGTTGCTTGCAGTGCAGCCCTGAGATCTGGCATGATTCCACACCTCTCCTTGCTCTCCTTGTGAACATAGGAGAAAGTAGGTAGGAGCACGGCAGAAGAGAAGGCTGCATACAACAAGGAAACCCTTTCCCCCTGTTCCGTACCGAACCCATCTCTTCCCCCTTCCTCTTTTCATGCTCCAAAACCAAACCCTTTCCCTCCTACTTCTCCTCTGTCCTGTCTTTCTCTTCCCTTTATTCTCTTCTGATTCAGCTTATCGCAGAACAGGGAGTTAGCTGAGACCTCCCAAGTTCTCCAAGCCAGAAGGAAGGCTTGTCCCAAAGCCTACACCTTCAGAAGACTACAGGTGGCCGAGCATGCCATGAAAATCGAGGATTTGAGGGTTCAGGATAAAGGTAGGTGATGGCAACATGATCTATTTTTTTAACCTACTATGGTTAATTTCGACCTGGTAGGAAAGAAAGAGGAGAGTGGACGGGACCTAGGCCAGTAACAGGGTTCTCCATTATCCGGTGGCAGTGCTTAACACAGCAGCATTCCCAGCATTATGTAATGTAATGTCCATCCAAAGTTAACCCTGGGAACTCCTTGCTGATGGGTTATGCCCTGGCTCTGCCTACCATTGTCCTGGCTCCGCCCTTAGGCTAGGCTCCGCCCCTATGCTCGCCGGCCTGATGGCGGCTTCGCTGCCAGCAGCAGGTTGAACCCACCCACTGCCCCACCAGCCTCCAAACCCACCAGCCGCCCCTGGATAGCATCAGTGTCCCCCTGAGCTATAGAAGCAGAGCAGGACTCCTCCGTGGAGGCAGGCTGAGGCAGAGGCTACAGCTGCTTCTCCACATGACTCTGCTCTTTCTAGTCTTTTTTAAAGTGAGCCACACCTTTAATTTTTTTCGAGGTCTAAAACCCCCTCCACACCGTGAGCTGGCTTGACCATTATGCATGTTTTGGAACCACCCCACCCCTCTGTGCCCCTGTGCTGTGTGCCCAAAGACCACCAGCAGCATTAAAATAGTGCTTAGTTACCTTTAATTCAGCACATAAAGCATCTACTGCTTTAACACAGTTTGCAAAGTGGGGTGGGTCAATATTCCACTTAAAAACATAGTACATGAGCTTTTAAAAATTTTCTTTCTGTTCTTTAAGCATTCCCCGTTCCCTTTTTGGCCTTTTGCTTGAGGAAATGAATGTCCTTTTCCTTATTCTTGAAATGACTGGTTAGCTCCCCCACCCTTACACAAAAGTCAAACACATGCTTTTAATTGCTAGATGTAACGTTTGTTGCTAGTTCATTGACTCCTCTGCTTATTTTCAGGGGCTCTTGTTACGAGAGGCCTATAAAATGGTGTCAGCTGTGTGATGTGATTTTTTTTACCAGATCCATGACAAGCTGGAGAGGTTTCAGCACTACAGGGGGCTTCTCAGCAGAAGAGTGGGGGGATGTGTGCCTTGCTTCTGTTTCTGTGGCTGATGCGCTCCTGGACCCACATGCATGTTAAAAAATAGAGAAAAAATGATTATTGGCTTTTTAAAAAATACACACACACACGTGCACAAAACCAAGTCCGCCCCCCACCTTTTAGATGAAGATGGGGGCGGGGGGAGCTGGTGGGGGCCCTGGGGCGACATTATAGTGCCTGCCTTTATTTTTAAGAATATCTCAAAGTCTTTTAGGTGGGCTTGGGATTAGTACCACTGACTTGTATGCATAAAATAAAAAGACTAGAGAACACTTAATATTCCCCTCCCCATGTTGCAGAGAAAAGACATGCTTAATGAGAAAAAAATAAGTAGGAGAAAGCCTACCACCCCTATCGCTAATTATCTGGGAGAAAGTTAAGTCATCAATTTCCCCCAAAAGTGACTGTTAACCTGAAAAAAAGAAAAGAGGGGGGCTCAGTATTTTGGTGTTATGTCCCCGCTCCCCCAAACTCCTAAGACTAGATTAATTACGAGAATTACTCTCTTGTGGCTGCAAAGTTGTCTTTTATTCTGTTCTGCCACGTTGAAGATGGTCCTTGGTCTGTAAATATAGAAAAAAAGTATTAAAAGTCTAGAAGGATGCTATCTATGGGGCAATAATTAAAGGCAGTGTAGCCATTCTGTAAATTGATAGAAACACCAGGCAGCACTTCAGCATCCTGTTAAAAGAACACTGCTGAGTTTAAAAGAAGCCAGTTTTTATACACTTTCACTGTTTTTAAACAACAAGCACCCCCACAATTGTAGGGCTTAAAAGCTAGGTACCCCTGCTTTTCCCCATAGAGAGGGACTGAGAGGCACTTGTTAGCTAGAGAAACTGGGGATGTTCCTTCTTGTTTCAGTTTAAAGTTATAGTAAAAATTATAGTAATTATAGTAAAAATAAGTGGAACTTTCCCCAAACCCGCTCTGGCATTTTTTATTTTTTTTCCTCCCCACTCCCCTTGATAAAATGAAGACTTTTTGGTCTGGTCATTCAAAACATGACCAGGGACTTTAGCAATTTTAAAACTGATCTCTTTAAAAGAGAGCATCAGTGTTTCTTACCCATCCACAAGTCAGAAGGTTGGTCCCAGGTGATGCTGGAGAAGAGATGGAGAGCAGTCTTCCTTGAGTTCATTGAGATGAATGGAAGCAAAAACCACTATGCTTACTGCATAAGCTAGTGTCATCAGGCGCTAAGTGCAAGACACACTAGTTTTTGCTGTCTTTATATACCATTCTTGGGGGCAAGGCTAACCAATGGGAACTGGCCATGGGAGGTGCCACGTCATGATGGCCACCTCCCTTGTACTCAAAGGAAAGGGTCTGTGGGGGAATAGGTGAGGCCATCACTCTTCTTTCCATTGTCTAGTTAATCAAAAGACCCATTGTTTAGGGTTAATCTCCATTGGAGTCTGGGCGTAGTCAGCCTGTCTCCTTTATTTAATGCAAATCAGCCTGATATGGTCAAGGCATTGTTTTAACGCTGTGTGTCCCCATCAGCAAGCAAGCAATTCCACCCAGCCTCCCAATTCAACCAGCATGTCTCCTTGTTCTAATGTAAATCAGCCTGATATGGTCAAGGCATTGTTTTAACACTATGTGTCCCCTCAGTAAGAAATTCCACCCTGCCTCCCAAATCAAACAGCGGGTCTGCTTTAAAACTGGGCTGAGAAACTATTTGTAGGTTAAAATCTCTTATAGCCTAGACACACACACACACAAATAGATTTCAAATTGTGTTTTATTGACATTGGCCCTTTTTACACAGACGCTCTAACACCCATAAAATGGGTGTTACATTTTATTATACATGTTGTAGGGCACACTGCAGCCAATCACCATGGGCCCTGTGCACACATGATGCCTCCACCCAGTTCCTCTGGGTGGAGATGGGTGTTAACTGGTGGGTGGGGAGCATTTCCCTGGATGGAGATGGGTGGGGATGTCTGTGTAAACACCACATTCGTTGGGTGTTGGTGAGTGTTTGCTTCCGGCCAACACCCATCTCCACTCACACCCACCCACGGAGCAACAGACGCCACTGCTGGTTGCTCTAGAGGAACTGGGTGGAGGCATCATGTGTGCACAGGGCCCATGGTGATTGGCTGCAGTGGTGACCTGCAACATGTATAATAAAATGTAACATCCATTTTATGGGTGTTAGAGTGTCTGTGTAAAAAGGGCCAAAATCCTGTAATACACAGACAAAATAATTCTGCTCTCCTACTCATTGGATACACACATATTTTTCTTTTAAAAGGACTTGTATTGTCACTTTTTAACCATGACCTCTACAAATTCTAATACACGTTACTCCAAGAGCTAATTATTCTATTCAACACGCTTTCACCATCAGCGGCTGTATCTACTTTACAAAAAAGCAAAAGGGTCAGTTGAAAGTGTCATGAGTGAGAAATAAACAGTGCAGAGCATACTGACTAGGTGTAATACAGTCTCCAGACAAATACTATTGCAGATAATGTTAAGCTTCTTTCCTCGGTCCTCTGAAGTCCATTTCACACGCTTGTGGTCTAGTTAACTTGGTGCATTAAAGATGCAGCCCTCTCAGTCTTCATACATATTTTTTCTGAGACAGTGCTTTAGATTGCCATGAACACAGGCCTGCACAATGGAACGCATAACGCCTTTTCTTTTCTTACCTGGCACAATTATGTTTCAGTCAGCTGCAGGCCCAGATGTTTCTGTAGGGTAATATGCAGCTCTTCATTGTTAACTTTCCTCCTCTCAGGGAAGAAGCTGGCAGGCCCTTCTGGTCTGCTTTCAGCCTTTTCAGTTGCAGTTGGAGAGCTTTCAAACAATTCCTCAATGAAATTTTAAAAACCACAATGGGTTACCACTCTAACATTGCTTTGTGACAGACATCTCGAGGCACACAGACCTCCCTTTTGAAATCACCCTTGTGAAAAAAATCTTTATCTGTGAATTTTAAGCTGGAACGGCTGTGTTGAGTAGGGGTAACCCTTCTGATGCCTCTGTGCACACTGGGGTCTTACTGTCCATGAGAGTTTTTTTGGCATAAAAAGAACTAAAAAGAATTTTGGCCACAGGGCCGCTCTCAGCATTCTCATCCTCTGAACCAGCAAGGTAGCGTATTCTACTTAAGCGTCTCACCAAGGCCGGCGGCACAGTCAGCTCCAAAAGTCTCACTGGGCTAGTGTCGCCAAGTGAAGCCATAGGGGTTTTCATGTGTAGCAGTTTGCCTCTCATTCACCGGTCTTTGCCGTGTTCAGAAAATGGCAGCCCCTCCGAAAATGGTGGCTTTTTATGCGTGGTCCATGGGTGACACTAAAGCATGATCCTCTATGGGGATTGGTTGAGGGCCATGGGAAGCATTCTTAGAGGGGTCACAGGACCCCCTTGCCACTGATCCTACCTACCCATGAACCGTCACCCCATTAGTCCGTAGCTCTTTAGGATGAGGGCCTAGGTGGATGAAACCCTTTCCGATTGGTTCAGGCGGGTGGGGGGAGCTGTTTGAGGTATCACACAAGGGGTCTAAAGGGACACATGACTGCCCCCAAACATGGCCACGAACATTTCTACTTGAGCATGCCAGGACTTTGGTCCCTGGGGAGGGGGCAGGATTTCCGGGCACCTGACCTGTCACTAAGACGGGACTTCCAATCATGTGATCTGGCAGAAGGGGTTTCCAGTTACGTGACCCGAGAGGTGGGACTTCCAGTCACAAGGGGGCATGGCCACATGTCAAACTGATAACAATTAGTTTGATGAGATGTGTACCCATTACTACTCCTGAAACCTGATACACAAAGCTGTAGTAGTTACAGAGCTATCTCCTTAATCAATGCTGACTTGAAGATTCTCTGCAAAGTATTGGCAAAAAGACTGAAGAAGGTAAAGAGCACTATTGTCCTTCCTAACCAGATTGGCTTTATTTAAAAAAAAACATGGATCAGACAACACAAATCAGTTGATTAATGTTATGGCTTTCCATAAGTATTCCAGGTATCCCCATATATAGTCATCTCACTTGATGCGGAGAGAACCTGTGATAGGGTTAATTGGAACTATCTTTTTTCTCATTCTAAAAAAAATTGGGCTGGGAAGTTACTTTATTTCCTGGGTTAAACTGCTGTACTCTAGCCCCTATCAGGGCAGGCCCCCACCCCAGGGTTTGCGGGGCCATGTATGAAGTCTTGACATGGGGCCTAATTAGCATAATATGCCCTTGTACCTGCGCAGGTGGGGTGGGGGTTGCCCCCAGAGTTGTGGGTGGGGATTGAGGGGCAGTGGCAGATCTCAGATCAGGGATGGTAGGGGACTCAAGTTTGGGATTTGGGGTAGTGGCAGGGCTGAGCTAACAGGGATTGCACGTTGGCATTGAGGGCCAGTGATGGAGCTTGGTGAGGGGGATGAGGGGCAGTGGCAGGGCTGGGTAGGGGGAGTTTAGGCTGGGATGGCAGGGGCTTCTGGTTGGCATTGAGGTTGGCACTAACCCCCTTTTCGCATGCAAGAACATGTGCCTTGTAAAGGCTACATTTGGGAATTTGATAATGCGTGAGTGTGCTCACGTGATAAAACGGGATTAGTGCGTTCTCACAGGGGCTAATCCCTGCAATTAAAGACCCACACTCACAATTGTGCAAGTTCCCACCCCTCCCATGTAACGTCAGAAAGCAGCCTCAGACTATAAAATCAATTGGAACAAAACTGAAGCAATGAAAATCTCTTTAGGTACAGAAGGAAGCTGTTCCTCTACACGGACATTTAGATAGTAACAGAAAACTCTTAAATACTTTGGAATCCTATTCCCCAGAGATATTGCAAATATAGTAAAGGACAGTTTAAACCCTCTTATTAAACAGCTATCAATTTACTTTCAGAGATGGCAAGTGCTCCCTCTCTTCCTTTGGGGAAAAATTAATGTTATTAAAATGAAAATTCTCCCTAGGATTTTGTTTCTTTTGAATTATTTACCAGTTTTTATCCCACATCATGTTTTACCAGATTTAAAACCATGCTACAATCTTTTTATATGGGGCAAATCAATAGTAACAAATCTAGAACTTCTCTGCAAAAAATACATTTCCCATCAGCATAGGTGGCTTTAGATTTCCTAATGTAAAGTTTTATTAGCAGGCTATGATCGTTAGCCAGGCTGCACAATGACTCTGTCCCTCTGTGGATAAAGCCTCAAACTGGCTACAGTTAGAAGAACTGGTTGCACCTCTTCCCCTAGTTAATTCACTCAACTGTGACCATTACTAATTCACTAAAGAAAAGGTACCAACTGTTCTGTTTGCTAGATCTACTTGCACTACTCTGATGATAAAAACTAAAAATCATTCCCTCCTTCATACACAAGCTTCCATCTGGGGCAACTAAAGCTTTGCATTGGTGGCAACCCTATTATTTGGCCAGGCTGGATAAAAAATGGGATTCTTTTTATCGACCAGCTGAGACTGTTTTAAAATGAACCGCTGCAGTGGTCCATGTGCAGCTGATGGAGCACTGCTTCAGGGGCCAGGTGTGGGGGGGAGGGCACAGACTGGGGCACACACACCTCCATGCATGGAGCAACCTGCCTTTTTGCCGATTGCCCTGTGAGTGTGAGGTGCGTAGGTTGCGGGGCCATAGCTTTTATGCGTGGGCCTATGAGGCCACCACAGCTGTCCATCAAGGAGGTGGGTGGGCCGTGCTCAGAAGCAGGAGATATGGCTGCTGTATATTGGTCTAGGATGGCACCCCTGTATCAATTATGGATGGTTCACTTGGGTATGGAAAGTTATTTAAAACTAGATTTGGAATGGCCTTTGGTTAAGGCTTTGTCCAGATTAAGAACCGAACAAATGCTGTCGACAATGACTAGGGGAAGGAGGGAGGGAGTTCCCAGAGGTCAGAGGCTTTGCTCGTGTGATTGGAATCTAGTGGAGAATACCGTACATTATATTCTTGAGTGTCCTCAGACACAGAAGTATAGGGACCAATACATCCACTGTGAGAAGGACTTCCCTTGCCATTATTCCTCTAAAGAAAAAGTAATTTGGCTGCTCCAACAGCACGATCCAATAATAATACAGAGATTGGCCATCTTCGCTTTTAAATTAGAGGCAGATAGGTGTTCTAAGAACTGAGATGAGCTGTGAAGCCCTTGGGGACCGATTATTATACATTGGATCCTTATATTAATTTTATCTGTTGTTTGAGCACTATTTTATTTTATTTCATTTATAGGTTTTATTATTGTTATATGATTGTATTATGTGTTTTGTTTGTGGTTTGTACCATTTGTATGTTTTTGCAATGGTCATATGGCTACGCAATAAATTGAAATTGATTGAAGCCCACCCCACCCTCTCCCTAGCCCAAGCTGCCAGCATGTCTATTCAGCAGCCAGGCCAGATTCTGCCCGGGGCAAGGGCTCTCACTCTGGGCACGATCAAAGCATCACGGTGGTGCATGGCGCTGTCACGTTTAAAAACAACCATTGAAATGCCAGGTGTGTCTACCTGAGAGGCAAAACAAAATTAAATTAGCAAACAGAATTCTGTTTGCACTAAATTAATTTCCATTGCCCTAGTAACTAAAACAAAATTGGAAATTTTCATTTTAGTTATTAAGGAAATGAAATGAAATGCACACCTCTAATTAGGATACCTATTTACTACTAGCCAATGGGAAGAAACCATGGACAGTCCTCACAGGTGTTCCTTAGACTATCTTCAATTAATCCAGCAGAAAATCTTATGGAGGATGTATTGGACCTCCCTGCCCCTTCAGCTGTTTAAAATAAGTGACACCAAGGGTAATTTCAGACGTTATGAGACCACGATCAACCACAGTGAATCCCCTCTGGTGGCTGTGAGTCCCGTAACATCTGTCTGCTCCCCACCAGATGTTCACCCCAGTGAATCACTGGCAGGGCTCAGAATAACCACAGTTCTGGACCTCCGGGCAGCTGGAGGTCCAGAATCGTGGTTAGATTGGCCACGATCCAGGATGGGCCAAAAGTAACGTCTGTTACATTTGGCCCATCCCGGATCATGGTCCCAACCATGGGACGGGATCGGGTGCAGCGGACACATTGGCCGCTGCACCTGCCCGTCTCCTGGAGGGTGGGCAGCCAGGGGAGTGGACCGGGGGGGGCTGTGCGGCCACATGTCCCCTCCCCGATCCTCGTCTGATGGGCGGCCTGACTGATTACTGATCGGGATCCATGACAGATCCTGGTCCGTGGTCAGTGTGGCGGGCCTCCGGGCCTGTTACATCTGAAATTACCCATAATCTGATGGGTGCTGGATAGTAGAACCTGAGGGAGCTAGTTTAGCTCATATGAAGGAGCTAATTTAGTTCATATACTTTGGAATTGTAGCTATTTTCGCTTACTCTGGTCTAACAATAATAAAATCAGCTTTTTGTTTTCTGACAAAAATCACCGTGGAGGTACATCATGTCATTTAAAATATACTAGTTTATAAATGGAAATGGATTTTAAAAAAACCAAAAAAAAACCAACCATGGTTAAATAGAGCATTAGTTGTGGCAAGTAGTTTGGTCCTTCAGAAATAGAAAGTGAAAAATGCCCAACTATAGAAGACACTAGTTTGTTGACATGATGGAGTTGGTGACCAGGGAGACAGAAACACCCAGGATATGTTCTCAAACATATTGGGTGACTTCTTAGAAGGTATTGAATAGAATTCTTTGATTGGATCTCACCCTTGTTTTCCCTCCCCATTCATCTCCTCTTTTATCTCTTCCTCTATTACCTTTTTCTCCTTTCTCTTCTCTACTAGGTTATTTTCTTCTTTCAGGTTTATTTATATGTCATTCATGTCATTTGTAGTTTGTGATAAATGATAATCAAGAATATTAAATATTTAATGTTATGTTTTTGAAGATGCTGCAAAGTATCCATTTTTGTTTACTTTGAATGGCTAAAAACTCAGTAAAAAGTTAATCTTAAAAAATGTTTAAGAATATTTAAAATGTTTTAAAAAAGATTAGAACTTTACACAAACAATAAAAAACATTGTTTGCACTCACATTAGGTAGAGTAAAAATGTGTTGAGACACCGCCTTAATCTTCTGGATGTAAGCCAATCACTAATTTCCCATATTTAGGGAAAACATCTCCCATAGGCAAGTTACTGTAAAAACTAAAACTAACAAATCCTTTATGGTTTATTTTTTTAAGCATTTGGTGTTGGCCACTGTCACCAACAGAATACTACATTTGATAGCCACTGGTATGATATACTGTATCAATGTCTATGTTTCTGTGAAAAAAATTAACACTCAAAAGGATAAATTGTTTTGGCAGTTTCTAGGCCTGATGCAAGCAAGTGTTGTTTATTAAAGTGACCTATATTGCCTGAAACTACAGGTTCATGTACAAGTAGAGTTAACTCTGGCCTTTCTTCTCTTTACTGTAGACAATCTATGTACCACAACTTGTATCAGGATCTTTAGAGAGATCCTTCAAAACCAAGAATCTGCCTGCTCTCCATGAACACTGTGGATTCTGTGGCACTTTTGGTTTTTAGGACAAGAAGCATGAGCCAGAATAACTGGCTAGAGTTTTCTTTTTTTCCAACACCCATTTTCAAATCTTTTTTCTCATTGCTGAGTCTTGCATCAAAGGCAGCCGCATTTCATCAGCAGCATATATATATGCAGATTAGTTTGATATTTGTCAGGATGAAAGTTAGAGAAATGTGTATGTAAAACACTGCTGCTCTTCAATGTGTTCCTTTTTTTGTATTTTGCTAGAAGAATTTCCCTGTCTAGAATCTTTAATTCAGCAGTCATTTCTTTCAGAGCAAAGCATGTTTGTAGGAACCATTACAAAAATCTTTACTGTTTGACTCATAAAGTAGTTTACTTTGATCTAGAGTCATAATAAATGGTTTGATTTTAGTTAGCCCAAATATCAACAGGGATGAGACCATTTTAATCAGCTTTTTTCATGTAAAGAAAGCTGATTAGGGTTATGTATTTTTTTCAGTCTTCATATTCTGAACTAGGTTTGCTGATTTTCATACTATGGTGTTAGCAGAATATTAGCATAATATTGCATTTCTTTCTCTCTAACCTCTGCCCTCACTACCTCTGTTCAGGGCACTGTGTGAGCATTCCAAGGAACGGTGTGAATCGGTGCTGGGGATTGTAGGTTTGCAGTGGCCAGAAGACACCGACTGTACTCAGTTTCCAGAAGAAAACTCAGACAACCAGACTTGTCTAACACCCGATGAGGATGTAGAAGGTTACTTATTTCAGTATTTCTTACTGAATGCAAATAGATTAGTTTCCGTAAGCCAGTGTTATATTTCATTAATTTTATCCTTTCACTTTCCATCCCTGTATGTCTAGCAGGTAAATTAAGCTAACACTGAGGCTAATATATACTATATACATAAATCAGAAGCAAATTTAGGAAAAGTTCCCCTTTCATTCAGCTGTGTATTACCTATTTAGGTTTAGGATGATTTTTTAAAAGATTTTTTTATATATTAGGAGAGGATAAAATTATCCACTCTGTCTTTTATCTACTCTAGATGACTGCAGTAGTTGTGTGGATAACAAAATGCCAGCTACTTGCACATCATCTCATTTATCTGCACACACCCACTAACCTGCTGCTTTGAAATATTAATGATTTCCTGGGACAGGGATGGAGAAGGCATTAGGCAGGCTGTTGGCAATCTGAAGCAAAAGAGATCCAACTCTTGCTCAAAAACAGTGCTAGATACTAATTTTGTTATCTATTGTCTAATCCCTTACATTGTCTTTTCACTGAGAGTGAAATGACCAGCCATGTACAACAACTTTCTGGAAGGAAAAAAGGGAGGCATTACAAGGCAGTGTTGGTGGGAGAAACCTCAAAATATGAAAATCTGGAAATTTCAGCTTTTTGAACCCAAACCAAAATGGAGATTATTTTTTTTATTTGAAATTTTTAAATTTTTGTTCCACTACATTTCAGGAAAGAAACAAAAAAATTGCTATGGAAATAAAAAATTATGTGAACAAGAATGTCTGCAACCACATATAATAATAGCGACAAGAGCTTATAGTCTCAAAGACCAAAAGACAATTTCAGTCTTCAATTATTCCCTCAAGGCCTATTGCAGTCTCTTGAGAGGAAAAAGAAATAAAATCAATTTCTGGAGATTTAAGCATCTCACATGAAGAAGATTAATTCAAACATTGGACTTTGGAAATTTGTGTAAGAATGTGGACTGTAGAAAAACAAGGTGGTGTGATTCTCTGGCGTCTAAATTAGTTCCTCTTTCTGCCATATATAGCAGAAACGTTTTTATTGTGGTGGTGGGAATGTAATCTTGTACCTTTTGGAAATCGAATGCTCAAGATCTATTTTGAAATAGTTGCAGACTTAAATCGTGTTCCCTTGTTTTAAAGACATTTTTAGGGAATCGTCGTAGCAGGGCGAGCTGCCCCTGCAAGGCTTAATGGGCTCAGTCCTGCTAAATCTCCTGTTAGTAAAGGGAATGAAGGGGAGGCTGGTGGGGTTGAGCTGTGCCTGGGAGAAATCAGCTGACAGTCATGGCAAATTAAAAAGCTCACAGCTCACTGCAGAGACAAGCCACCAGGGATGTAAGGGTGGTTCTGGGGACAGAATTGCACCTCTGGATCAGAAAAAGGACCTGGGAGGCAAGTTTGGTGGAAAGCCTAATAGGATACATTCTGTGGGCAGATTGATATTGTAAAAGTGATTTGGAATAAATATACTCAGGGGCATACTCAAGGACTGATAACTGAATCTCCTGTGTGTTGGCTTCCAGCAGCAGGAAACAGCCCCAGTGAAGGGCACCTTGTGAGACTCACTAATACCTCCTGAGCTTTTGCCATCAGGTTTGGACAAGCTACCAGTGCTAGTAAGAAAGAGACGAGTCATCTTGGAAAGTTTAAAATACTGTAATAAATATTTCTGAAGGAAACTCTAGCAAAGTATTAGCCTTTACAGAGACTTTTAAATATCAGAGGCTAAAAAAAATAAATAGGGCAGTTTGCCCACTGAGACTGTAGTTGGCAGGAACACACTATTATGTTAAATCACTTATCCTCCTAAAATAGCTACTTACAGTACGTAGTGTATCCAAGAGTAAGCTGTTCCAAGATTGCATGCCTAGTGAGTTTAGCTGCTTTCACAGCAGGCTCTTTCCCCAAACAGTGATCACTGTAAACAGAAATCCCTTATATAATAGGAAGTGGAAAATGTTGCCTTTTCTGGCTTATTATGTTTGTCACTTTTTGGAACAGAAAGAGTGATATAAAAGGGGTCTTAAAGGTAGTGCATTAAGTTTCTCAGAAAAGTCACAATAAAGTTAATAGATAACTGGGATCTTGGGTGTCTGTGTCTTTCAGCTCTTGGGGACTGGTTTGAATTCAGACAAGATTAAAAGTTGTAAGAAACTAAGACAGCTGCTGCTGGCACAATGATTCTGGAAACAATGAAGTTCTTTGAATGAGGAACATACTAAAACTCAGGGTGAAATTTTGTGCTCCACCCATGGGATGATGGTTGTAGTCTACTCTTTCTGGCCTTTCTCATTTTGGGCTACTCCACAATCTCTAGTGGAATTAAGACCACCATGAGGGATCTGTCTAAGTTTCAGCAGCCTGTCCCAAGTTGACCAGGGATGGTGATACCATCCAGAATTGCCCTAAGAGTACACACTATGTTCCCATCTCCAATATGTTCCTTTCAACCTCAGCCTAAGGCAGACATCTCACAAAGAGGGTTGCAACAGGCCCACCAAGACATCCTTTAATTGTCTTCCAGGTATCTGAGCTGAGAAAATCTAAACCCTGCTGCATATGGGAATTTTCAAACCACTTTAATGTTCTCTTCCAAAAGGGGTTGGAGCAGGGGTGAGAAGCTCCTCCCCAATGTTTATATTGAATTGAATATTAAATATTCAATTCAATATAAACATTGGGGAGGAGCTTTAACACGGGACACAGTAGCACTTACCCACTTCCACAGGGATGCTGTGAGGATTCATTAGTTAATATTTTTAAGTCATTGTGCAAATGGATAAATGCCATGTAACTGCCAAATATTATCACTGGCTATCATCAAATAAACACAATGGGTGTTTGTACACACACATTTCTCTTGCATGTTTGCTGTTACATCCTGAACTTTCTGTGTGTAGTAATTTCAGATGTTATGAGATCACAGTCAGTCTCACTGAATCACACACAACTCCCCAGTGCAGCCAAAGAGCCCTGAACATCTGTTCAGTGGCATCCAGATGTTCACCCCAGTCAATCACCGATAGGGGCCAAAGCCAACCACGGTTCTGGAGCTTGGGACGGGACCAGGTCCAAAACCGTGGTCAGTGCAATTCCCACTGGGAAACAGCCAAAAGTAATGTCTGAATGACAACCGCCAGGTGGGATCACACAGAATGATCCCCAGCCATGGCAAATGCACACAACGTCGCTGCCAGGTAACGACCAACAAATGGAACAAGGAGGGATGAGGTGAGACAATGGAGAACAGGAAGAGAGATGAGACGGTGATGGAGCACGAGGAAGAGCAGCAGCAGGACCCACAGGGGATGGAGGGCCCCTGCAAATGGGTAAGGATACCACAACAGGTGGGGGGATGGCATGGGGTGGGGTGCAAGGGCAGCAGACAGCCACGGAGGGAGGGAGGGCAGGAGGTGGGGTTGGGAACAGATAATGCACAGCACCCAACCCCCCATGTCCACCAAACAGACCAGTAAAAGAGCCCGAGGCCTGGAACCCCCACAGGACACCAGCAGGGAGGAGGAGGAGGCAGCACCGGAGCTGGAGGGGCCAGAAGGGAAATGGGGGTACCAGAGAGGGGGACAGTGAGGATTCAAGGAGACACAGGACTTCATAAAGATCTGGGGGTCCCTTGAAAACCAGATAGAGCTTGCGGTCAACAAGTGCAATGAGCACGTGTTCGACCAGATAGTCCGGGAGATGGAAGAGGTAGGATACCACAGGTCTGCAGCACAATGCAGGTCCAAGGCCAAGGAGCTAAAGAAGGGCTACAAGAATATTAAGGACAACAGCCAGAGGTCCTGTCATGCAGCTAGGACTGCACCCTATTATGATGCCCTCAACCGGATCCTGCACATGAAGGGCTCCATCGTGGCCCCCAGACTGGTAGGGAGCGCCGTGGCGCAGGGCCGGACAAGGAAGGAGGTACCACCACCTATGGCAGCACCCACACACACTGCAGACCCCTACCCCCACCCCAAGAAGAGCAGTCCAGGACCTCAGGGAGCAGCAGGCCCTCATCACGGACAGGCACGGGGAGCCCACGACCCATGTCCAGGTCAGGGGCCTCTGATGACAACACACTGGTGACCCTGAACCAGTGGACACAAAGGGAGCACTCGGAGCAGAGTCCCATAGAGCAGCCAGCCACAGAGGACTGGGAGACGGCCATCGAAGCACAGGGTGTGGAAGGCACAGGGGCCAGCATGGACAAAGCTGAGGGAGGAGGGGGAGACCAACATGCAGGGAACTGAACTACTCCACCCCACCCCTTAACTGCAGGTGCGGAGGCAACAGAGGGGGAAGGTGCACTGGGAGTGGTGGAACATATGGAGGAAGGTAAGCGGAAGGGATGGAGCCCTCTGGGTTCCGGGAGGTGGAAGGGGGGCAGGAGGGACATGGGGGATGGGACACATGCACCCCAATGTAACAGCACCATGTCAGTTCCCACCAGGAGCAGTACCACAGCCACAGGAGGCCGAGCCTGAGGAGGAGCTGTGGGAGCAGCAAGGTGAGCGAACGGGGGTGTGTGTGTGCAACTGACAGGCTGGCAGAGGGCAGCGGCCCAAGGGGGAGCGGATGGAGTTGCACACACGGCCCCCAGGGACCACAGGGGAATGGAAAACGCAGCTGCCGGAAGGGGCATCAAGGTTGGGGTTGCAGGGCACAGCTACATGGGGGGAGGGGAGATCTGACCACCCAAGGGAAGGGGGGATGGACAGGCAGGAATCTCAGCCCCCCCCCTCGTACCGATCTGTGGAGGTACACGTGCAGCTAACGGGTACCCAACCAAGCATACCTAACCTGTATCCCACAGACCCATGGTCCACGCAGCCAGGTCAGGCATGAGCGGGATCCATGCCACCAAACCCAGCGGATGCGTGAAAACAGGGCACACATACGCCGGCGGCGGGAGGACCTCACGGAGGAGATTTTGCATACAAGCATGGAGCAGGGGGAGGCGATGATAGCATCCATAGACAGGATGGAGGCGGGAACTGACAGAGCCGTGCAGCAGGTGGAGGGATGGGACAGGCACCTGGTGGCTGAAATGCGGAAGGAGAGGAGACTTGAGAGACGGGACTACACCAGGCAAATGGAGGCATTTGAAAGGGTGACAGCTACCATCGACTGTCTGGATGCTGAGCACTCCAGGAAAATGGATCAGTCGCTCGAGATCAGCACCTCACTGCTGCTCCACGTGGGAACTATGAGTGCATGCATAATGGCAGCTGTACCCCCAGGCACCATACCGGCTGCAGCCCCGCACCCACCACCCATCCCACCATCAGCTCCCATCCCACAACACCCGCTGCATCCCCGACCACAGGGTCTATGCATTCGAGTGCCTGTCCCAGAGGGGATGCGCCAGCAGCAGCTGCCCAGGCAGGTGCAGCAGGAGCAGCCATCACAGGGCCCGGTCCAGCCCCCAACACCGGCCACAGAGGACAGCCAGGGCCCGGACCAGAGCCAGGAAGCACTGGAGGGGGATGGCAGTGCGGGCGAGGGTGGCTCTCAGGCCACGGAGGCACCTGCCAGGTGATGGAAAAGTCGACCCAGGAAGCAGGATGGGATGGGGAGCAGGGGGAAGGGGAGGGGGAAGTAGGGCATGGAGGGCACTGTAAATAAAATAAATGCACCACTATACACTATAACCACCATGTCTGTCGTTCTTAGCTAATCAGTGCAGGGACCTTGCGTGTAGTGGGACAGGCTATGGGCCTGTTGGGCATGGCTATGCCGGGGGTAATGCACCACGAACCCTGGGGCAATGAGGCAAACACCTTGTGGGACCCAGAGGGGAGGGAACACCCACGGGACATGGTAAGGGGCTACAGCTTGCTGGCACCGGAGACTACTGGGGATCCACAGGCCACACTCCTCTGAGGCACCCTGGTAGCCTCAGGGCAGAGGCACCCATGATATGTGCCTAGTAAGTGCTGCTCTGATCCACTTAGCATAACGGTATTCCCTGGGGTTCACCTCAGTCACATAGAGTGAGACTGGGCCAGCTGGCTGCTGTGGCATGGGATACCCCAGAGCTGCCCCATCAGTCTTGCAGATACTGTGCAACACGCAGCAGGCACCAATGATGAGGGCGGAGGTCTCCACCGAGTAGTCCAGGTGCCTGGCAAGACACCTCCACCTCTGCTTGAGGGCACCGAAGGCCCTCTCGACCACGGTCCTCGATGTGCACAGCCGGGTGTTGTACAGGGACTCCATTTGGTTCCTTGCCACTGGATGGGCCTTCATGAGCCATCGGAGCAGTGGATAGACTGGGTTCCCAATTATGCAGGGGGGAATCAACATCTCCTCAATCTGGGTCATCCGCATGTTGGCATAGTCCCCCCTGTACATCCGTGCGAAGAGGGGGGAGATGGCAAGGATCCGGGTATCATGGCTGCGGCCGGAGTGGCTGGTGAAGATATCAGTGAACCAACCCCGGTGATCGACAACGGCCTGCACCTGCAGTGAATGGTATCCATGCCTGTTGATGTACTCAGCTGCATCATCGTGGGGGGCATGGAGGATCCTGACATGGGTGCCATCGATAGCGTCCAGGCAGTTCAGGAACTCAGAAGCCTCAAAGTCGGCCATCACAGCCTCCAGATTCATGAGCTGGATCACGCGGTTGAGGAGGATAGCCTCACAGAAGTCATGGATGATGCTGGTGACAGTGGTCAGGCCCACACTGAAGTGTTGCACCACGGAACAGCAGGAATCTGGGGATGGCCAGGGCCCAGACTGCTATGTCCACCCTCTGCAGGACAGGCATAGGGGACAGCATGGGGGTGTTCTGTCACTCCACCCAGGGCTGCAGGAGCTCTGCTAGTCACCGGAGGGTACGCCAATCCATCCTGAAGTGGACCCTCCAAGCAGCATCGTGTCAGGGCCCCCTCCCACCATTGCTGTGCCCTGTGCATGGCCCAGGGGTGCCTTTGGGTGGTCATCACAAGCATGAATACACTGAGGAGGGCTGCCCTCCTTCAGTATTGATGAACAGCTGCTTGCCTGAGGGCAGATGGATGGGTGTGTGCAATGAGCATGACCCTGCGGTATACCCCAGACAGCCTGCGTGCCATGCGCATGGCCTGGATACGGCAGTGCCTGTGGTGGGTGAGCAGGCTGGTTGCCACAAACCAGTCCAGGCAGTCCCGGACACCTGCGTACAGCTCGAGCAGCTCAGTGGTGACCCGCTGGAGCTCGATGTGCTGGTGGTACAGTACAGTACAGTACTGGATGACCTCCAGTAAGAACCAACAGGCACCCCACTGGTTGGCATCCATGGCTGGTACCAGCGAGGAGCTGTGCAGGTAAGTGCCCCTAGAGCACCGGTTGTGGTTAGGCACAATGTTCAGAGGGTCACTCCTGCCGTTGTGCTGCAGGTTCTGGCATGCTATGAGGGGCCTGTTGCCGAAAGACGCCCACACTCCAGCGGCTGTCTGTTGGGGCCTGCACCATGGTGCTTCACCAATTGGTAGTGGGATATGTGTTAATGGGTGATCTGGGTGGCACGGGGCCGATCACCCATACTGGGAGGCTTCACTTGTATGTCCTGGGCCCCTGGTACCAGTCGCTGGCAGATATTGTGGTGTTGGTTTCTCAGGTACGGGGGGGGGGGGCAGGCTGTGGTTGGGACATGTAGGTGGCTAAGTGAGGGCGTTGTGTGGTTGATTGTATGTTTTCTGCTTAACGCAGCTGCCTGTGTGTAGCCTGTCCCCAGGTTTCGGTTCCTGCAGCTGTGCTGTGTCCGCTCCCCATACATCGCTTCCCACCCAGCCGTCCCATTGTGCTGCCTATACCCTTGGTACTGCTCCCGTCATGTCTGTTTGGGGCCTCTTGGATCTCCCCTGACTGCTTCCTCTGCCTACTTTGGTTTGTGGGGCCCTTCTTCCCTTGCTTATCAGACCCTCTGCCAGCTGCACCATGGCTGATACTGCTGCATCAGAGCTCCCGCTCTGCGGTTCCGCAACCGGTCAGCATTGCTGGACCTACAGTGAGACCATGGCTCTAGCTGACCTGTGGCACTCCCAGCCCTTCAAATGTTCCTGAGCTCCCTAGCTGCCCTCCTGGATGCCTATTGGTGTCTGAGCTCGGGCCTTCGCCGCTTTGGATATGTGACTAGCACTTGTGAGTGCCGGCTCCATGCAGATGAGTTGGGCCTCCATCCCTTTCCGGATGGGCACATTCCGGAGTTGAGGGGGTCGCAGGTGTCATGGTCTGCTGCTGAGACGGTGTCAGCTCTATCTGTATGTGCCTTCTCTGGCTTCCAGACCTGTCTGGCAGAGGGCAGCCCTGCCCTGTCTGTGTCCTACTTTTGCTGCATTCTCGGGGCCCATGGCTACCAGCATTCATGTGGGGCATCTTATTACTGCCTGTTGGAGCTTGGACAGCTGTTGTGCCCCCCTGTGGCTGACTATGTCTTGCCTGATTCCACAGGACCCAAGCTGCTGGCGCTGTCTGAGGTGTGGTCCCGTGCCAATGTTCAGGTTGGGCTCACCGGTCCCGATCCTTTTGAGGCCTACTATCTTGTTGCCCACCACATGGCATGGATGGGCTATCACTGGGCATGTTGCAGTGGCTGCACTACATTCATCTGTTGGGTCACCCCATCCCGCCCCTCTTCATGACCCTGTGCAGCTGGCTGTAGGTCCCCTTAGGGTCCACTGTGCCTTGACTGTCGTCTCCACTGTGCACTCCCTGCACCTCCCTGGCTGTTCCAGTTTGTGACCAGCTGCATCATTCCCATTCTGGACCCACTGCTGTCCTGGCTCCATCTGTTTCCTCCATTCCGCTCGGTCCCGTGGACCTTTGCTGCCCTTGCTCCGCTGATGCCCTGCCTGTGTCTGTGACCAGCACCCACCCCCATCATACCTCCCTGTCATTCTGTGTCTGGGGTTCCCCTGCCTGTGAGAACAGGCTTCCCCTTGTTGTGGGGGTGGGGTTTGCTGCATCAGCTGTCTGTGGCTCGGGGCTCGGTCCCTTGGTGGCCAAGTATGTTCTTCTGGGACAGGGTGTCTTGCTGTTGGGACCTGTCTCGACCCTCTCCAGTGACTTCATCGGATAGGTGGCTCTTCCCTGTGACCCTGCTCTGTCAGCGTGGGAACCCCTGTCGGTTCAGCGCCACGTGTTGCTGTTGGGTGCCTCGTGCTGTCCCTGGGGTTTGGGGTGCCTACCTTCGTGTCCTGCTCTGTTCCATCCCCTTCCCCCTCCAGTATCCTTGCCCATTGTTGACCTCTACCACCCCTTTGTTTGACGCTCTCCGTTGGGCCTCCCGGTGTGGTGTTACCTATTTCCCCTCATCTGAGCAGCTACTCCTCGGTGTGTGGGGTGCCCTGTCCCCATGTCTCCTCCTATTATTATTATTATTTATTTATTAACAAACATTTATATAGCGCCAGCAGTGTACCTGGCACTTTACAAAGTAATAAAATAGACACTGTCCCTGCCCCTAAGGCTTACAATCTGAGAGACAGGAGCTGGGGGAGAGACTTAGGAAGGGGAACAGAGGGAGAGACAAGGGGTCTAACATTCATGAAGATG
>QEPC01013002.1:3188874-3218087 GCA_003113815.1 Sphenodon punctatus | reverse complement strand
AGAGTTGAGTGTCATCAGCATAGAGGTGGTATTGGAAGCCATGGGAGGCAATGAGTTTGCCTAAGGATGAGGTATAGATCGAGAAGAGGAGAGGGCCAAGAACAGAGCCTTGAGGAACACCAACTGAGTTCCTGTCCTAGGTTCCTGCCCCATTGTTGTGGTGTCCTTGTGTGCCCCTCCCCCTGGATTACTGTCCCTTTCGGCTGTGCGTGTGCCCACTGGTGTGTGTGTGATTTGTGTTCTGCTCTGTCCGTGGCTTCGTTCTCCCTGTTGTGTGTGTGCAGCTCTGTCGTTCTCATCCCTCCTCCCCCTCCCTTCCCATTTCCCTTGTGTGGGCAGTGCCTTGGGGCGCTTTTGACTTCCTTTGTCCTCGGTCAGCCATGTCTGTGTCCCGCCCCACCCCGGTGGCTTCTGGGGGTTCTTGCCACAGTCCAGGATCAGTGTAACATCTGTAGCGCATCCCCGATCATGGCCTGTCTGTCTGTTTCCTTGCCTTGGTACTGCTCCCATCATGTCTGTTTGGGACCTCTTGGAACCACGGGTAGGGGTTAGGCAGCTTTCCACGGTTGAGGATTCACTGTGGTGACCTGGGAGCACGTAACATCTGAAATTACCCTGTGTGTCTAAATCACTCACCCAGATCTTAAACATCTGGATCTTTGAACTTCTGCGTAGAACTTCTTCCAGAATATTTGTGTGTAAAAAGTTCTTCTGGTAAACTGCTTTGCTCCAGGCAGTTGTGGTCACTTGGTTTCCATGGCAGCCTGTCACATCTACAGCTGTGGCTGCTTTAGGCTGCCTCGGGGCAGTGTTTGTGTGAAGAGAATGTATCCAGAAACTGCCCCGGGGCAGTGTGTGAAAATGAATCTGGAACTTACTTGTGGACTTGTAAATCCAGAAGACTGAAAAATACGGAACTTTAACATATGTGTAAAAATGCCCATTGAATTGTCTAATTTTGCTCATTGATAACATAGGTTCAGCATGGAAGGCAAAAATACAGGGTCTTTACAAAAAGAAGCAACCATTTTCCTGGTGTTTATTTCCTAAAGTTAGATACCTGTAGTACCGTATCCAGTATCACTGTGGGCAGGAATGTTGGGAGTTTAGAATTCTAAATCAGGTTAGAATCAGTGCTGTTACCATAGTTACCCTAGTGACCAAAATGGTGTACAGCATAGAACAGCTGCCCCACAGAACAACATAGAATAGTTGCTTACAACATAGAAGGGTTGCTCCTTTTCGTAAAGACCCTGTGCTCCTTGTGCTCACCTGTCTGAATTCCAGTCTTGCATTCAAAGAAAGGTTCTGCTCTCCCCTGCTTCTTGCTCCCATCCAGCAAGTCTTATGCTGGACTGCAGACAGTGCAGGGATGCAGGAAGGAAACAAAGAAGGAACAGGCAGACTGGCTGGCTTGCTAATGTTGTTCAGTGGGGAGCAAGCCAGCTCCTCACCCCTGTCGGCAAGTAGCTGGCCAGTGAGGATACACTAGCCTCCCTCACAGAGAATTATTGCGGATAGGGCTGCCTCACACTCCTCTGATCAGCTATTCAACCATTCCGAATCCACGGGAGGGAAAATGTTCCCTGCTTCACAGATAGGGAGGCCAGATATGCAAATTTTAGAGGACCCTTATGAGAAATACAGGTTGCAGGACTGCATTGGCGCCTATTTACCACCTCACTGAATCCAATGCAGCCCTGGAACCTGTATTTCTCATAAGGGACTTCTAAAATTTGCAAATCTGTCCACTCTATTCACAGGCAGAGCCCCAGGGTGCAGCAGGTACGGACAGGAAGTACAGTGGGGAACAATTTCTAGGTGTGCAATGGCAACCTGTGCATGTTCACATGTGCTCAGGGCTGCAAGCAGTAGCATGTAAATAGTTCTCTTAATGAAGAGACAGTTCACTGCAGCTAGAATGGAGTCCCTCTCTTATTGTACTGCACACTGTGCAGGAAATACATGGGATCCGCTCACTGACAGCAGTTCCTGCTGCAGTGCTCCCCTTCAATGGACAAAATAAACCAAGAAATCTCTACCAGAAATGCTGTGAAGTTTTGAAACTCGATAGGTTGCAGTTTGCAAAGCGATAGCTGTAGGAGAGACATTTTGTGTCCCATTCCTATCAAGAACTTCTGCATAGTTCAGCTGTTTACTGAATTTCTTACAGTGTTTATTCCAGTTACTTTCCCTTTCAAACCATCAGTCAGGAAGATTAAGAAAAAGACACTTTGACTGAAACTTTTTAGTTTACTGAATTTTGTGTGCTTGCTGTCATTGACAGAGTGCTCACCGAGTCACTTCAAGTGCCGTTCTGGGAGATGTGTCTTGGCCTCCAGAAGATGTGATGGCCAGGCAGACTGCGAGGATGATAGCGATGAAGAAAACTGTGGTAAATAAACTTAAAAGTCAATTTGTTGTTTAGAGAGCAGCTGGAATGTTGTGGGGTGTGTGTGTGTGTGTGTGTCATTGCTTCTTCTTTTATTTTAGTGAACTTCAGAATTTACAAGTTCAATAGAGAAGCTTCCCTGGTCCCTAAAAAAAAATCTGTGAAATTTTAAATTCTTGGTTGTAATAATAGCACAGTGGCATCCTTTTTTCTGAACAGAAACAACATGTGGGAGGGCAACAGAACAATCCATAACCAAATCTGAAAGCCAGTTTTTAGCCTATCTTAATATTGGTTTAGCAATCTGAAGAAATCTCTAATGCTGATGATTTTGTTTCCTTTTGTTACTCTGTTGCTGTAAACAGATAAACTGGTGTAAAACAAGAGCGACTCAGACACCAGCTGTTTTAAATACAAAGTTTAGGTTTTATATAGTCTTTCTACGACACATGTATTCAGGCTGGAGACATTGGGTGAAGCCACACGAGACGCTAACCCACATTGTGCAGCCTTACCCTGTGATGAAGTGCATCATATGGCCGGTGGCCACCAGATGTTCACCCCACCCCAGGGCAGGGCGGGCACGTAGTAGCATTGTCCCAGGTGTGGTAATGCTACCTGTATCAGGTTAAGGGGTCACCTCCTGTGTGGTCGGTCCTGGTGCTGCCCCACCATGCGTTGAGGTCTGCTGACACCCTTGAACGTTGCATGTTTGCCATTCCCATGTGGCCACATCATGGACAGGGGTGGGATAGTGATATGTGGAGATTGGGCCAGGCCTACCTTGCGTGGCAGCACCCATTATTGTAGCCCAAGTTTGTTGCTGCATCGGGCTCCCACACTTAAAATATTATGAATGGTGTCGTTTTTGTGGCTGACCGTCACCTCCAGCAGTGGGCATAAGAAATAAAGTGTAACTGCAAACTCCATTTTTAAATACATTTCTTAGTGGGTGAAAAACACACCTTACTGCAAACATTTTCTGAATGTATTGAGACTGGATTAAAATAATTGTGAATGGTAGTACTTTTGTGTGTGTGTTTGTTTTGTTTTTAAAAGCATCTCACATGAATAGACAGTTTAAAAAATAAAAATTGTTAATTTCTAGTAGATTGAATTGCCTTTATCAAAATTATTTTTGATGACAATTACTTTTAACTCATGAGAAGAAAGATAGTCATTTTGTCTTTTGGAATTTTTTTTATACTTATTGACTTTAAGGTATGAAATATTGCTCTGTTGGACAGAGTGAATTTCATGAGCATCTCTCTCTTTCTGGTCTAGACAAAATGTAACTGGTGATCAACAGAATTCTTATCAGCTTCTATAAATATAGAAGACTGCATCTGCTAGAAAATTACAGCTGTCAGAGTGACATTACATTGACCATGGGTAATGCTGTTAATGAAATGAAGAACAGCCAATGCTTTTAGAGCTCCACAAGTTGCTGTCTCCAGCTCATTCACATTCTTTGTGTGCAGGATACAATCAAAGATCATTGAACTTTCCTTCTGTAAATGGCTAGCACAGAATATATTGAATTTTTAAGAAAAGAAAAACAAAACAAAACGTGCACACACTACACTTTATTTTGTGTGCCATTAGTTCAGCAAGCTCTCTCTGTGTATTATTATTATTATTATTATTATTAGACATTTATATAGCACCAGTCGTGCGATCTGGTGCTGTACAGAACATAGAATTAGATGCGGTCCCTGCCTGTGGCTTACAATCTAAAAGACAAAGGGGCGGGGGGGAGACAGGGAGAGGAGACAGTGGGAGAGACAGGGGAGAAGACAAACAAACATTCAAGTGGATGCGAAGTCTCAGGTGCGTGTGCTTGGCTTGGTTACAAAGAGGTCAGTAGCAGCAGTCATCAGAGGAGGGTAGACAGTAAGAGTAAGGGGAAAGACTAGCAGGCATTGGGAAAAGCAGCAAGGAAAAGGTGGGTCTTGAGGAGGGATTTAAAGGAGCGGAGGGAGGAGGCAAGGCGGATGTGGGCAGGGAGGGAGTTCCAGGCATGGGGGGCAGCGAGGGAGAAGGGTCAAAGGCGGTTAGGCGAGCATGAGAAACGAGGGAGAGTGAGTGAGGGGACAACGGAAGAGCGGAGAGTGTGTGCAGGAGTGCGTAGGGCAATTAGGTCCGAGAGGTAAGGGGGAGCTTGGTCGTGGAGCGATTTGAACGTGAAAATCAGGAGTTTAAACAGGATACGCTCAGGAAGGGGGAGCCCGTGAAGGGAGAGGAGGAGAGGCTGCACATGGTCGAAGCGACGGACAGAGTGAATGACCTTGGCGGCGGAGTTTTGGATTGTGACAAGGGGGGAACAGGTGAGAGCGAGGGAGGCCAGCAAGGAGGAGGTTGCAGTAGTCGAGGCGAGAGGTAACCATGGCATGAACAAGGGTTTTGGCCGAGGAGATAGAGAGAAAGGGGCGGATGCGGGCAATGTTGTGGAGAGCGAATCGGCAGGATTTGGCCACAGAGTCAATGTAAGGTTTAAAAGAGAGGTGCGTGTCAAAGATGAAGCCCAAGCTGCGGGCTTGGAGAACAGGATGGATGGTGACCCCATCAATGCAGATGGTCAGATTAGAGGGAGAGGAAGGGGAGGGAGGAAAAATGAGGAGTTCGGTCTTGGCCATGTTTAGCTTGAGTTGACGTTGGGACATCCAGACAGAGATATCAGAGAGGCAGTCGACGAGGCGTGAGCGGATAGACGAGGAGAGAGAGGTGGGTAGAGAGATAGAGTTGGGTGTTGTCAGTGTAGCGATGGTATTGGAATCCGTGGGAGGCAATAATTTTGCCAAGGGACAGGGTGTAGATAGAGAAGAAGAGAGGGTCAAAGATAGAACCTTGGGGGACCCCCACCGAAAGGGGAAGGGAGGGGGAGGTCGACTCAGGGAGAGGAGTATGTATCTGTGTATGTATATGTAATATATGCACGCGTGTGTGTACATAATATGAATTTAAAATATAAATATAAAATATATTTTATATTTATAAAATATAAAAATGAAATTCTATATTTATTTTATTTATTTATTATTTATTAAAAGATTTACTATCTCGCCCTCTCCTGTCAAGGCAGCTCAGGGCGGCGTACAATATAAAAACAGAGTAAAATACAACATAAAGACCTAAAAATTCAATAAAACAATAATCCCTCCCCCCAACCCAACACCATCCCTCCCCCTCCCCGTCTGCCTCACCAAACACCTCCTTTAAAAAGATCCACCCAGATGGGGTTGAGTGGATCAAAAAAGTGATCATGTTCTAGAAAATCCAGACACTATAGATGCTATAAGCAGCAGGCATACCCATCGATACAGTCTCCTAGGATGACCAGACTCACGCCCTCATGTGTCAAAAACTGCCCATCAAAGGAGAGAGGGGCCATCGTAGGTTCTCACAGGCATCACAGCCCCTCAAGAACCATATACCTGCAGAGAATTTAGGAGAGCAGAGCTGTGCTCTGTCTTGGTCTCCCCTTCCCTCTTCAGGTAACTTTCCTATTGTGACATGTCCCCAGTGTGAGATAAGTGAGGCCGTTGTCTTTAGAGTTTAGAGTCTAGGGTGGGCATTGGTCCTGTTTTATA
This sequence comes from Sphenodon punctatus, assembly GCA_003113815.1. Taxonomy (NCBI): domain Eukaryota; kingdom Metazoa; phylum Chordata; class Lepidosauria; order Sphenodontia; family Sphenodontidae; genus Sphenodon; species Sphenodon punctatus. The sequence continues at coordinate 3,212,105 of QEPC01013002.1, read as the reverse complement.
CAGGGCAGGCCTGTTTTTGAAGGGTTTGTCCATTGTCCTTTATTTATGTGTTTTTCGACCTGTATTTTCTACATGCTGTGCTGCAACTTTCACCCCTCCCCCTGGAAGTCATGATCTCATAACGTCTGGGCGGGAACAGTGGCATTGACATCATGTGGACTCAGAGGTGAGCCTGCGGTCCCAGCACAGTGGGCAGGGGGTGGGGGATGCTAAGGTTACCATAGTGTCTGAACTTTGTAGGACATGAACACTTTTTTGATCCACGCAACCCCATCTGGGCGGATTTTTAAAATATGCACCCATGGATGGGATTTTGCCAGTACCGTTGCATCCCTTTCCCCATCCCTCACCCAGCACCTGTTTCTCAGCCCTGGCTGGGAGAAGGAGTCCTGAGCCAGCTGTGCTCTTCCTCCCCCCATGTTCTGTAGTCCTGGGATGTGTCAGTGGCCACCATATTAAAATCATAGAGTCCCAGAGCAAGGAGGGACTTCAAAAGTCATCTAGTGCAGCCCTCCTCACCACCGCAGGATTCACCATACCCTCACCATACTCCAGCACCAAAAAGTAATCTAACAAGAAGCAGAGACTATTAAAAAATCTGCCACAAGAAGAGATGGGGACCAACCAGGGTACACTGATGCCCAAAATAACAGGGAACAATTTTAGGAAAAGAAGAAAAATTGTTTTGGAAGCCATAAGGCAAGCCTGATATGAAACAGATAGCAAGCAGGAGCAGCAGGGAAATGAAGGAACATAAGCTTAAAAATCAACATAGGGCATCTCAACAGTTTCCTGCAGCTCTAATTTTACTTGTAGCATATTAGCTGAGACAAAAATGGCTTGATCTTTACTATTAATGATCCATGCAATAGGTACACAGTGAATGTATTAAAGGTGAGGAAAGCTACGTTTTAACAAGCAACTTGAAGGATAAAATATAAAGTATATGGGTTAGCACAGGCGCCACCTTCTTCTGGTTTGAAAAACAAGATTTGAGATAGGTTTTGTATAGGTACAGACAACTGTTCCTCACCAGCTTTCCATAAACATTAAAAAACCCACATTACAACAAATTCTCATTATACAGCCACTTCTTGGAAACGGCACAGCTGACATGCAGAATTATGAAACCCAGTCTTTTTCTTAAGAAGAACCTGTATTTATATGACCACAATGTCAATAACATTTACATAGGGATACCAGCTCTCCCCATTTTTATCAATAGAAAGTCTCACTATTTTCTTTTTCAAATGACATTTTTAGCGAGCTTGATTACAGAGAAAAGCTTGAAATGTAACTAGGCAGAACCTTAGTGGGTCAGAAACCAAGAGACAAAAGAACACTGATTTATTTTTAAATTTTTTTAAAAAATCCTCATGATTTTAAATGTCTCATGATTTGGGGGCCTGACTCATGATTTTTAAATACGTGGGGGTCACAACCTTGTCTAGCAACCTTGAAGGTTGCTCTGTTGATGGTTTGGTCAAACTATAGAATAGTAGCTTTGCCTTGGATATAGACACGGTGGCTCTCAGGTGTTCTTTCCCTCTGCTTCAGCAGCACGGCTCCCCCTGGTATACAGGTCGGAGACTTGAGGCAGCTGAAGCAGAAGGGTGGATGGCTAGAGTACAAATGACGTTCAGCTCATGCCAACGCTGACTGACTATGGCATAGGTCTTTTTAAAGGAACTATGCCATGGCGAGTGGTGAAGAAATCTTTTATCTCCACTGCCATAGCATCTGCAAAGTGCTGTGCAGCAGAATTGTTCTGGACAGTGAGTCACTTGGTAAATCTGGGTTGCCTCTGCCCAGAGCCAGAGGTAAACTTTCCTCATTCAGACAAATCTGTTCATATTGAGTAGCTCCACAACCAAGTTAGTTTGGTTGTGGAGTCTCAACTTAGGTATGTGTCAGGCCTAGGGGCCTGAGGAGGTGGGGAGCCCCGCGCCCAAGGGCGCCCGAGAGGCAAGCACGTCGGCGGGTCACCCCCCGCCGCCCGGGGCATATGGACACGCCCCCACAGTCTCTCCCCGCGCCCGACCCAGAAGCCACGCCCCCTACAACGCCGCCGCCGCTGGAGACTCTAGGCACGCCCGCGGAGGACGCGGCGCATCAGGCCACGCCCCCTGATCAAGCCGGCCTGAGGGAGACACCCCCGCAGGCGCCGCTGCGCCGCTCCCAACGCTTGCGGCGGCACGCCCCTGCTCAAGCTATTTAGAGGGGGACTCAGGCTAGGCTCAGTGCTGGTTGATCAGAGCCTTGCCTGTGATACCGGCCCCCCCCTTGTGACTGTTCTGGACAACTGTGGACTGAGACTGAGAGAGAGAGAGCGAGAGCGAGCGGAAGAGAGAGAGAGTGGGCGAGTGAGTGGGTGAGTGCGAGGCGGCGTGTGTGAGTAGCCCCGAAGCGCAGTGTGCGTGTACTGGTCCTGTCTTTCCCTGACACGTGGTGCCCTACCCTTAAAGTACAGCAGGAGCCCCTTGCCCTAAACCGTGGGTCACCCCCTGGGGGGGGGAACACCTTCACTGGAGACCTCACTTCCCCAACACCCCTTCCTGGTTCCCTGGGGACCGTGTGTACGAGAGGGAGTGTGTGCGGGGCCTTCCCTGGTCGGGAAGCGGCGTGGCCTGTGTCCCTATGATGAACTTGGCAGGGAGCGACTGAGATCCTCCATACTGCCGTATAAGATCCTGAGGGAACCTTTTTCAGGCACACCGCTCTCCTCCCAGCCTCAGGCCCAGTGTCGAACCAGGGGATCCTGGTTCAGGGGGCCGCTCCGTCCCACACGCACGTACCCCGGGCTTTTCCCCCCTTTGGGGTTTGGTGAGAGCCGCCAGACCCCACAGAATCAACCAGCACCCCGAGCCATGGAGCAAGTCCTGGCGCAGCTCCGTGAACTGAACCACACGGTTCAGTCCCTGGCAATGGAGGTCAGGGACCTGCAAGAACAACGCGGGGCAGAAGCAGCCACCCCGGAAGAGACTCCGCGCCCCGTGCAAGACGAGGACAGGGAGTTCCGACCCCGGGAGCCCAAGGGGCCCGCCATTGCTCGATTCACGGGGGATCGTCGGCAGTTCCGGGGGTTCCTGGCCCTCTGTGAACTGACTTTCAAAACGCAGCCTCGCACCTACAATACGGATGCCAGGAAAGTAGCATTTGTAATTGGGCTGTTGGAGGGGCATGCGCTGGCTTGGGCCACGCCCCTCCTCACAGGGAACAGCCCATTGTTGGAGGATTATGATAATTTTGTCAAGGAATTTAAATTTTTATATGATTACCCCCACCGCATCCAGGAGGCAGAAACTGTTATCACCACGTTAAAACAGGGTCGGGGCCCGCTCCTTGAATATGTGACTCGTTTTCAACAGGTGGCCGTGGAGTTGGGCTGGCCAGACAACGTGCTCCGAGTGATGTTTCGGCGAGGTCTGAATGATGAAATCAAAGACCAGCTGGTCTATGCCACCGCCCCCAAGACCTGGGGGGAACTTGTTAATATGACGGTGCAGATTGATGAGCGACTAAATGAGCGACGCCGGGAGCGGCGGAGTGATAATCCGCGGGGGTTCACCCCGCGTCCCTTCACGAGCGGAAACACGCAAGCGGATGCCCGACCCAAAGATGAGTCTGAGCCCATGCAGATCGGGATGGCACGGGGACCGCTCCCGACGGAGGAACGGGAACGGCGCCGGGCGTCCCGGCTATGCTTTTATTGTGGAGAGGCATCGCATTTTGCCCGCAACTGTCCAGCCCTCCCCAAAGGCCGAAGAGAGGCGGGAAACGCGCGCGGCCGGGATGTATAGGGGGCATCCTGGGCCGAAATCACCAGGCGACCCCGACAAAGGGCGAGATGGGAGTTTCCCCGCTCCAGCGAGGGCCACACCTGCGGATTCCCGTGTCGTTGGGAATTAGCCCCACCAACACGTTGATTGGGTGGGCCCTTATTGATTCAGGCGCATCGGGGAATTTTGTCGACGTAAAATACCTCCAACATCACCAGATTCCCCAGCAAGCCCGGAAGACACCCGAGTTGGTGCAATCCATCGATGGATCCCCGTTGGTCTCAGGGCCGGTGATTTCACAAACTCCGCCACTGCCCATTATGGTGCAGGGATGCACCCGACCAATACAATTGGATGTTGTGCGCTCACCGAGCTTCCCTATTGTACTTGGACTTCCCTGGTTACGTTTATGGAACCCCCTTATCGATTGGCAGGCGCGTAAGCTACAAATCCTCGGGACGCCAGCTGGTTTGGAAACTCTGCCGGCAAGACCTCTGTGTGGGACTACTCTAACCAGGGGGCCGGACGGACTTCCCCAGATGTACCAGGAATATGCCGACGTGTTTGACGAGCAGGAAGCTACTAGTCTCCCACCCCACCGCCCCTACGACTGTCCGATCGAAATCCTCCCGGGCCACCAACCTACGTATGGACGTATTTATGCCCTATCAGGACCTGAGCTCCGCACCCTTAAGGCGTATATTGATGACAATTTACGAAAAGGATTTATTCGCCCGTCCACCTCCCCCGCTGGGGCACCGCTGTTTTTTGTGCCCAAAAAGGACGGGGAACTCCGGCCGTGCATTGATTACCGCGAACTCAATGCTATGACTGTTAAGAATCGGTACCCCCTCCCTTTAATTCCAGAATTACTCAACCGCCTACAAGGAGCCCAGGTCTTTACGAAATTAGACCTTCGGGGGGCATACAACTTGGTACGCATACGGGCAGGGGACGAATGGAAGACGGCGTTTCGTACACGATATGGACACTTTGAGTATCTAGTTATGCCGTTTGGCCTTGCCAACGCCCCTGCCACCTTTCAACATCTAATAAACGACATTTTGCGTGAAGTCCTGGATGTCTATGTAATAGCCTACTTAGACGACATTTTGATTTACTCCCCTTCCCCAGCAGAACACGTACTACATGTACAGACGGTCCTCTCCAAACTTAGACAACATCGGCTGTTCTGCAAGCTATCCAAATGTGTGTTCCATACCACCACCATTGCATTCCTTGGCTTTATCATCTCCCCGGAAGGTCTAAAGATGGATGAGGCCAAAATACAAGCTATCCAGGCCTGGGTACCACCGACCGCCGTTAAGGCCCTCCAGCGATTTCTTGGAACCACCAACTATTATCGCCAGTACATTCCCCGATACGCAGCGACTACACAGCCCTTAACGCAGCTTCTCCGAAAAGGGGTGCCGTATGTGTGGGCCACACCACAACAAAGGGCCTTTGAAACCTTGAAAATCGCCTTTACGCGTGCACCTTTACTTCGATTTCCAGACTTCGAAAAAGCCTTTGTGGTTGAAACCGACGCATCTCACAATGCCATTGGGGCGGTGTTGCTCCAAGAAGACACCGCAGAACCCGTCCTTCTCCCCTGCGCATTCTACTCGCGGCAACTTACCAGCGCAGAAGCAAACTATACGATCCTGGACAGGGAGTTATTGGCCATTAAGGCTGCGTTTACTACTTGGCGCCACTACCTAGAAGGGGCCAAATGGCCCATCCAAGTGATCACCGATCACCGAAATTTGGTATATCTGCAGTCCGTTAAAATTGCCAACGCCCGACATGGACGTTGGGCGCTCTTCTTTTCCCGGTTTTCCTTCACAATCCAGTATCGCCCCGGAAAGCAGAACATAATTGCAGATGCCTTATCACGCTCCCTGGGGGATCAGCCGGTGAATTACCAACGGGGAGAGCCGATTGTTCCGAATAGCATTGGACTAACCCACACGCGGGCAAGTGAAGCCACTCCCGGAACCCCTACCCACCAAGACACCGGAGAGGACAGAGACCCGGCAGTTAGCATCGTACCCCCGGGCGACCGTCAACACGTACTTCAAAGTCACCATGATGCGCCCCTCGCCGGACACCCAGGCATTAAGCGAACGTATGATCTCTTACGGAGACGGTTTTGGTGGCCCACCATGCGAGCGGACACAGCCCGCTACGTTCAAGCCTGCGAAACCTGCGCCCGCACTAAAATCCCGCGCCGCAAGCCTATTGGCTTATTGCACTTGGCGCCCCTACCACAGGGACCCTGGAGACGCATAGGCATAGATTTTATTGTCGACCTACCCCCGTCCCAGAAGCAGAACACTATCTTTGTGGTTATTGACCATTTTACAAAGTTGGCGCACTTCGCCGCATGTTCTGGCTTACCCACCGCCAAGCACACTGCACAGTTACTGTTGCAAAATGTCATACGGCTCCACGGCGTGCCTGTCGACATCGTATCAGATCGTGGTTCGCAGTTTACTTCGCGCCTATGGAAAAATCTCCTACAAGTTCTACAGATTCAACTGAACCTTACCACAGCCTATCACCCGCAAGCTAACGGACAAGTGGAACGAACAAATCAAGCACTCGAACAATACCTGCGGTGTTACGTAGACCATCTTCAAGATGATTGGGTAGAGTTGCTCCCCTTAGCGGAATTTGTTCATAACAATACCCTCAGTGCTTCGTTGGGAAACTCCCCCTTTTTCATCACCTACGGATTTCACCCTCGGATTTGCACACCAGATCTGGATCTATCCCATGTCCCCGCGGCGGGAGCACTAGTCGCGCAGATTCACCAAGCCCAAGCCGCGGCCCTGGTCTTCTTACAACAGGCGCGTCAACGCTATAAGCAATATGCCGACCGACATCGACTTCCGGCACCCACCTTTCAGGTGGGTGACCCGGTGTGGGTAGATCGCCGGCATTACCCTACTACTAGGCCCTCAGCCAAACTCGACTACCGCTTCATGGGACCTTTCCCCATCACACGTAGGATCAATGATGTGGCCTACACGGTGAAACTACCTCCACAGTATAAAATCCACCCGACCTTTCATGTCTCCCTATTGAAGCCGGCAGGGACACACCACCCCGCGCCGCGGCCCGGACCAGTCCCCGTCAGTGACCCACACAACCCTGAATACGAAGTGCAAGCCGTTCTGAATAGTCGTCGTCACAGGGGGCGTCTACAATACCTCGTGAAATGGAAAGGGTATGATGCTTCGGAAAATTCCTGGGAACCACTCGATCATATCCATGCCCCTGCATTGCTGCGCCGGTTTCATGCCCGACATCCAGAGGCACCTGCACCTTCCGCGAGGCGCTCCCCTGGATGGGGGGGTACTGTCAGGCCCCTGGGCCTGAGGAGGTGGGGAGCCTCGCACCCAAGGGCGCCTGAGAGGCAAGCACGTCGGCGGGCCACCCCCCGCCGCCCGGGGCATAGGGACACGCCCCCACAGTCTCTCCCCGCGCCCGACCCAGAAGCCACGCCCCCTACAACGCCGCCGCCGCTGGAGGCTCGAGGCACGCCCGCGGAGGACGCGGCGCATCAGGCCACGCCCCCTGCTCAAGCCGGCCTGAGGGAGACGCCCCCGCAGGCGCCGCTGCGCCGCTCCCAACGCTTGCGGCGGCACGCCCCTGCTCACACTATTTAAAGAGGGACTCAGGCTAGGCTCAGTGCTGGTTGATCAGAGCCTTGCCTGTGATACCGGCCCCCCCCTTGTGACTGTTCTGGACAACTGTGGACTGAGACTGAGAGAGAGAGAGAGAGAGAGAGAGAGAGAGAGAGTGGGCGAGTGAGTGGGTGAGTGCAAGGCGGCGTGTGTGAGTAGCCCTGAAGCGCAGTGTGCGTGTACTTGTCCTGTCCTTCCCTGACACGTGGTGCCCTACCCTTAAGGTACAGCAGGAGCCCCTTTGCCCTAAACCGTGGGTCACCCCCTGGGGGGGGAACACCTTCACTGGAGACCTCACTTCCCCGACACCCCTTCCTGGTTCCTGGGGACCGTGTGTACGAGAGGGAGTGTGTGCGGGGCCTTCCCTGGTCGGGAAGCGGCGTGGCCTGTGTCCCTATGATGAACTTGGCAGGGAGCGACTGAGATCCTCCATACTGCCGTATAAGATCCTGAGGGAACCTTTTTCAGGCACACCGCTCTCCTCCCAGACTCAGGCCCAGTGTCGAACCAGGGGATCCTGGTTCAGGGGGCCGCTCCGTCCCACACGCACGTACCCCGGGCTTTTCCCCCCTTTGGGGTTTGGTGAGAGCCACCAGACCCCACAGTATGGGAAGCTCAGTCTTGTAGTGTTTATATGAATTGGTTTCAGGGGACATTGTCCACCTATGAAGATGATGTGCTTAGGAAAAGGCTGATGAGTTGCGAGTTCTATCCAACTTACACGCTGCTGGCGAAAGTCACTTGTAAGAGAATGTAGTTCAAGATATTGTGGTAGTTATTTATTTATTTAAACTTTTATCCTGCCCTTCCCTAAAAAAGGCTCGTGGCGGCTTACAACATATAAACATATCAAACACATATAAAAGCATATTAAAAAATCCATAAAAACAGTAAGACACAAAAACAGCCCCCCTAAAACACCCAATCCTCCCACAGCCTCCCACAAAACCCGCCCGATACCATTTCTACATTTCTCTCATCCAACCCCCCATAACAGTCTTACCCAAAACCCATCCACCAACCCCAACCCCCCCATCCCTGCCTGTCAAACGTCTTTACAAACAAAAAGGTCTTACATCGCCTCCAGAAGACACTCAGGCTCGGGCTGAAAGAAACCTCCAGTGGAAGGGAGTTCTATAACATTGGAGCAGCAACCGAGAATGCTGCCCTGTGAGCCCTAGTTGCATGAACAAGACTAACAGATGGTACCAACAGGGAGGCTCTCCCAGCTGATCGCAGGGGCCACGATGGGACATGGAAGGGCAGGTGGTCTCTCAGATATGTGGGGCCCAAACCGTTTAGGACTTTAAAGGTAAATACCAGCACCTTGAATTGTGCCCGGAAAGCTATAGGGAGTCAGTGCAGACTACAGGGCACCGGTGTAATGTGCTCCCAGTGCCTCACCGCCAAAAGGAAGTGAGCCGCCACATTCCGCACTGGCTGCAACTTCCGAGCTGTCATCAATGGTAGCCCGACATAGAGCGTGTTGTAATAATCCAGCCTTGAGGTGATGAAAATATGGATAATAGTGGCCAGATCTGAATCAGAAAGAAAAGGCCACAGTCTCCTCACCAGTTGGAGTTGGTGAAAAGCGCTCCTGGCCACCACTGGAACCTGACAATCCAGGCGCAGCCAAGAGGTCCAGAAGCACGCCAAGGCTGTGGACCTGATTAACCAGAGGGGGCCGGGCTCGACCAATAAGAGGAGTCCCAACCGCCTCCAGGCCACAACCATCATCACCTCAATTTTGTCTGGATTCGACTTCAGTCAGCTCACCCTCTTCCAGTTCCCAACAGCATCCATGCATCGGGTAAGCACCAAGACTGCAGTGTGCTATTAAAAAATCCATTAAAACAGTAGGACGCAAAGACACATCTTTTCAGATGAAAAAGAGAGGTAGAGCTGGATGTCATCAGCATACTGATAGGCCTGGCACTTCACATCGAGTGACCTCGCCCAGTGGCCTCATATAAACGTTGAACAAGAGACAGAATGGAATCCTGCGGGACCTCACAGGGGAGGTCCCAAGAGGATGACGAGCAATTGCCCATTACCACTCTCTGGGACCTCCCCAACAGGAAGGAGCAGAACCACTCAAGAGTGACCCCACTAGGCCTTGCAGTTGTGTCAACAATATGGAACACTGGGGGGGGGGGGGGGGCGGTGCATGTGCGAATGAACAGAGTAGAAGCAGAGAGACAGCACTCCCCATGAATGACCTAATTTTCAAAAAATAAACCTTATAAACCAACCAAACTGCAGACCAGACTGCAACTAACCAGAAAGGCAATGTCTGATACTGCTTAAAAAGCACAAATACCCCCCACTATGAAGGACTTCTGTGAGGTCCTTAACCCGCCCTCCTCTCAGACCGTGGAGGAATAGGAGCAGGACAAAATGGCGCAGGACATAGATAAGGCCAGAAAACAACACCCTGAAGATCTCTCAGAGATCCTCCACATCATAACAACGGAGTTTAAGAGAGCCACGGGAGACAGAGAAAAAAATATGGAAGACAAAAGATATAAAAGTTACACTTGCCTCCCACAACAAAAAATGGAGGAATTAGAAGTTTGGGTCACAGAAATGGAGCAGAGGATCTGCAGCACTGAGGAACACACACTCAACACAGAAGCCAGAGTACTGGAGATTGAAAACAAAGTGGACTCTCTCCAGGCACACTGTGAGGGTTTAGAAAATAGACTAAGATGATCTAACCTGAGGATCATCATCATCATCATCATCATCATCATCACCTTTTATTTGTATCCCGCAACACTCTCGCCCATGGCGACTTGAGGCGGCTAACAAACAGAGGGAAACATACACAATAGCATCTAAATCAATACAATACAATAAATCAATCCAACCAACAAAATCACCCGTCCATATTCTACCCCTGCTGCCACCAGGGGAGAATCCATAAACTGACCTTACCACCCCCCCCACCCCGCTCTCACCGGGAGGGGGGACCACCTCTCTACCAACACAAAAAAAATACCTTATATACATATCAATTAACATAATACATTTCAATATTCACTTCCCCCAACAAATATACATTAGTCTCAACACTCCCTTCCTCCTCCCTTCCAACCCTTAACTAACAACAAATCTGACAATCTCCTCTTCCTCCCCAACATAATAACAACAAACCTTCACATCATATGATATACTAAATACAAATCCCCACAAAAACCCTTAGCATACCATACAAAAAATCTCATCCCTCTCACTAAACATCCAACAATTTCAACTCCCACCCCTCCCCCCTTACTCAGGGGAGGGGCTCAGGGGAGAATCCTCCTCCTCCATTTCAACTAATCCAAAAGGGAAAATCCCCCTCCTAGTCAGTTCCCACTCCCATACCGCATTCATAATGGAGAAGTTAGCCTCCCGCCTCAACCGAAGGGCCCAAACAAAGGGCCCAAACAAAGGACATGCCCCTTTGGCCGTGCCCCTTCGGCTGTGCCCCTTCGGCACATGCCACCGGCATGGCCACTGGCCGCACCTTGCTCTTGTAGCCGCGACCCAACGGCTGCTCGACTTAGTCCCCGCCCCCTTGTCAAAGTGGGAGCGTTGCAGCTGTTCCCTCCATCTCCTTGGGTCCAATGGGGATCCCTTCTCCATCCCTCCTCCTGCCAAGTTTCTAGAGGGGGGAGCTGGGTATCAGAAGCCACACTGCCCCACATCCCACTGACCTCAGGGGCTCCCTCAGATGTTTGCTGGGGGGTCGCTGGACGTTGGACAGGGCTGCCGGTGTTGTCTATTGCCTGCCTGCCTGCCGCCGGCCGCGCCTTGCTCTTGTAGCCGTGACCTTGCAGCTGCTCTACTCAGTCCCCGCCCCCTTGTCAAAGCGGGAGTGTTGCAGCTGTTCCCTCCATCGCCTTGGGTCCAATGGGGATCCCTTCTCCACCCCTCCTCCTGCCAAGTTTCTAGAGGGGGGAGTTGGGCATCAGAAGTCACACTTCCCCACATCCCACTGACCTCAGGGGCTCCCTCAGATGTTTTCCGGGGGGTCTCTGGATGTTGGACGGGGCTGCTGGTGTTATCTATTGCCTGCCCGCCGCCGGCCGCGCCTTGCTCTTGTAGCACAGGAGTGTCTGAAGGTGCTGAATTACCATACACAAGAAAGTTCATGGTAGAACTTCTACAAACTTATTCCCATATCTGCAGGAACTACAGGGAGCAATTATTGAGACCCTTAAAACCAAAATCCAAGGAGGGAAACAAGCCAAGAACAATAATACTCAAATTTCTGAACTTCTGCACCAAAGAGGCAGTATATTTAAGTGCAGTGAGAAAAGCAGGCAAAAACTTGATCTGGCAAGGACATATACTGCACATACACCCAGATCTTGTGCCCGAGACAATGAAAAAAACGAGCCTGGAGTAAATACTATGGCAACTTGAAAGCGCAGGGCTTCCAACCCCAAGTGCAACACCCAGTGAGGATGGTACGGTACAGGGATGGCCTTGGTGGTCTTGGTTGACGACGTCCATCTGGTGTTGGACCAGGGTCGTCAGACCTTACTGGTCCTGCTAGACCTTTCAGCTGCATTCGATACAGTCGATCATGAGGTGTTGGTGCCTCGCCTGCAGGACCGTGCCGGAATTGGCGGAACAGTCTTGGACTGGTTTCATTTGTTCCTGGCCGGGAGAACTCACCGGGTGGTCTTGGGGGAGTGTACGTCTTCCCCCCGGGACCTCACATGTGGAGTCCTGCAGGGTGCCATTCTGTCCCCCCTCTTGTTTAACATCTATATGCAGCCATTAGGGGAGATCGTGAGGGGGTTTCAGGGCATGCAGTGTCATCAGTATGCTGATGACACTCAGCTCTACCTCTCCTTTTCCATCGACCCAGGCCATGCAGTCTCCTTATTTTCCCAGTGCCTGTCAGCTGTGGGGGCTTGGATGAGGTCGAGCCATCTGCAATTGAATCCTGACAAGACAGAGATGATGTTGGTGGGCGAGGGCTTGGGGGACCTGGGGGTGGTTGAATCTCCTCATGTTGGGGAGGGGTTCGCCCTCCCATGGTCTCTCAAGTGCGGAGTCTGGGTGTGCTCCTCAATTCGTGGCTCAGCCTGGAATCTCAGGTTGTGGCCGTGGCGGGGAGTGCGTTTCGGCAGTTACATCTTGTCCGGTGGCTTCGGCCATCTCTCTCAGACTCCGACCTCGCCACTGTCATCCATGCCTTCATCACCTCGAGGCTGGATTACTGCAACGCGCTCTACGTGGGGCTGCCTGAGAAGCTGGTCTGGAGACTGCAGCTGGTGCAGAATGCTGTGGCCCATCTCCTTACGGGGGAGGGTCGCAGGGAGAACATGACACCAGTGCTCCGGGCTCTGCACTGGCTGCCTATAAAGTACCGGACCAGGTTCAAGGTGCTGGTTTTAAACTCTAAAGCCCTTCACAGCCTGGTCCCTGCTTATATGCAGAACCGCCTCACTCCCCATGTGCCCGTACGACCCTTGAGATCATCCGTGGTAGCCTTTTTGGAGGTTCCCCGGGTGAGGCGGGTGGCCACTGATGTTAGATCTTTTTCGGTGGCCACCCCTGTGCAGTGGAATTCGCTCCCGGAGGAGGCTATGTTGGCTCCCACTCTCCTGCTATTTCGGCGTGTATGTAAGACCTGGCTGTTCCGTCAGACTTTTGGTGAGGGGTGGGGGTGGGGGTTTCCCCACATATTGTATTTTTAAATTGTTTTAAAATTTTTGTATTGTTTTTATTGAATGCTGTTCACTGCCCCAGGCTGCCCTGAGGGCAGAAGGGGCGGGATATAAATTTTAAATAAATAAATAAATAAAATAAAATATTCAGAGGAATTAGAAACCTTTCTGAAAACAACCCCTAAGCGAAGCTTCACTGAAACCCCAGAAAGCTCCAAAGACTCATAGAAAGAATGGGGGGGAGGGGGGGAGAGGGGAAAGTATAATCAATCTTTATACTATTATTTAAGTGTTAAAATATTTTTTAAATGGGCTGGTTAACAAGGGGAAAACAACAACAATAGTTTAAATGAAGAAGGTCAGACACGAGGAAGGGAGTGTTGTTACCACCAGAGTTTCATGTTTAAAGCACCCCCCACCCCCACCCCCAGACTGGATAATTCAGAAAACTGTTTTAAAATTTGTTTAATTTTTTGGTAATATTTTATATATTTAGATTTGGTTGGTGGTTTGATGTTGATAAGGGGGTTCGAGGTTTAGGATTCCCCCCACTTTTATTTTTATTGTTAATTTTATTAAGTTGAGCACTGAAACGCAGGTGGCATATAGAGGAATTTTGGAGAGGGAGAGGAAATGGATGGTGCAAAACGGACCCCTTTGCCCAACTAATAGTTTTGTTTAAGAGGGCAACAGTGCCTAAGTTTTTTTTAACCTATTAAAATGCACAACTTAAAATGCCTCACCTATCCAATCAGGCCCCCAGAGGAACAGATGTCTATGCATCCTCAATTTCAAAGTCACAATACAAAGTGCTGCATTCAAATAACAGTTTTGTTTAAAGAGACTACGGTGCCTAAGTTTTTTTATAAGCCTGTAGAATGCAGCACACAATGCCTTATTCAAGAAAAAAAGGGACCCACTAAGATAACAATGCACAAGGACCTGGTGTTCAAAAGCCACTATAATTATTGGTTCACCCCAACACAAATAACAGTTTTGTTTAAAGAGGCAGCGGTGCCTAGGTTCTTTTTTATACTTAAAGAATGCAGCACAGAGTACTCCAGACAGGACACAGAGGGAGTGGTGGGAGCAAACGTGGCTAATCCTATCTGGTATGTGCACTATAACACTGAAAGCCTCACTACTATAACAGTTTTGTTTAAAGAGGATGCAGTGCCTAAGGTTTTTTTTATGTCAAAAAGAGGTAATATAGTGTGCCCTGGGCAGGAGATAAGAGGAATGAATTTGTTTAAGGGACTTATCTTTATCTTTGTTTTATGTATAAAATATAACAACAAAAGCCTTCCTAATATAAGAGCTTTGTTTCAATAGGTAATGGTGCCTAGGTTTTTTTTTCTTTGTCTCTTCTCTTGTCAAGATATAGGACTGGAAGTGAGAGGGAGGTACCTTATAAACAAACTCCCAAAGGAGACACAAAAATTGAACCGTACAGGAAAGGAGGAAGGATGCAGTCTGACCACCCATGCTAAATTTCCCAAAGTAACTGGAGGGCACAACTTAACTAAGAAGCAACAAAACAGAGAGAGTAACAATACAAAGCTGCAGTGTGATGAAGGAAGGGGGACACCCCTAAACACAAAACAAACACTAATCCTAAAATTAATACAACACAATATTAAACAAAAAAAAATGAATAATATTAAGCTACTATCATTTAATGTGAGAGGTTTGAACCACCCCATTAAAAGGAACAGAGTCTCACACATAATTCAATCTAGGAACCTCAACTTCTTTTTTTTGCAAGAAACTCGTCTACTAAAAGCTGATACCCTTAGATTTAAAAGCAAGAAAATAGCAAAAATCTATTATTCTTGTGCAGGAAAGAAAAAAGCAGGAGGACCAACTGGAATTTTAGCGGGTACAAAGTTCATACTGGGGGGAAAAAACCAGGATAATGAAGGGAGATGCTTATTATTAAGAGGTAAAATAAACTCCCACATCATTACCTTCATAAACATTTACACCGAATGAAGGGACCGTAACCTTTTTCAAAAAAATACTTAAAGACTTAAAAACTGAAATGCAGGGCATGGTTATCTTTGCTGGAGACTTCAACTCAGCCCTAACTGACTTAGACAGATCATCTAAACAGGGTAAGGACAAACTAGCAAAACAGCTTGAAAAACTACTAGCCCAACATGATCTGAGTGACACCTGGAGATTCCTTAATGGTAACGCCAGGGAATACACCTGTTACTCTAGCAGGCATAACTCTTATTCTAAGATAGATCACATACTGATTGATAGAAGTCATGTTAATAGGTGTAAAAAAACAGATATCATGGCCTCGACTCTCATCACAATCCCATAAAACTACAATTTGACCTACAGGATGCCACATCCAGTAATATCAGATACTGGAGGTTTTATAACAATTTATTCAAAAATCAAACTTTCAAAACACAAATACAAACCAAACTTCAGAACTACTTTAAAACAAATGATAATGGAGAAGTGTCCCCGCTGATGCTATGGGATGCATCAAAGGCGGTTCTGCGTGGGAAAATAATCTCTATAGCGACACACCTGAGAAAAGAACACAAAAAGTATGCTCCCAAGCTTTTATAATGCAACTATTAATCTCTGTCTTAAACCTGACAGAGACCCAGAAACCTGTGCCAACTACAGACCCATAGCCCTACTCAATGTGGATTTTAAAATATTTTCCAAGACACTAGCTAATAGACTATCATATATTGGCCAAGAAATTCTACACCCCGACCAGACTGGCTTCGTTCTGTGAAGGTATGGAGCTGACAACATCAGAAGAGCAATGAATGTAATACAACACATAAACCATACCAAACAGCAGTCATTTCTATAGATGCTATGAAGGCCTTCGATAGAGTAGAATTCAGCTTTCTACATAAAATATTAGACAAAGTGGGAGTGGGCACTACATTTCTCTCCTGGATTAAAACTATTTACAAATCCCCAAAAGCCCAAATTTTGACCAATGGTGCAATATCACACACATTTGCCCTTGAAAGAGGCACAAGACAGGGATGTCCACTGTCACCTATTCTATTTGATCTTGTTATAGAAGCCTTGGCAACGGCAATCAGACAGTCAACAAATATAAAAGGGATAACATTAGGTAATGCAGAAAATAAGACTGCCTTCTTTGCGGATGACTTATTAGTCTTTGTAGCTAACCCAGCAGAATCATTCCCCTCCCCTGTTGGCTTTAATACAGGACTTCAGCGACATAAGTAGGTATAAAATCAATGTAGAAAAATCGTCAGCCATGTACTTTAACATCACCTCAGAAAATGAAAAACACCTAATAAAGATAGCCCAATTTAGAATAGAAAGGAACAAAATAAAATCCCTAGGAATATACCTAACACATGAGCCCAAGCAATTATATACATTTAATTTTGCCCCATTAATAGCTCAGGTTGGTACAGACCTGGATAAATGGACAGCATTGGCATGTATGTGGATAGGAAAGATGAATCTCTTTAAAATGAAAATCCTCCCCAAACTGTTATACACCATGTCGGTGCTGCCTATCGCTCCCCCACCCCTCCTTTTTTCACAAATAGATCTTAAATTAAGAAGATTTAAATGGAAAAATAAAGTACCTAGAATCAACCTAGACACATTAAAAACCAGTCATGAGAGAGGTGGTCTATCGGTGCCGGACTTAAAAACTTACCATGTAGCCATAGGCCTCATAACTAACCAAATATGGTACCAGAACCACAAGAACGCACAATGGGTTGAGCAAGAAAAATTCCTACTTCAAGTAAATGACTTTAAAGAATGTCTAGCAGGCACAGAATTTCTAAATAAAACAAAATGGAAAGAACACCCATTTGCATCCCATGCGTTAAAGTCCTGGGAACGAAACATGAAAAAATACAAAATTATTAAAGGGATGTCCCCCTTCACACCCATAATTCCCAGAACCATTGACAAAAAAAAATTAGCAGCACAATTAGTGCAGTTGCTCAGCAAAAAAGCCCTCACCAAAGTGTCACAGCTATTTAGGGGAGACGTCTTCATGACAAAGGAGGATATATGAGGCCTAGTGAAAACTGATATCCAGGATTGGCAATACATCCAGCTGAGGAGCTGGGTGCTCAGACTGCCCAAAAAGGAGGAAATTACCCGACCCCCACTTAATTCAGAAAAGCTCCTTTACCAATCAGCAAACCGTAAAGGAATTCTGTCTCGAATATACAAAGAACTTAAGGCAGGCCCAAATGCACAAAAATATCTCGTGGGTTGGGAAAAGGAATTAGGCATAAGATTTACCAAAAAGATAAATCCCAAATGTTAAGGAGAATATTCAAAAGCTCCACATCTTGGGAAATCAGAGACATGCAAACCAAACTCCTAATGTGGTATTACCTCACACCACAGAAAATTAGCCAAGCTGTGAAAGGTTATAATAAATTTTGGAGGGGCTGTGATAAAGAGAGTGACCACCTGCATTGTTGGTGGTCTTGTGGAATGCTCAGACCCTTTGGGGGCAGATCTGGGAAGAGATAGACAAAGCCACAAATCTTCATCTTCCTTAGGTGCCCAAGGCTGCATTATGTAATATACCCAAACACATCTTTGATCCAGTCCTATCAAAAAGCATGTGATATTATGTTTGTGGCGACATTACAAACAATTGTGAAAAGATGGAAAGATACAAAGCCGCCTACATTAAATGAATGGAGGACGAGACTGTGGTATATATTAACCAAACCAAAAAACTTAACCGTTTAAAAAACCCTTAAATACGCAAGTTTTCTTAAAATAAAAACAACAACCCAAATTCAGTACAATTACGATTCAAAAAACATTCCACTCCATACATTTCTACAAAACATAAATGCCAAAAACCACAGAAATTATTACAGAATTTGAGCAATATTTAATATTTTATCCTAATCAAAATACATGTTATATATGTACTTAATTCCTTACCATACATGCTTTTATTCATTGTTATCAAAAAGTAAACTTTCACTTTTTTCCATTATTAAATTTTAATTTATCATCATAATTCGACAAGGAACAATTTTTTCAGAGTGCATTAAGTCTGTAATTTACATGTATACAAACTGTATACATTTCATACAATGAAGTTAAGAATGTGAGTGTAGACAACATTATACAATTCGTTGTACAGAATGAAGTTTTGTAAAAAAAGACAATGCACTCTGAAAAAATTGGGGCTGGCGGGGGGGCAGGTTTGAGCTGGCAGGGGTTGGGGAGCGGCAGGTTTGGGCTGGCAGGGGTCAGGTCTGGGCTGGTGGGGGCTGGGGGGTACCGGTAGGGGTGGCCGCGCCACCACCAGGGGGCCCAGCAGCAGTAGCGCAGCAGCAGCAGCCAACAGAGGTTGCAGGGAGATGCCAATGCAGCCTTTCCCCGGCTCTCCAACAGGAGAGAGGAGCTCAAGTGCGGATGCGTCAACCTGAAGAACTGATTTAAAATTCAATAATAACTCGGTTTTGGCTGCATGAATTAGTATCATATTTCAGAAGCAGTTGTTATTGATCTCATGCTGCAAGTCTGTGAAGTTTGGGGGCTCAACGCATCCAGGGGGAGGAGATATTGATGATTCAAAAT
Source organism: Sphenodon punctatus (assembly GCA_003113815.1). Taxonomy (NCBI): domain Eukaryota; kingdom Metazoa; phylum Chordata; class Lepidosauria; order Sphenodontia; family Sphenodontidae; genus Sphenodon; species Sphenodon punctatus. Next base: position 3,193,373 of record QEPC01013002.1, on the reverse strand, counting down.
TATGAGGATGCTGTGCATTTTACCCACAACCAATTAACGTTTAAACAGTCATAACATTTTATTTTCCTGATGGATCTTCTTCAAACTTTGTGCATATGATGGGTCCTCACAACTTAAAGTCATGGATAAATTTTCAGCAATGTAGCTCAAACGATATCCTCAAAATCGGGGTTTCTGAAGTTCCCTGTTTATAATGGAGAGTGACTGTGCATTTAAGTTTCAGGCAGCTACTGCTGCCTGAAAATTCACTATGGAAAAAACACTTGTTATGTTGTTATGTTACTGTTAATGTTATTATGTTTATAAATACATTTAAAAAAACAATATGGAACATTGGGTGCAGCCACATAAGACGCTATCCCACTTTGGTAAGCATTATCCCACTTTAAGTAATGTTAACATGTGATGCAGTGGCTCGTATGGCCAGCGGTCCCAGGGCGGGCAGCCAGCTAACATGTGATGCATCCTCCAAAAAAGGCCAGAGACCCATTGCATGCTAGCATTGCCCAAAGTGGAATAACACTGCCCAGATTGGATTAATGGACTGCCTCCTGTGTGGCCAGACCATGCAGTTCTGCTGCAAGGTGTGGTCTATAGATCAGATCTGGAGAACTGCCCTCCCCCCACCCCCACTACCTAACAGGTGATTGTGCCGTGGGGTGGGAGGGGAATCATGGTGCTCCCAGGCAGCTCCAGGCAGTCCTTCCCCACCAGAGCACATCTTAGGCTGAGATAGAGTTGCCACCTTTTCTAACTCCCATAGTTAGGAAACTATAGGCCAAAATGGGAGTCTAGGGGCGCTTTTAAACGAGGGGCACTGAAGCGCCTCCTGAACGCCGCGTTAAAGCAAAGCCGCCAGAAGTGACATTCTCCCCGTTGCCGCCGCTGGCTGACAACACGGGGCTTTGGAGTGGTGCGTTCTTAAGACTTCAATTTTCAGGCTTTCAGAACGTGCCGCTCCAAAGCCCCGTGTCGCCAGCCGCCGCCGGCAACGGGGAGAACGTCACTTCCGGCGGCTTTGCTTTAACGCGGCATTCAGGAGGCGCTTCAGCGCCCCTCGTTTAAAAGCGGTGTAGGAGTCAAACTACAAAAGATGGCAACCCTAGGCTGAGGGGACTGAGAATGAGGGGCTACTGTATGTGTGTGGGGGTGGGGAAGTGAGAATGAGGGGCTCCTGTATGGGGGGGTGTGAGGGCAAAGTGAAGAGCTGCTATTCAGGATAGAATCGGGAGGTGAGAGTGGGATTCAGTACACAGCTTTGGTATCGAGGCTTGATAAATCTGGATGTAAAAAGAATGCACAAGCCACCCAGCGCTGCTGGTAGAGGCACGTCTACCCCCCCCCCCCACCAACCTTCCGGCGAGATTGCTGAAAGTGGATTGAGAAATTCATAAAGAGAGGAGGCACATCTAAAAACAACTTAGGTCGCTTTTAAACAAGGCGCTGAGCCTTGCGTTGAGAAAAAAGCTCCGTGGGGAGTGTTTACATGCTCCCCGCGCTGCCGGAAATGACATGTTCCCCGTTGTTGGCAGGGGCAGTGGCTGGAGATGTGGTGCTTTGAAGAGGCGCTCCTTGAAAGCCTGAAAAATGAGGCTTTCAGAACATGTCTCTTCAAGGCCCCGCATCTCCAGCTGCTGCCGCTGCCGACAACAGGGAGCATGTAAACACTTTTCTCTCAACGCGGGGCTCAGGAGGCGCTTTTCAGTGTCTCATTTAAAAGTGGCCCTAACCTCTCCCAATCCTGACTAATGTTGGGCAAGCAACCCCTCCGGCACTCCAGCCCTGTCTAACCCCAATCCTAGCCAGACATAGTCCTCAGGCTGGTTATTCATAGGTTTGGTTCTCTTCGGTACCTTTATAGCAGTCTTGCAGTTCCTCGGACAGCAGTTGTCAGGCATATTGATCTCTCTCTCTCCAGCTTCCAGGCGCCAGCTGACCCCTCTTCAGGAAGCTGCCTTTTATATAGCTCTAAGTGGGCATGGCCAGGCCTACCTCTGGCCAGGCTTAAAGGGCCCACAGCTTGCAGGGGCTCTGCCCTCTTACACAAAGCCATATTTTTTGTCACTTCGATCATTCACCTGGATTTGTTTTAAGTTTAAAGCATGGAATGGGATCAGCTATAGAGTACATTAAATAAGCTGGAAAACACTGAATCTATTAGAAATAAATATTTATAGAGTAAGTCATGATGATTTTATATACCATAACTTATTATTTCGCCCTTTTGTGTAGCCATTGTATCAGAGACTCATGCGATTTTGCTTCATTAGCAGTCCATTTCTAAACTATGTTTTTCCCCAGAGATGCTTTAGTAATTATATATTTAAAAGTCCAGATAAAATTAGAAAGATGAATGTTTTTATAAATCTGAATATGCTTGTGACAGGAGGTGGCCTAGTGCCACTGTGCGTCCTTACAGGTTGGGACCCTGCTCATGATTTTTGCTGCTGTTCTGACTGTTGATGTTGTCTTTCTGCCTTCTCGGGGGAGAGATTCCTGTTCTTCTGGCTGCTGTTGCTGCTTCTTTGAAGAATTGCTCAAAGTCGTTAGTGTCCACAGGCTCTGCCTGAGAGGACAATCTATAGTCTTCCCCCTTCCATAGGGATAGCTCTGACTCCTGGGTTCTGTAGCCTGTACCTGTTCTTCTGGGTCCATGGCCTGACTTTGTGCCTTAACTGGGTTACCAGTTTCCTGCTTGCTTTCCTGTAGGTCCTGTTGCCTGCCCCAGATTTCTCAGTGACCCCAAGGTTCCCTGGCTTTCTCCAGTCTTCCCTGGGTGGCTAGCTAACATGAGGGATCCCCAGTTCCCCACCCCTGAAGCGCTTCCAAACCTGACTCCACCCTGCTCACTCTGTGATGTTTCTCTTCCTGACTGGGTTTTCCTGCTTCATAAGCCCAGCTGGTTTCTGGTCATCTGATCTAGTCACCTGCACCTGGCTAGTTGCTCTTGCAGGTGACCAGCAGCATGGTGCTAGTTAGCCATGGGCCTGGTCTCACAAGGCCCTGCCCACAGCACTCTGCCATGATGCCTTTCTTCATTTCCTCCATCCGATGATCCAACAGGCCAAAAGCTTAATATCCAATCATTCTGACACAGTTTTATAGGGGTGGGACACCGGGGAGAATACCAGATACCGAATGTACTGGTATCGGATCTCCCTTGTACCAGATTTACCAGTATTGGCATACCAGATTTTTAACATTAGCTACGGTACTGGATTTTTTACATTGTGGCTATTGACTTCAATAGCTGCAATGTAAAAAATCCGGTACTGAGGCCAATGTTAAAAATCCGGTATGCTGGTACAGGTAAATATCGGATTTGTCGGATTAAACCGATACACCCAAATACCGGCAATATCGGATCTCGGGAGAACCAGAATTCCCACCCGTACAGTTTTACATGAACTCATCTTGAATTGCTCATGAAACCAGTCACTTTGAGGAGAAAATGGCTGAGTTAGCTGTATAATGATGAACCCTCAGACTGGTGCATATATGGTGAATCTGAGTAACCATTTGAATATCAGATTGCTGGAAGCCAGGAGAACATGTATTTCTAGCCAAGAAAGCCAGCATTTCTCCGCCATTAACTATGTTAGCAGTCCCATCTCCCACCTTCTGCCACCTTTTGTGCATCTTTGTTTTTAGGGGTAAGACGCTGGGCAAAATCTTGGTTTTGGTTTTATACCAGTTCTCATTTCTGATTTATTGGTTCTTCTTTCAGTTCTCAGTTTTCTTGGTATCAGATTTTTAACATTGCGGTTTTCCCCATTGACTTCAATGGCGAAAACCGCAATATTAAAAATCCGATTTAAAAAAAACAAATACAAAAGATCTTATACTACCAATACTGAAAAAGAACTGAGATATCAGATTAATCAGATATAGCCATTGTCGAGTACTTTCAGTCCTTGATGATACTGAAAGTCCTATCTCTATTTTTTTTCTCTCTCCAAGAAAATATTTGTGGGGACAAGTCTATTGCTATCATTTATTTAAAATGTTGCATGAAGAAAATATTCCAACAATATGCCACAGGCAGTTAGAAAAAGAACAAGTGTTCCCATGTTGGTTTAGTCTTCCCAAGATTGGCACACCAAATGGTAGTGTTCTAAAAGATAGTCCTTTTGTTTTAAATTAAACTTCACATAAATTGAGGCTTGCAACTGTTTACATTGCCCTTGTCGAGGAATAATTTATACTTACAAACTGCTGTTGGTAAAATCTATCAGAGTCTTTATTGATCTCAAAGCGCAGAGAGAGAGAGCAGTAATGAACCCATGCAAGTGTCAGTGGGAGGGGGGTAGGAAGGGGAGAAGCACCACCCGTTCACCCCTCTTGCACACAAGGGAGCTCTGTTTGCGAAGTGCGGGGAAAGGAGGCCCGTCAGGATAGTGTGTGGGTCTGTTCGTGTGCTTACGCACTCTGAACGTTGACCCCTATCATCATAGGGCACAGAGCTGGGGAAGGGAAAGGGGTCCAAACTCACTACTCGC
>QEPC01013002.1:3151694-3183010 GCA_003113815.1 Sphenodon punctatus | reverse complement strand
TATTCTTTTCTACGAGAGGTCTGGATTCTCCCGTTGCTCCAAGGAAAGGAGTATGATGACCCTATAGGTCAAATGAAATATTTGTTAAATCTTAAAAGATCAGAGGATTGTAATGCTTTGGCATTATTTGTACATTTAGCCAAGAAACTTAGAACTAGCAATGAGATAGAGGGCTAAGGGGCCACATACTAGGATACAGAGAAGCATTGTCCCTTTTACCGCATTGGACCCCTGAGTACCAGAGGGAGGTGTAATCTATTGACTTATGTCCGACTGATATTATTCGGCCTATTGTTTATCGTAATGGGTCTCCCCGTTAAGGAAAGGAAGTTGGCAATTTGATTCAGAATCTCCTTCCATTAGTAAATGCTACTATTGGTGGTCTATGACTATTAGAAATCCCTTTTTCCTGGAGTTATGTTGATAAATTTTATATTGTTTTCTTCTCTACCAACATGAAATGTTATGTGTTGTTGTGTTATGTGATATTTGTTTTATTATTATTATTATTATTATTATTATTATTTTATATCATTGGTAAAAATTATATTGTACTGTTTTTTACTTTCGTGCTAGGGCGAGAGCCAGAGCCTTAAATAAATAAACAAAACATACCCAGCATCCATCTGTCTTCCATTTTATGTTACCTTGCTCACTCTGGCTATGTGTAGTTTTAATTCCATAAGGTCCATTATAAAAATTCCTCCACACCCTCATGATGTATACCAAAGTAGTTTGAGGGTATAATGATGGTATGTCTCTTAAGAATGTAAATATTGTTAGCTTCAAGTTAGACCAAAACTGGATGAGTTGATGGTTGATTGATGATAAAGATACGATGAGTGTTTTCATATGGGCAGCACCCATGACTCTGCCCTGCCTCACCCCCGAGCGAGCCATCTAATTAAAGCGGCCCACTACATGTGCAGGTGGGACAGGCTGTCCCCATTCCAGGGCAGTCCTGACAGCAGTGCTCCAGAACATCCAGGAGCACTGCCAGCAGAGGGGGCAGCCCAAACCTGGAGCACTGGTTGGAGGTGTGGCTGATGTCTATCTGCTCGGCGGATGGCCACTGAGGCTTCGCTCTCAGCTGGTGGTTGCTCCGAGGCCGAGCCGTTCCGTAGGGTTGTGGGCAATCTACCCAAAACTCTATGGTGTGGTTTAAGGGGGGATGCTGCATAGGTGGGAGGTAGGTCACAGCAGCCGCCGGGTTGTTTAAACCCAACCCACAGCTGGGCTGTGCACCCCTACATTTGCGTGAGCACCCCTATGTTTGTGTGAAAACACTCAGTGAGTTCATGTAATGATTTGGACATTGAGTAAGTATTTTAGGAAGGAATAGCATGTTAAAAACAATAAAGTATCAGACTGAGACATGATGCAAATAAGTGTGTTGTGGAGGCAAGTGTATTGTGGAGGCCGGGTGCGGGGGCATAGCTCAAGTGGTAAGAGTGTGTGCTTTGCATGTATAAGGTCTCAGGTTTAATCCCTGGCATCTCTACTTCAGGACCTCTGGTAGCACGCCTGGGGGAGGCCTCTGCTGGGGGCTTGGAGGGGTCTCAAGTAGTACGCCAGGATGGCCTCTGCCGGAGACCCTGGAAGAACCGGATTTGGACCCGAATTTGAAACCCCTGCTGCCGTGGTTGTGACAATACTGGGCTAAGTTAGGCAGTTTAGTTTAGTTTAACTTCACTGGGTTGCATCAAGGACTTGGTAAGTTTTTGGAGGATAGATCCATAAATGGCTGTTAGTCAAGTAGGTCAGGAGATGCAACTTTTGTCTATCAAGAGCTAGGAGTGAACAGGGAATGGATCATTCCATTATGACAGGTTTGGGGGGGGGGTTACTTCAAAATGACTGAGAATGGCTACCGTTGGACACAGGATGCTGAGCTTAATGGACCATTGGTCTGGCACTTCTTATGTTCCTATATGGCATTCATATAAGTTCCATCTGCTTGTTCCATTTTTGAATTTTCTGCATAATTTAGTTAGATTTTCTTACATATACAGTTTAACAGCATGATTGAGGAAAATATTTGAACTTTTGCTGTACTAAAGTTAGTGTCCTGCTTGGATAAGGATGCCTTCCTGAATGGTGGAAATGATGTAAATAAGGAATGAAGCGAAAGGGCCACATTGGTTGCTAGTCAAAGCACAATGGAGTATTGTGGGTATTTTATGGCCATTTCGAATGAGTTTGTATTACAATGAACCCAGGTCTCTCCTCCCCCGCCGCCGCCCCCCCCCTGTTGATAATAGCCCTTGATAAAAATATGTACTGAAAACTGAACATATCTTAGATGATCCAGAACTATTAAGAAAACAAACTTCTTGATGTGCTATCGAAAGTAAATGTTGAAAACGGAATGTCTTAAGGCTCTTGTTCTTTGTGTCCAGGTTGCAGAGAGCGAGGACTTTGGGAATGTCCGTCAAACAAGCTGTGTATCAAACACACAATGATCTGCGATGGTTTTCCAGACTGTCCTGACAAGTTGGATGAAAAGAACTGCTGTGAGTGCTTCTACCAGATTGTCTGAACAGCAGTCTCTGCTGCTATTTTGTGTGGCAACTACTACACAGGGATCTATTCCATCTCCCCACCCTTCCTGTGTGTACATAGGGCTAGTAGTGGAGACAGTGAGAGTCTTTGGGCTGCACTGTCGCAAATGTCCTAACCCTTTCTCTGTGATCTCATTAGTATCCCAATGCCTGATCGAGATCTGAGCAAAAGCACTCGAACTGCCTAAGACGGAAATGGTCTATGTTTGCAGTGAAAGGTGTTTAGGTACAGGAAAAAAGGCAACATTTGCACTCCTAATGTCAGGTGCACATTTTGCCAAAATGTCTCACATTTCTGAGATACTGCTTTGACCCATCATTGCTTCTCCTCGCCGAGCAGTGACCCATGTGGCTTCTGACTGCATGTTGACTGAAATCATTGCTTTTCAATGCAAATCCTTTAATTGGTCATGGCTATTATGATCTCTACTTAGGGCTAGGGATGGGTTAACGCAGTTCGGAGGTCGGAGCGAACTCGACCAGTTCGGTCGGCCGAACCAAACTTCCGAACCAAACTCTATTTTCGAACCGAACCGAATTTGCGAACTCGGCTTTGTTCGTCCATCCTTAAAAGATAATATTCCATTTAGTTCAATGGTGATTGTTCGGAAGTTCGGAGTTTGGACCAAACTCGAATAGTTCGGTCGACCGAACCGAACTTCCGAACCGAATTTCCAAACCAAACCGAATTTCCGAACTTGGTTCTGTTCGCCCATCCCTACTTAGGGTTATTCTTTTAGAATGTTTATAGGCCTGGTTAACTGAGAGATGAACTCTTTTCCTGTTCAGTTCAGATTAGCTAGGTCACTCCGTCTTCCTGCCAATTCAAGGGCCTGAATTCTGCAGGACTGGCAGCAGACGTTTCTGAGGCACTCTGGGAATTTGCTCTCCTCAGAAGCCACCCAGAACATGAGTTATGGAGCTGCAGGACATGATACATTATTTCTGGTTTAGTTTTTCCTTTGATTATTTAGTTTTGTTTTTCTGGGTTTGCATGCTTTGATCTTGGGACAGAGACGGCATGGTGACTAATGCCGCAATGAGGGCAGTGTCAGTCAAAATGTATGAAATGTTGTTTACTAGGTTTGTACATGTAGTCTTAACCAGTGTCTAGCCTCTACAATGATAGACATGTTAGAAATCAACAAAAAAATTAATGAAAATGGTGTGTGTGTGTGTGCAGTTGCTAAAGTTGGTGGCAGAGATGTGTTAATTTCACCTCTCTTTGCCAGTCTTCCTTGCTGCTCCAGAAGGAATCCACATATGGAATGGCAGGTGATGTTGCATCACTGCCTTTCCTTAGAATTTTGTGATAGCAGGGGCAGTTTTAAAGTATATCAAACATTTATGAAAAATTTAGATCCTATTATGATAGGGCCATAAACAGGCTTCTGTACATAAAACATATTGAATCACACAGGCTTTGCCATGCCTCTTCCCAAACCCAACTTTCCACAAGTTTCCAATTTCTATCTGGTAAGTCTGTCCTCCTGCTGCACATACCAGCTTAGAGCCTGCCCTTAGGCCTCAACACAGCTGAGTATATACTTGTTTATCTCAAAGGTTTTCTTCTCCAAATTTGTATTTGTTACAACAGCATTTTGCAAAGAGGATGAGCTTGAATGTGCCAATCATTACTGTGTTCCACGTGAGCTGTGGTGCGATGGGCAGCTTGACTGTGCTGACAAATCAGATGAATGGAGTTGTGGTGAGTTTTATTGTCCATGCCATTTCTTGGATTTGCTTATGTGGAGATTTTTGAGAAAATAAAATATTCCAAAGACAAGGGCTGACAGCTGAAAGTATGAAGATGGTCAAGGATGTCCTGAAAGGTGGTACAAAGTCTAGAGCAGGAGTCCTCCACACAGGACACTTTAAAAATTGCTAGAAGTGTCACAGGCCAGATAGGGAGTTGGGACGGGAGTACTTAAGGGGTGTGCTTGGGATGGGGAAAGGAAGGGGTGGGTCCAGAATCCAGATCATATATCTATGTGATGGATCTATTGTCTATCCCTGACTGCATGCTTCTTTCCCCTGAGTTCACTCTTTTAGTGCTTGAGGGGTAGAAATTTGATCCACGGGTCAGATCCAGGAACTGGAAAGGGGCTAAATGAAAACCAGCCATGGACTGGATTTGGCCTATGTGCTTGAGGTTCTCCATTCCTGGTCTAGAGTAGAGCTGAAATGAGTAACCACTATGATCTGGTATTGGGCCAGATATCACATGATCTGCTATCCGGACAGATGTCATTTGGTATCTGGATTAGTATCCAGCAGCTATCCTGTTAACTGGAATGCCAGATATTACTGTATTACCATTTGACTTTTTTATTTTTACTCCCTTCATCCAGTCTGGTTTCATTGTGTGGTAAATGGTAATTTGGCAAACAGTAATATCTGGTCTTCCAGTTTGGCTGCTAGCCTCCACGGTTACTAGATAGTTACTGGATAACGACCAAGCTACCCAGAATACTAGATATTAACCATGGATAATATTTTGGTATCCATTTCAGCTCTAGAAGAAGGAACAAAAGAGAGAGAGAAGATGGTTAGACTGAAAGTGTATATTGGGATAGGAAACCCCGTGGGCTTGAGGTTCCTCACCCTTGTTTTTTTATGTATAATTGAACAAAATTCTCACAGTGTGGCTGTGTAACTACTACAAAATTATATATATTCCAAAAAGACTATAGCACTATTGGAAAAGACCAAGGGATAGTTGGGGTATTACAGTCCATGTTCCCAACTTTACCAGCAAATAATTGACTCCATTGTATACAGTTTAACATTGAAGCCAATATACTTCTCTACATGAAGTCATTGCTGTGCCAGCAAGTAATTAGATACTTTGCAAAGTATTTTGAATACGAAATAGAAGTATGTCCTGTGGTTTATAGAAACAAATAATCCTTTTGCTTAACGCTGGGAAACTCACTATGCAATCGTGTTCCCAGATGAACTAAACAACAAAGAGAAGTATGCTGTAGAACATCATGTTAAGTGTTTGGAGAAAGAAACAAAAGATCGATAGAAAATTCTCTTAGACTGGGTAAGGAAGCATATGTACTGCACTAGGAAAGATAAACAACTACTTGGAAGAACTGAAATACATATCTAGGGTAGAAGTAATGTGACACAAAGTGAGAGTCACAAAGTTTAAATAAACAGCAATATGCATTTAGGGGGGCGGGGGGGGGGGGAAATGAGTATGCACACGTACACCTCTCAAGACAGCATGATAGAAAAATCTGGGCCTGTCTAAATAAATCATGGTAAGCTGATATGTTTATTTTGACCTAAACTCCATGGTGGTTTTCTTTTTTGTTGTTGTTTTGAACATTATCTTGGCCAGATCTACCTGGAGCCTGGCTTTTGCTGCTTCCTTCTCTTCAATTAGATTTTCATAGGACATGATAGAAGTAAAAAAATCCACTATCTTGCATTACTGGAAGACATTCTATTTTACAATGTTAGAAGCATAGCGTAAGCCTCCTGTTGAGGTATTTGTTCTTTTTCTTTGCAGTGAACCTGTCTAAAAACATGAGCTCCTTGACATTCCTGACTATTCATAGGTCAGCTACCGATTACCATGTATGTGCTGATGACTGGCAAGAGAATTTAAGCCAGCTGGCCTGCAAGCAAATGGGTTTAGGGTAAGGTCAGTAGTTTGTAGCACTGATGAATTTCCCTGGGTGATGATGTGGTTGGCTGAGGGTTGGTTGAGTTTGTGGCCCTTTCAAGATCAGAAAAAGTTGTGAATGTTTCAAGTTTGTTATCTTTATCATGCTAGCTTAACACAAAAGTCTGCTAAAATGTTAGCAAACACACCCCTGATATATGCTAACAGAGCCAGCTAATGTGGCTGCAAACGTGTTAGCTTGCATTAAATTGGCTTTTTTTATTTGTCTTAATCTTCAAGAGGAATTAGAACAGAACTTGAGCCCACTGTACCCCTGGATAAGTAAGATCATGTTGCAATTGAGAAGTATAGGGCTCCCAATGGAATTCATATTTATGAACGACTGGCAAAGTTTAGGAAATCAAATTAAATTAAGAACGACTGATATCGGTAAGCAAGTAGACATGGCTGCATTGGCTGATTGGAAAGCCGCCCCAAATTATCGGTACATTAAACAAGTGTATGGGTTTGAACCTTACCTAGATTGGCTTTCAAAAAGATGTTTAAGAAGAGCTTATACACAAGCTCGGTTATAGCTAATTAAATCAGCTGTTCTTCAAGGAAGATATTTAAACCAGTCGTATGTAAATCGAAAATGTTTATGCAGCGATGCTTCGCTGGAAGACATCTTTCATTTCTTTTTCTACTGCCCATTATACGAAGATCTCAGGCATGCCTGGCTAAGCCCTCTGTGGCAGGCACATTATTATCTGCCGGACTCTGCTCGCCTGCAAACATTGCTTACTACTTTGGATAAGACAGTGGCGCATGCGGTTGCTACTTTTGTATATCTTGCTTCCCTAGTAAGGGAGGCAGTGAGAAAGGAAATGATAGAAATGTCAAGTGGGGAATGATATGTGGTTGTTTAAGATCCTGTAACCTATAAAAAATTGTTAATATATGGATTGTTGATTATGGACAAGCATGTTGCCCTGTCTTATCAGGGGGTATCTATTTCTTTCACCCAAATGGGGGTGGGTTATCTCCCCCTATTTTGTCTAATGGTTTCTCCCTGTATTGGATATGGGGCTGTATGTTGAATGGTACAGTTTGGTAAAAACATTTCCATATTAATGGAGCCAACCGAGATTGGTTTTGTTATGTTATATTATAAATTCTTTTAAATATTGTTGTTCTATATTTTGTTATGTGTTATCTTTGTATATGCTATTGCTATTTTATATTTAATGTATGTTATTTGTTTGTTTGTTTGTTTTCTGTTTTTTGTTTGTTTTGTTCGTTTGTTTTGACTATGGCGAGAGCCAGTCGAATAAAATGTTATAACTATTTGTCTTAAGCTAAATCAGCTGACCTTCCACAGTTAAAAATGACACAATTTTTACGTGCCAAGATGCATTCTAGGATTGGTCATTGTGTGCTGTGACTTGGACAAGATTAGACTTGGTACAAAAAATGTCCGGAAGAAAAGGAGTAGTGGAAGCCTGTGGAACATTTCATTAAAATACAGATGCGTGTTGTTAAAGAACTCAGAAAGACAATAATGTTTTCATGGGTCACTGAAAGTATATGGGGGACCTGGGGGTGGTTGAATCTCCTCTTGTTGGGGAGGTTCGCCCTCCCATCGTCTCTCAAGTGTGGAGTCTGGGTGTGCTCCTCGATTTGCGGCTCAGCCTGGAATCTCAGGTTGTGGCCGTAGCGGGGAGTGCGTTTCGGCAGTTACATCTTGTCCGGCGGCTTCGGCCGTATCTCTCAGACTCTGACCTCGCCACTGTCATCCATGCCTTCATCACCTCGAGGCTGGATTACTGCAACGCGCTCTACGTGGGGCTGCCCGAGAAGCTGGTCCGGAGGCTGCAGCTGGTGCAGAATGCCGCGGCCCGTCTCCTGACGGGGGCGGGTCGCAGGGAGCACATGACACCAGTGCTCCGGGCTCTGCACTGGCTGCCTATAAAGCACCGGGCCAGGTTCAAGGTGCTGGTTTTAACCTTTAAAGCCCTTCACGGCCTGGGCCCTGCTTATCTGTGGGACTGCCTCACTCCCCATGTGCCCGTGCGACCCTTGAGATTGTCCGTGGGAGCCTTTTTGGAGGTTTCCCGGGTGAGGCAGGTGGCCACCAATGTTAGATCTTTTTCGATGGCCACCCCTGTGCTGTGGAATTCACTCCCGGAGGAGGCTCGGTTGGCTCCCACTCTCCTCCTGTTTCGGCGTGTACGTAAGACTTGGCTGTTCCGTCAGGCTTTTGGCGACGGGTTGGGGTGGGGGTGGGGGTTTCCCCACATATTGTATTTTAAAATTGTTTAAAATATTTTATATTGTTTTGATTGAATGTTGTTTGCCACCCCGGGCTGCCCTGAGGGCAGGAGGGGCAAGATATACATTTTAAATAAATATAAATAAATAAATAAATATATTGTAGCTTTCGTAAAAAAAATAAAAAAATAAAAAATTCATCATAGCTTAAATATTAATAAGCACAAATATATTAAATGCAACTGAATGTTGCTGGTGTTCACAATCATCATAAGAGTGGGGTGATGAGGCACTGACACATTTCACCAGTCGTTCCAGCCTTACATGGCATATTCTGTTGTAAGGATACCAGCCAACAACATCATGAGAGAGGGTTTTTTTCTTGTAAATAATAAAATAATAATAATAATAAATTAATTTTACTTCTATAGTGCTCCCTGCCTTTAAAGGACACTTTGGAGAACAGGGTACAAAACAGAACCCTGTGGAACTCCACAAAAGAGGTCTCGGTGTGATGAAAAATAATCACCGAGTACCACTTGCTGAGTTCTTCCGGCCAGGAAGGAGCAGAACCAGTCAAGAACCATACCATCCACCCCTGACCATTCCGCAGGCGTGTCACCAACATCTCATGATCAACGGTATCAAACGCCGCCGACAGATCTAATAGAATCAGCAGGGCCGAACGTCGCTGATCTAATTCTTGGCAAAGATTGTCAACCAATGCCACAAGCGCAGTCTCGGTGCCATATCCCGGGTGAAACCCCGACTATGAGGGATCAAGAAAACCAACATGATCCAGATGCTCCTGCAACTGCCAGGCCACTACCCGCTCAATCACCTTTCCTAAAAAGGGGAGGTTAGAGACCGGCCAATAGCTGGCAAGGGAGTCAATGTCAAGCGATGGTTTCTTGAGATGGGGCTGTACCACCACCTCCTTGAGGCAGCCCGGCACCATGCCCTTCATAAGGGAGGCGTTGACCACTCCCGCCAGCAACAGCCCCATTGTCTCCCGGCAGGCCTTAACCAACCAGGAAGGGCAAGGGTTCAGTTCACTATCGTCTTTGAGGACCGCAACACCACTCCCGACAGCAGATCCACTAGAGCATGCAGGGAGGCCGCTGTAAAGGTGGGTGCACGGTATACAAGCAGCACTCCCAAACTGTCCCCTGCCGCATCAAACACCAGATGGAGACACTCAACCCCATTATGGATTGCACCAGATACCTCCGAACAGCCCAACCCTCCCTAAAAATCATGGCTACACCCCCCTCCCCGTCCCTCTGATGCTGCATGGAATACCCGGCAGGAACAAGGTCAGCCAAAATAGGCCCCGACTTCATGTCCAGCCAGGTTTCCATGATGCACGCGAGGTCGGCCGCATGGTCAAGGATCAATTCGTGGACCGTTGTTGCTTTATTTGTTACCGACCTTGCATTCACCAGCATCAACACATAATCAGGGGCCCTCTGATTCAGAACCTCCTGCCCCATTGCTAGAGTGGTGGTGCGGGGAACAGATATTAAGCACCTGTCCTTCTGCCCAGCTTGAGCATACCCCCCCATACGGACCATAGCTCCCACGTCCCATCACGACCCCAATGGCTGTGTCCCCTCCCCCACCCAACCCCATCCCTGGCTCCCCTCTGGCTGTCTCGCCCCTATCGAGGGGAGGATCCCCACCCACTCACCCATTCCCAAATTGGACCCTCATCCCCTCCCTAATCCAAATCCCCTCTATATCCCCCTTCCAACCCCACTATAAAAGAAAGAAAGAAAGAAAGAAAGAAAGAAAGAAAGTAGCGTTTTCATGGACAGAGACATTTCATACACATTCATGACATTTCATATTCTAACAGTGATTTTGAAAACGAAATATTTTGTGAATTATATTTTCAAACCATCCACTACCATACAAGATCCAAACAAATGCTGCCCATTATAAATAACACATTAGCCTTGATACTGCTACGGCTCAAAACCCAGGACACTGTTGTGCACTCTGAGCTGTGCAAAACCACAACCGACATGGCCCGAGTTAGGGAGGAACACCGAACTAACATGCCCATGGCTGGAGAGTCATCCTGCTACCCACCCACCCTGAGTAGGGCAGGAAGCTAAACAAATATGTGGGTGGGGAGCCCTGGCCCCACCCTGCTCCAGTGCCCCATCCCCTGACATGACAGGCAGCCATGGTGGTCCCTACCCCAAAGTGGGGATGGTGGGGATGAACAAAGGTGCTAGTCCGCATTGGTCCGTGTGGGTGGCCCTTAGCCTGGGCTACATCCTCTGAGATTTTCTGAGGATGCAGCCCAGGCTAGCCACTCACCTGCCCTAAGGCAGTCCTGAACTAACATCTGGCGGTATGTAAACACACGTGCTGGTGGGTCCCGAGCCAAAGTGGGCCACCGTCATGTGTGTTTTTACCCATAATTGTATTTAGTGATGAGTTGAGAGATATTAAGTCCTTGTTCTCTGGAATTTTAAAAACATGGAAGGAATATAATTTTGTCTACTGATGAAGCATCTCTTTTTTTAATTAGCCTAAAATAACCTGAAGCAAGAGAATAGCCCTGAATGACAATGAAATGGGGTTATGTCAGGTGAACTGAACAAACTAGTCACAATGGCAGATTCCGCCACAACACTGTGTTTGTGAATATTGTATAAATGTTGAAAGTTGACCTCTAGCAGCTGGAGGAACATAAAAGGCCTCTTCTGTTTATTGTGTTATAAACACAGGCTATTTTCCTATCTGTCAGCCAATACTAAGTTTATAAACCTTGTGTTTCCCCCCACAATTTGCCCAAGCATAACACATTGACGTGATTCTGTGTTGTGGAAAACTGTATAAATTATATATTATGCCAGATGAGGACATTTTCTGGGAAGTTTTGATAAGTGGACTTGCAGCGTACACTGTTCGAATGGTGCAGTTCCTATGTTTCACCTTAGGACAAAAGACTGTTAGATGTGAAGGAAACAATTGTTTACAATATTCCCACCCTGTCTATAAACTTTTCACAGTATGAAGTTGCTGCATTTCTAAAGAAGATTACAGTTTGTGGTTGCAGCATTAGCCCCAAATGTAAGAAATGGAGACAAAGCAGATCAGATAGAATCTTTTGCTGGACCAATTTTTGTTGGTGGGAGTATAAAAGCTTTCTCTCCATTTCTAAAGAAAGATATTCATCTTTGAATAGAAAGAGAGCTATATGCCTACATGGCTATAGGTTTCTTTTAGCATTAGGTGACCAATAAAACTTACATATGTCAACGAAATAGTGAAAACTGAATTTTGTAGTTTCCTTTTCACCTCCTTTTCTAGGATGAGATGGCAAATTCCATTACTGTACCTGAAAAATGCCACATATATTTTAACAATAGTGTTAAAAAGCCACTAAAATAGTGTTAAAAGGTGTTTGTAAGCCACCCTGAGCCTTTTTGAGGTGAGAGTGTGAATAATAAATAAATAAATAAAATAAAATAAAATTAAAATAGTCATGAAGCAACCTATACCAGGCAGGACAATAACCTTCATGGGACATAGCAATGCCTGCACTTTCAGACATCGTATTGTAGGACATCAGATAACTTTTTTCACAAATCTTTTTTAACCAGTAGTTCAGTTTTTCAAACAGCTTGACACCTCAGTATACGTATCAATATGCAACAAAAAGGAGGATACCTATCATGATAATGGCTTACTAACCCTGGTAAACAGCAAACATCATTTACAAAAAAGGCCTAAATTCTGGCCCTTCAGCAAATTTTTAAGGTAGGAGGTGAAAAGGTGGGAGCACTGAACCACGCTTCTTTGGGTTTGACTATAAGAAGTCCCCTTCGCCGCGGGTAATCCCGGCGACGGGGAAATTGCCACGTCCCCGTCGGGGATACAGAGTACAGGAAGCCGGCTGCAGGCGCAGCATGATCGGGCCGACAGGGCTGGTTGCCAGGGCAACCCAGAGTGGCGCGTGCGCAGAGGAGCTGCGCCAGGAGTGAAGAGCGGTACCCGCCCTTTGTAGGGAGGGCGGGGCCTGCGAGGAACAGCCTCAGTCGGTGTGACGGCGCAAGGAGGCAGCAGCAAGGATCGCTTGCTGCTGAGTAGGCCCAGCCACGTGGACTGAGGAGGCCCGAGGGGGAACCGAGCAGCGGAGCAATGGGCCGCACAAAAAAGAAGGCGGCACCAAAAAAGCGGCCCCCACAAGCGGGGAGCCAGTCACAAAGGGGAGACAGCCCTGAGAGAGAAGAAAGGGAGGAAGGTGAAGGGTCCCCAACCCGACAAGAGTTAATGGAGCATTTAGCAGCCTGCGAGGCCTTGCTCCAAAATCGGGCCTCGTCCCCCACACCCTCGGCCTCAGGGGGCTCCCAGCCCATGAGTAGGGACAGGGAAAGGGAGGCCTCAAACTCCCAAGTTAGAAGGGGAGAAAGTCAGCTGGCCCCAGAGAGGGAGCCAGGTGCACCTCAGCCTCCCCTTGAGGGCCCCAGAAGGGGAACAAGAATTATAACCCCCCCCCCCCCGCTTGGTATAGGGAAATAGCGGGTCCAGCCCAAGGGGACTCAGGGAGGATTAACCAGGCTCAAGTGGGATGGGACGGTGAGGGGGCAAGTCAACCCCCCCCCCGTGGCTAGGGGGCCTAGGGCAGCAGCCAAACCCACTGGAAAGGGGGCAAAACCTCCATCCTAACTGGGGTTCCCTGGAGCTGGGGATAGCACACATGGGGGGAGTCTATAACCAGGGCCTGTCCAGGCACCAAGACGACATCGGGGACCCCTTCGGTGTACCTGGGCTGGCACATTACCAGCGTCAGCAGACCGGCAGTATGGCGGCATTGGGGGCACCAACATTGCCACCACGTGATATGTGGGGGCACGGGGGCCCCCGAGATACCAATTTGTATGCAGGTGAAGGATCCCCGCCGGCCCGCCGGAGACGCGATGAGCACCAACAGCAAGGAGGGGACCTCGACATATTGCAGCGCCTTCAGGCGATAGAGGAAGCCCTCCATAGGGAACCCAGGGGCCTGCACGGAGGAGGGCATCACGGAGGATCCGGACCAAGCAGTCAACCCCAGCCAACGAGTCAGGGTGAGTCTATTGACCATGGGGGGGGGGAAACAACCACCCCAACAGGGTACGATAATTCACCCATGCGGGGAGGCACAGGCGGAACAATATATGGTGGAGGGACAGCCATGCCCCTGAGCAGGCCCGGGCCTGGTGGGATTAGCGGACCAGTGGGTCCCGCACCACAGAGTGCAGCAGATCAAGGCCAACAGGCTACGGCCCCCCGCCTACTTCAGGTCGAAGGTTCGTGGGCATGGGTTTTCCCAGTTAGTTTACCCGCAGGGCAATTAGGGACAGCAGCCCCACCCAGATTTAGCACAACCAAGTCACCCACAAGCCAGGAAACAGCTCCTTCCCTTCCACCAGTGGGGGTCTCCCCAGCCACCACATCAACGGGGGCTGGATCAACAGCGATCGTACGCCCACCGGGCGGGGTAATTGCTGATGTGGCAGCCCCATTTGGCAGCCATTTAACCCTCGCAACCAAAGAAAAAATTTGGCGGGGTGAATATGTGGACATATTTGCGTTATTATTCAGTGACCCCATAGTGGATCACTCGGAAGCGGAAGAGGGGAAAGATAAAGAAACATTTAAGCGCCCTAAAGCGGATAGAAACTGGGCCAATTGGACTTCCGCTTTCGCAGTCTACATGGGAGTAATAATGCAGGCCGACGCAGGACGGGGTTTAGAATTACACAAATACGCGGACATCATCCGCCGGGCCCATGGCACCGGTCCCCCTGGGGCGTGGCTGCGTTACGACGAAGCGTTTCGTCATAGGGCAGCGAATACCCCGGGCCTCCGATGGGACGCCCATGCCCCGGACATCTGGCTTGAGAGCATGGTGGACGCAACCAGGGCTCCCCGGTCCGATAGCGGGCACCCATTAGTAAAGGGGGGGGGTCGCTCCCGCCAATGAGCCATACCGCGGGGATGGGCGAAAAAGAGGACAGGGGGGACCTGGCCCGTGTTGGGAGTACAACTCCACGGGCAGGTGCAACAGGTCCCAGTGCAGGTTTCGGCACGTGTGCTCCAGCTGTGGGGGGGGACACCCTGAGAGCACGTGCTACCGACCCCGGCAGAAGGGTGGACGAGGCCGCTTCGGTGGGGGGTCGGGCCCAGGAAAAGGGGGTCAAGGTGGCCCCTCCGGGACCCGCATCCCAAAGGGCGCCGACGCCAATTCGAATTGAGGTACTAGAAAGAGCCCTCAGCACACACCCGGCAAAGGAAGAGGTAGAATATGTAATAAATGGTTTTCGGTACGGTTTCCACATCCCGGCCGGCCCAGTTGTGTGCCCACAAAAAGTTAGGAACCTCAAGTCTATAAAGGGGCATGAGGAACTAGTTAAGGTAAAGATTGATAAAGAGGTGTCGGAGGGCAGAGTAGCTGGTCCATTCCAACAACCACCTATCGAAAACCTAGTGTTGTCACCACTGGGCATAGTCCCAAAGAAAATACAGGGCGATTTTAGGTTGATTCATCACCTGTCCTACCCTCGCGGCGCATCGGTGAACGACGCCATACCGAAAGAATTAGCTACGGTCAGGTATGCGTCGTTCGACCTTGCGGTTGAGAAAGCTAGGAACATGGGACCGGGGGCACTGTTAGCCAAGTGTGATGTCAAATCAGCCTTCCGCTTGCTACCAGTGCATCCCAGGAGCTTCCACCTGTTGGGATTCCACTTCGGAGGACAGTATTATTTTGATCGAGCTATGCCAATGGGATGCTCCATATCCTGTTCGGCATTTGAACGATTCAGTTCCCTGGTAGAGTGGATTTTTAAACAACGGTGGAAGGGAGGGGAGGTGACAAAATATCTCGACGATTTCCTGATAATAGCCCCACCGGGGACGGACGAATGTGCGTCCGCTCTTAGGCTATTCCAGGAGACGGCCTCCGACCTCGGGATCCCACTCGCCCCCGAAAAGACGGAGGGACCTTCCACAACCTTAACCTATCTAGGTATAGAGTTGGATACAGTAAACAAATTGTCTAGGCTCCCGCAGGACAAATTAGAGACATTGAAGGCCAAGATACAAGAATGCATAGCCTCCAAAAAGATTACAGTAAAAACCCTCCAGTCATTGGTAGGCAGCCTTAACTTTGCCTGCCGAGTGATCGCACCCGGCAGAGCCTTTTTAACCAGGTTGTATGGCAAACTGAAGGGCGACCTACCCCCTCACTACAGAATTAGGGTGAATCAGGAAATGAAAGCTGACTTACGATCCTGGCTTGATTTCCTGAGGGAATACAATGGAGTTAGTTTTTGGAGAAGTAAGTGGCTGTTACGCAGTGACCTGCAGGTTCGCTCCGATGCCGCAGGGGGAGCTGGTTTTGGGGTCTATTTTCAGACACGATGGTGTGCGGAACCCTGGCCATCTGTATGGCATGAGACGGGATTGACAAAAGACCTAACGTTCTTGGAATTGTTCCCCATAGTTATAGCAGTATTGCTATGGGCAGAGCAATTCGCTAATCACACCGTATTGTTCTGGTGCGACAATATGGCGGTGGTACATATAATAAACACCCTGACATCCCGCTCCCCCCGCGTTATGACTTTAGTTCGTGCCATGGTAGGGGCCTGCCTTAGGAACAACATAATGTTTACAGCACGTCATGTACCCGGTATTGACAATGGCATAGCCGATGCCCTATCTCGCTTTCAGATCGAGCGATTCCGGGAGCTAGCGCCAGAAGCCAGGGAGCTTCCCGACCCTCTCCCACCGGGAGCATGGAGCCTTGGGAGCTAGAAGTGCAGAATATCGTGCAGGGATCCCTGGCTCCCAGAACTCAGGCAGCATACGGTAGGGCGTTCCGGGAGTTCCAGGCATATAGAGCAGACAAGGGTTGGGCACCGGGTTTTCCCATTACAGAACCCGAAGTACTACAATTTGCCATGTCACTTCGGCAGAGGGGTCTAGCAGTCAGCACCATAGGGGGTAAGATAGCAGCCATTAATTTTGTGAGCAAAATGAAAGGTTACCCCTCCCCAGATAACGGTTTTTACTTAAAAAGGATGCTGGAGAGCTGGGCCAGAGCAACAGCGACTCCAGCACCTGAAAGAGACCCCATAACCACACCCATACTAGTCCGGGTGGTAGGAATCTTACCGGAGATATGTCGCGACGCATACGAAGTGCAGTTGTTCACAGCAGTTTACGCCGTTACATACTTTGGGGGATTTAGAGTAAGTGAAGTGGTCCCATCATCTAGACGAGATTTATCTGGCCGGGCTTTTAGAATCAATGACATTGATTGGAACCCTACTAGACTGCGATTGCGGTTAAGACGATCCAAGACGGATCAGAGGGGCAAAGGAACCAATGTCGAATTGTTCAGAACGGGACAGGAAGCAATATGCCCTGTTAGTCAATTGGGACGCTACCTAACCATACGCCCACAGGTCACAGGTACATTATTCCGCCACCAAAACGACACCCAGCTGACGAGTTATCAATTCAGCGCAGTCCTTCGGACAGCATTGGGTAAATTAGGCCTCCCAGCAAGTTCATATGGGTCGCATTCATTCAGAATAGGGGCAGCTACAACTGCGGCGGCGGCAGGTTTGCCCACAGAGGCCATCAAGGGAGTAGGGAGGTGGCGGTCCAATGCATATAGAAGATATGTAAGACTCCATCAATAAAAATTATTGTGTCTCCTGTGCCCAGGGTTTAGGTCCACCGAAACAAAAAAACAGGAGATTTGGATCGTTGGCCACAGCCTGGTCCGCTGGGCTAAGAAGGCTGCCATACGGAATGAAAGGGGAATCCACCTAGGATTGGGCCAAAAGGCAACAATTAGATGGTATGGATATGGTGGCATGAGATGGTACCAGCTGCTGCCAAGACTGAGACTTATAGGAAAAGAGGGAACACCCGACATACTCGTTATACACTTAGGGGAGAATGACATCCCGGCCCAAAAAGGGGTTAACCTCTTAATTAAAATTAAAAAAGACTTGTTATTAGTTAAGAGCTTGTTTCCACATGTTCAGTTAAGTTGGACCAGTTTAGTCCCCAGAATTCGATGGCATGGAGCTATTAACCCACCCAAAATTGATAAGGCACGTAGGAACATCAATAGGGAAATAGCAAAATGGATAGGTAGTATTGAGGGAGTAATTATACAGCATGCGGACATTATTTTTGGCCGACCAGAGTTGTTCAGAGATGATGGGGTTCATCTCTCTCAATTGGGTAATGACTTATATTTGAGGAACTTGGCCCAACACCTGCAGGAGTTGGTGATGTGATAGGCAGTGGGTGTCGGGGGTGTGGCCTGGAGTGGCCCCCCCCCTTTTAGTGGCGGGGGTCCAGTATACTACAGTAGGTAAATAGGTAAGAATAGGATAAGATGAGTCATCTCCTTAAGAGATGGGGTAGGTGACACCCTGTGCGAAGGGAGAGCAGTACGCGCAGGGGTCATCACCCTGGGAGGCGTACCAGGTGATGCCGGTAAGTACACGAACGGTCTGCTGGCCTTGCGGGTACTCACCTCCTTACTCAAGCCCACAGTTGGGCCCGTTCCCTTTCGGCCAGAGCCAGAGTGCTGTCGAAGGGAAAAGTTGGTTGGTTAGTACTGACTTGGGAAGGTACATCCCGGTCAGTACACGTTAATAAGAATTAAGTAGCTAGTATACTGGACCCATATTGCTTGTGCAATCACCCACTGGCCTAATTGAATCTGTTGAAATAAAGTGCGGCCAAGTTTTGAACCATATACTGCCTCTGTGTCTCATTGGGGGGTGCGCCGGCAACTATGGGGAATATGAGCTACCGTGGTCTTCCTTCTGCAGTGCTCTTTCAAAAGGGTTAGCATTTTCTCTACCTTACACAAACTGGACTCCAGTGGCCAGGAGCAGAGGCTCTAGGGCCATGATCCAGCTTTAATCATTCCCCTCCATATTTGGCTCCCTGTTAGAAATAGACTTGGTCAATTCTTTTGACAGAACACGGAGAACAAAATGATCATCCAGAGCTGCATGTGTGCACAAAGTGGGTGCACAGGGTGGGTGAGTATCAGTGTCCTGGATGTTTTATGTAGCTGTATTAAAGACCATTAATTAAAATCTGCCCTAGAATGCAATTAAATAGATTTTATTCTTTAATTTACTGATTTTATTTTATTTTACTATTTTTCTACCCCGCCCCCTCCTGTTCACGGAGCAGCTCGGGGCGGCTTACAAAATACATAAACAATAAAATACACATAAAATATCATTAAAAACAATTAAAATGATAAAAAGAACTAAAAGGGCAGAATTCCCCCTACCGACCCACCCAACCGTCTCCCTCTCCAAAGGTCCGGTGGAACAGCCAGGTCTTACATTGTCTACGGAAAGAGGGGCGGTCTGGGGCCAGGTGGGCCTCCATCGGGAGGGAGTTCCACAGCTTGGGAGTGGCCACCGAGAATGCACTCCCCATTGTCGCCACCCAGGAAAACCAGGGGACTTCGAGTCCGGCGTCCCCGGCCGACTGCAGGGACTGCAATGCAATCCGGACCGTGTCTATCTTGTTTTTTGTAAAGTGCCAGGTACATCACTGGCGCTATATAAATGCTAATAATAATAATAACCTTTGTTTCCTATTCATAATTATACTGAATGCTTAAAATAGAACATCAGCACCAAAGTTAGGCCACTTTCCCATAAGCTGCCTCAGTGCCGCGGGAGCTTGGCAGGCAGGCAGGCAGGCAGGCTCGCGCAACAGACAGGGTAGGATTTCACTACCCTGTCCATTGCGCAAGCTTGCCTGTGTGAGAGCCACACTTCTTTGTTTCCCATGAGACAGGAGCTGCACTAGATTTGAACAGCTCCCGTGGCACCGAGGCAGTTCATGGGAAAGTAGCCTTATTTTCAGTTGTTTAAAGTTGGCCTACAACTGTCTTCAAAAGCTGGCTAAAATATTTGTGCGAAATAATATTCAACTAATTTAAATCTATTCCTCCCCACCCCCATTCCTGGGTTATCTATGAAGCTAAACTGATTTTTAAAAATGTTGTCCAAAATTATTTCAGGACGGAATGATTTATGCAGCCAAATCTTAGTCTTTTGATTCCTTGACTCCCCTTTTTTAGGGGATTTAATATATTTGCATTGTTATTTATATTTGTATTTTTAATTATTTTATATGTTGTTTAAAATTGTGAGCTGCCCTGAGCTGCTTTGCAGGAGGGGCTGAGTACAGATTGCATAAAATAAATAAACAAAAATAAATCAATTGTAAACAACTCATTGTGGGTGCAATCTTCATTCGTCCTAACACACAAGTGGGCTTTGGGCGCATATGTTGTGGGCAAACTGAAGCACGATGCCAGAGGTTCCCCAGAGTGCTTGGGGAATGTGTGAAAGTGCTCCCCAAGCCAGCTGTCAGTAGTGCTTGGAAGCACTTTCACACATGTAGCCTCCAATCATAAGCTGTTCCAGTAAGTGGAATAAGTGAATTGAATCGAAAAAGGGTTTAAATTGGGGTAGGGAATTGATTCATTATCTCAGTTTCCATCGAATTGAATTAAACTGAATTGCAGAGGGCAGACTTTATCTATGCAAATTTATACAAAATAATTCATGCAAATTATGCCGTGCTCCAAAGTAGTCACATACGTCACTCCAGTGCTCGTGACTGTAAAAAGATTGAGAACCTCTGCACTCGACTTAACTGAGTGCCAAATCCTCTTGTGTGGTGAGAGGCATCATTGTGCAGCACAACCATGGTCAGTAGGTGGCTGCCTGCATTGCAATGTGGGAGCACAGAATGAACATCTGTACCTGGGACATACATACAGGTGGCCAGACCTCACTTAAGTGTTGGCCACATGGAAAGGCTGTACTGGGCTCTGGACAGGGACTGGAGTTCAATGTGTTTTCCCCATTGGCAGCAATGTGGGAAACGCACTCAACATGGGTCCCTGTCTCCAGGAGATGATGATGTGTCAGTGAGAGGGAATGATGGGCAATAATGCCTCTTTGAATGAGGGTTTGTTTACTGTGGCCCTTTCAACGTGCAGTTTATGTATGGACAAAAGTTTTGTGCCCTGGTTAAATGAGGATTGAGCCCTAAGACAGTGGCTCTTCTGATTTACTAATTGTATTGTGTGAGAGATCATCTTGATCATATGAAATTGTTTTTACTCCTGAACTGGATGGCTGAAACTTTTAGGGTTTGAATAAGTCACTTGTGGAATAAACTCCACAAAAGAGCATCTTGTATAAGTGCTTTTGCAAATCAAATAAAAAAAGACCTACGTCACATCAACACAAATCAACATCAGTAAATGTAAAAAAAAATTCAATAAAGGAAGCAGACATGTCCCTAAATATTCAAACAAGACACAGGTATTTTTTCACTAAGGCCTTTTTTACATGAGATGCACCCACTCCTGAACACCCAGATATCTGAGTGTTCATGAGTGGGTGAGTTCCGTGTGAAGGACATGGTGGGTGCTAGCGCAGTGAGTGGGTGTGCGCGGTCCTGCTGAAAACACATCCCCACACACACCCCACATCAACACTCAGGGAGCAACTAGCGAAAACGGAGGTTACTTCGTACGTGTTGATGAACGGGGGGGTGCATGGGGATGCGTTTGTGCCTGTATGCACCCTCCCCCACCCACTGTGCACGCACTGGCGCAAACACAGACTCCACCCCCCACCCTGCAAGGCCAGTGTAAAAACAGCTTAAGAATGCCTTTTTTCTCACCATAATTGGACTTAATTCATTTGTGGAAGAATAAGACTTTGTGTGCTTTTAGACAGACCTGGGGATGGCCACCCCCACGTCTGCTCTGGCGGCGGGGTTTTTTAAATGGAGCCCTCCACTGCCAACTGCAGTCTGCCCGTGCGCACACCCTCCCACTTGCCATAGAGCTGCGGGTGGAGAGCAGCTGCCTCATGTAGCTCTATGGCCATTGCCAGGACAACCCGCAGCCAGGAGCACAGCTGCAGCAGCCGTCCGTCCTTTTGACAGACCGCTATTCTGCCCCTGGCTGGTGCTCCAGGTTCAGGCAGCCTGCTCTGCTCGTGGTGCTCTGGGATGTTCTGGAGCACCACAAGCAGAGGTGCCCCAGATCAGGCAGTGCCTGATCCGCTCGTGCTCTGCCTCACCCCAGGCTGGCCCAGGCCCACCTCTACATGGACAGGGCACCAGCGGGTGGGGCAGAGCAGGTGTGGATTCAGCTTCAATCAGCGTTAGACATTTGGTATTCAAGATTAAGGTGATGATGGTCGGCTAGCCTTGTGACCTGGACGGGATTGGGACTCTTGCTGTTCACGGAGACTGGCCTCCTTTGGTCAACCAGGTTTGCAGCCTTGGAGTGCTTCTGGACCCTTTGCTGAACTTGGATCGTCAGGTTGCAGCAGTAGCCAAGAACACTTTACCATCTCCACCTGGTGAGAAGGCTGCAACCTTTTCTTTCTGATTTGGATCTGGCCACCATCATCCATGCTTTCATCAGCTCAAGGCTAGATTACTGCAATGCGCTCTACATGGAGCTGCCCTTAATGACTGTTTGGAAGCTGCAGCTGGTGCAGAATGCAAAAGCTTGCCTCCTTTTGGGATGAGTCTCCGGGAGCATATTACCGGTGCTCCGAAGTCTGCACTAGCGGCTCCCTAGAGCTTTCTGGGCACAATTCAAGGTGCTGGTTTTGACCTTTTGAAGCCCTAAATGGTCTGGGTCCCACTTATCTGAAAGATCGCCTGTCCTTCCATGTTTCATCATGGTCCCTGAGATCAGCCGGGAGTGCCTCTCTGTGGGTACCATCTGTTAGCCTTGTTCATACGACAAGGACTCGCGGGGGTTGGGGGGGCATTCTCAGTTTCCCCTGGAGGTTCATTTTAGCCTGAGCATCTTCCAGAGGCAGTGTAAGACTATTCAAGCTGATAATGTCCCGCTAACAGTGATAATTAGACATGTCATTATATGATATGATTGGGAAAAAAATTTCTCATAAAAGGAAAGCACAGTTTAAACTGGCGTCTATTTGCTTCACCTCATTGAGATCACATGATATTTTGAGTAATGTTAGCCTATATCAGCGAGCTGCATGCTGTTAGTGTTTAAAATGGTTATTATGGATTATCATTTTTATAGACTGAAAGCTATAAAATGGATAAAACCCCTATAATAAATTAATACAAAGAAGCAGAGAAGTTGCCTTGTGGAAGATGCACCATAAAATGAAGACAGATGACAATTTTTAAAGACAAAATTGTGTTTGTGTATAGAAATGGAAGAGAGGGAAGGGGAAATGTGAGAGGTAGGGATGGGCGAACAGAGCCGAGTTTGGAAATTCGGTTCAGTTCAGTTTGGAAATTCGGTTCGGTTCGGAAGTTCGGTTCGATCGACCGAACTGGTCGAGTTCGGTCCGAACGCCGAACTTCCGAACCGCGTTCACCCATCCCTAGTAAGAGGCTGGAAACTAATAGAGGGAGACAGCTGTGTCTGTACCATAAGTGGACACAGGAGGAGGGAACGTGTTTTCTGCTAAGAGTCTTCATGAGGAGAAAACAATGTTTTAGGAGTGCTTATTAGCATCTACCATGCAACTACTGACTATGCTAGATGGATCATGGGGCAATAATTATTTAATATGTCCAGAGGAGACTATGAGAAATAAGCAATACAACAGACAGGATCTAAGGACAGGATCTTAGAGTCCAGTTAACTCTACTAGTCCTGCTGAGAGTATTTCCATATGGTTGCTCTCACAACAAACTTTGTAAAAAAAAAAATCATGTTCCATTATTCATCAGCAGTTTGTACAGCCAGCTAATCAATGGATACTACCTGTACATTATTTTAAAAGGAATTTAGCTAAAATTGAAAAATAGACATTGGAGGCAGATGAGCAGCATGGATCGTTGCATCATGCTGCCCTAGGAAACCTGGATTCTTGGGATCCTTTCATGCTTTTTCTGTTCTCCAGGGTGTCATCCAGAAATTGGTTTATTGTCAGAGTTCAGGAGGAGCTGGCCTTGGAAAACTGACTCACTCCTGACATGCAGCTTGCTGTAGCATATAGTTTATTTTTATGGCTATAACTGGACCTTTCAGTAGGGAAAACCCGTGGGAACGCCAGAGTCATTTATGAAAACCCCTTTTCTGAATACAGCAATTCAAACATACAAAAACAGCAACTTATTTAATGGATAACAAGGATACAGGGATAGTGATAAATCAGAACACCAATAACTATGGAATCATTCCAAGTTATTCCCAGTTTTCTGTGAGACAGATGCAGATAGCCAAGTTTGACATAATTTGCATTCATTTGTTTAATTCTGCAGACTAGACAGCTGGGATTCAGGCAGGTTCTGAAGTCAAGCTCCCACAAACTGATCTTTAATTTTTTGACAGATTGACAGGGTTTGTCTTTCAGGAGTAATGGAATTTAAGCACATATTTGAATGCTTTGCTGAACTGGGACTGTCATTTGTAAACACATTGTTGGCACTCAATTAGTGGTATGATAGTAATAATAGGCAATAGAAAAGATTTTATTTTTCCTTTACACTGTTCCAAGTAGTTTTGACACTCATCCAGCTGTGTTATTTGGACCCCTGTCTCTAGTTTCTGCCATTCTGAAAAATGTAAAGTTATTGACTACTGCACTGTTGCAGTTCCAGAAACCAAAATGCTTTGTGAACCCCCCTGGCCTTCCCTTTCTGCTACTTCAGAAGAAGGTGTGCCTAGGAGAAAGTGAACACATGGCTGAATCTTCCCTGCCAGGCCCGGCTCCAGGATTTGTAGGGCCACGCAGAGCCATGCACAGTCTTGGTGCAGGGCCTAATTTGCATTATTTAAATAAGGGACTGAGGCTGCTGCACGCAGGAGTGGGGTCCAGGCTGACATGGGGCCATGTGCGAGTGCACATGTTGCACATGCCTAGGGCTGGCCCTGTTCCCTGCTGATTTATGGGAAGATGGGATTTGCCTTACTGGATAAGATTTGGGTCAAATCTTCAGCAGCAGCTACTTCAGTTTAAGGTGCAGCTAATACATCTCATTCTAATGCTTCATAGTTAGAGGTTCCCTTGAGGTTTAGTAACCCACTTGAAATCTGGCTTCAAATATGTATTATACACAAATGTCCATCCCCCTTTCAATGTTGCACAGTTTTTGTCTTCAACAACATTCTGAAACAATGAGCGTTACAATCTACGTTCTAGATCTGGTCAAAAGAAGTGATGTCATTTTCATGAAAAATTTTGGTATTGCTTTTGAAGCTAAGATATTTTTGAAATTTTAATGGAAAACTTAAATATCCACAGTGTCAAAATAAAAACGTTGACAGCTATATTTAAAAACAAATTGACAAAAAAAAGAAAAAATTGAAATATTTATCAAATTTTGCCATTTTGAAAAAAAAATTTGTCAAATTATTTTGATGAAAAATGTCATAGTTAAAATGTGTTTGTGTGAAAAAGAATTTCCTCATTTTTGAATATGCCACTTTTAAATTTATTTGAACATCAGCTTGTTCTTTTGGTATGAGACCAGGGGAGCAGCAGCTCCCAATGTACTTAGGCTGCACCATTAAGTGTTGTGTATATACCTTTTTCATATCCTGTATTCTTTTCTTTTTTTTGTCTTGCGCTTTTTTTTTTTTTACTTTTTTTTTTGGCTTGGTTTGCTTTTCAATCTCTATAGAAAAGATTTTCCATGCCATTCTTTTTGCTTTTCTCTAGTATTCTCTTATTCTGAAACAAGGCTTTTGAGACCAGTGTTGTTCACACTTGTAAGTGTGCAGATTAGGCGGGATCGCCTCACTCCCCGGGTTCTGGACTGGCCCCTGCAGTCATCTGGGGGTGCCCTGTTGGAGGTCCCCCGGGTTTCCTGGGGGGGGGCACGCAGGACAAGGCGTTCTCGGTGGCCACTCCACCCCTGTGGAACTCCCTCCTGGTGGGGGCCCGTCTGGCCCCAGAGCTCCCAGGTTTCCATAGGAATTGTAAGACCTGGCTGTTCCATCAGGTGTTTGGCGAGGGAGAAGGGTGAGGGTGGATGGGATGGTGGGGGTTATGTTTTTTTTCTCTCCATTTTTATTGTTGTTTTTATTGAATGTTTTATTATTTATTTATTTATTTATTTATTTAACAGATTTTTATTCCGCTCTTCTCACCTCAGTGGCTCAGAGCGGCTAACAAAACCATAAAAACAACAATATAAAAACGCTTAAACAATTTAAAACATTAATCATAAAAACACACCCTCACCCCCAACCCTACCCCTCATCCCTACCCATACCCCTCGCCAAATTCCTGATGGAACAGCCATGTTTTACAGTTCTTCCGGAAGGCTGGAAGGTCTGGGGCTAATCGCGCCCTCACCGGGAGGGAGTTCCACAGGTGTGGTGCAGTGACTGAGAACGCCCTGCTCTGTGTGGCCCCCCGAGACACCCAGGGGACCTCCAACAGTGCACCCCCAGGTGACTGCAGGGGCCGATCCAGAACCCAAGGGTTGAGGCGGTTCCGCAGGTAAACAGGGTCCAGACCATGTAGGGTTTTATAGGTTAAGACCAACACTTTGAATCGGGCCCGGAAGACTATTGGCAGCCAGTGCAAAGACCGGAGCACCGGTGTAATATGATCCCGGCAGCCCAGTCCCACCAGGAGCCAGGCCACCGCATTCTGCACAAGCTGCAGCTTCCGAGCCATCACCAAAGGTAGCCCCACGTAGAGCATGTTGCAGTAGTCTAATCGAGAAGTAATAAAAACATGGATGATCGTGGCCAGGTCTGGAACCGAAACCAGTGGCTGAAGCCGTCACACCAGATGTAACTGGCGGAAGGCACTCCTCACCACAGCCTCCACCTGGACATCCAGGCGGAGCTGCACATCGAGGAGTACCCCCAAGTTCTGCACCTGGGACGTCAGTGGAGGGCAGACCCCTATTGATCGATGGAGCCATCACCTCCATCGACCTACCCACTAGCATCACCTTCATCTTGTCAGGATTCAGTTGCAGTCAGTTAGCCCTCATCCAATCCCTCACAGCCATCAGACAGCTGGGAAAGTACCAAGACAGCTGGGCCTGGGTCAGCTGAAAATGAGCGATACAGTTGGGTGTCATCCGCATATTGATGACACCGCACTCCAAACTCTCTGATCGCTTCACCGAGCGGCTGCATATACACGTTGAACTGGAGAGGGAACCAAACTGAACCCTGTGGGACCCCACACGGGAGGTCTCGGTAAGATGAAAAATAATCACCCGCTAAGTTCTCCCAGTCAGGAATGAGCGAAACCACTCAAGAATGGTCCCGCCCACCCCTGCACTGTCCTGCAGGCGCATCACCAACATTGGTCAACAGTGTCAAATACTGCCAAAAGATCTAAAAGGACCAACAGGGTCGATCGACCCCAGTCCTTTTCTTGACAAAGATTATACCAAGGCCAGAAGCGCTGTCTCAGTGCCATGCCCCGGACGAAAGCCAGACTGCGAAGGATCCAGATAACCGACATGGTCCAGATGCCCCGGAAGCTGCTGAGCCACTACCCATTCAATAACCTTCCCTAAAAAGGGAAGGTTAGAGACAGGCCAGTAGATGGCAGGGGAATCAGCATCAAGCAATGGTTTCTTGAGCAGAGGCCGCAACACCGCCTCTTTAAGACAGCTTGGCACTCTGCCCTCCCACAGGGAAGCATTGACCACTCTGGCCAGCACTGGCCCCAGTGTCTCCCGGCAGCTCTTAACCAGCCAGGACGGGCATGGGTCTAATTCACAAGAGGTGGCTCAAACAGTTCCAAGCACCTCCACCATGTCGGTGGGTGTCACCAACTGAAAGTGATCCCATAAAATCAGACAAGCTGGGGCTTCTACAGCCTCTACTCCCCCCCACTGCATTAAGTACGGCATCAAGGTCTTGGTGAATCCGAGCGATTTTATCCGCAAAATAATCTGCAAAAAGGTCACAGCGGGTGGAAGATGACTCAGCCCCCAGGTTAAGGGAGGCTGGACTGACCAGCCCCCTCACAACCCGGAACAGCTCCGCTAGATGGGATTTAGTGGACGCTATGAGGGTAGCAAAGAACTCCCTCTTTGCTATCCACATAGCCACGGCATAGGCCTGTAAACTGGCTCTATGTCGCAATCTGTCAGCTTCAGTGTTCTATATATTATTGTATTTTTATTGTATTTTATTGACTGATTTGTTAGCCGCCCTGGGCTGCCTGGCAGGAGGGGTGGGGTATACATTTTTAAAATAAATAAATAAATAAATAAATATAAAAACCACTGAATTATACTTTTGTCCAGTTTTGGTTTGTTTTGGTGTTTTTTGCCCCTTGGAGATATTAGGAGTTGGCGTGAATAACTCTGGAACAGGGGTGGGCAAACTGTGGGTGTTTTTAAGTGAGCAAGGCTTGGGGTGGGGGTTCGTGGCTGCTGAGTGGCACAGCTGCGGCACAGCCATGCACATCGAGTGAGTGCGGATGGATTCCAATTAATGGCTCCCAGGGCAGCCACCACGGCCACACAGGAAGCCCCCACACACTCCCGCAGCCACAGACCGGCCCTGCAAACAACTCATATGGGTAGTTCTTTCCCTTCCACCGCACCCGACAACACTCCCCACCCCAAGCCCCGCCCAACTGCCCACCCTCTGCCATGACACACAGCCACAGACAACATGGAAACAGGAAGCTGCAGCAGCCAATAACCCCTTCCTGGCCAGGACCCAGGGAGCTGCTGGAGCTGCTGGCAGTCTTGGGCAACAATGGACGTGCATGCTAAGCAGGACACACAGGAAGCTGTTGTCCTCCATGGAGCTGGCCTTCTCTCATGCATGACGAGGAAGGTTTGTTGTGCTTTTAGCCAGTGTGGTGGTGTATTTTGCGCACCTGTCATTTAAGAGCTCCCGGTAGGACTGTGGGTAGGACTAGGGAGGTGGCTGGGCTGCAGACCTGCCTGCCGGCTTGGGTGGCCAACCCAGCTCATATGAGCTGGAGATGCGTGGGTGCCTGTTGCCACACACTGTTTTGGCTTGCCCTGCATGGCACACTCCAGATTTCTTGGAAGTGCTCAGTCTGTGCGTGACCATGCGTGGGTGCTGCGGGGCTCACAGGAGCATGCATCTCCCTGCATCACCTTCAAATGGGCGTTCGGATGAGTGATTACTGGGTGGCCATGCATGATAGCATTCTGTTTAAAAACATCCTATGTCTCAGGAGCTAGATGTTGAGTAGTCCAAGTGGACCTCTTGGCTAGTGCTGGTCCTGGGCCTCTTGCTGCCTTAAAGGTTCTGTGTCCTACTTCACTGCACCTGAGTCTCCGCAGCTGTATTGCAGCTACTCCTCGGAATTTTAGCATTCAAGACATCAGAGCACTGGCCTCAGCCAATCACAAAGCAGGAGAGGTTTGTGTGTGCGTATATGCATGTGTTGTCTTGCAGTTTTTGGCCGTATTGAAGATTTTGGCAGATTGCTCTTGGGGTTGGGAACTTTGACCCGTGTGCTAGAATATCTGCTTTAATTTTAGCATGAGAGTCTGTCCAGCACATACTGACCTGAGAATCCGGGGCAATGAAGATTAGCTTTAGATCACATTTTCACACACAGACCATATAATGTGTATGAACTTGCAAATCTTGAGTTACGTGCACCTCGATTGGCCTTCAGAACCTGATTCAGTGTTTTGCTATGATTGTTAATAATAATGCTAATAATAATAATTTAATTTTTATAGTGCCCCCCCCAACCAGTCAAATGTCATTTGAAACGCTTCACATAAAACACAATAAAACAAGTAGTAAGTAAGTTTTATTTAAGCGTGACACATGGTCATTGCGTTACAAAAGAAAATCAGTATACAGCAAAACACCCATTCTCAAAATGTTATTAAATTAGTAAAATAAAGGAAGGTTAAAACAATAAAACAGATTCAACTAATTTGCCTTGTACAAGGCAATAAAACGATATAAAATAACATTTACAAAATGAAAACTGTTGATAAACATGTCTTCTGAAGATGAAAATACCTAACTTTTTCAAATTTTGCAGGAAAACAATTTTCCAAGAGTGAAAAACCACTTGAAATGAAATAATGAAATGTCACCCCCCAAATTCACTTCTTTTGCACAGGTTTAGGTTGAATGCACGGATAAACAATATCTTTTGAAATCCAAATCTGTGAAGATTTCTTATCTTGTGTTAAATGTGCAACTCTGTTACTTTCTTTTTTGTTAAAAGACATACTCATTTTCTGGAGGAGTATGATCTAGCATTCCCTAAGGTTTCTGATCTTCATGTCCCATGGTAAATTCAACTTACTTGTCCAACTCAAGAAATGGCTAAAAAGAAGGCAGTGAGGTTCTTTTAAAGCTGTGTTTCATTGGCCCCTAAGGTGCAGAATATTTCCAGGGGAAAAGTGAACAATTCATTGTCAAGCAATTACTTTACAAAAGAGAACTTCAAAGAGAGAAGGAAGGTTTTACTTTCCAGAAGACAAAAGAAAAATTGAATGATCTGGCAACTACTAATTTGCTGTTTTGAGTCTCGCATTTTTTTTTAGCAACTCTTGATTTCACTGTGCTAAACTTTCTCCTGACTGAATTATTCCCACGATCAGCATGAATTAAATTAAACCATCCACTTTATCATCACTCCTGGTTGGTAATAACTTAGGAAAACAATATGAGTTATACAGACCGACACATCATTAGTAAGTGAAAATGGTTTGGTAAAGGAAATCTGTGGAGAGATCTTGAGTGTGATAATTAGCATTTCAACCAAAACGTAATAGTAATGAATAAAGCAGATGTGAAAAGTGTACTACATTTTGTCACCAGAGAAAACATTTGCAGTTTCCATTTCCCGCTTTCACTCCCACTCCTTGTCAGAATTTTTCTCACTAACGACAATAAAATGTTAACAGGTACAAATCCCTCCCCATCAATCATCTGCACAAGTAGAGTATCATTCAGCTCTCTGTCTTTGCAGCAAAGTGGAGGCACTGAACTATCTCATCCTCCTATAAATTAATGTAGAAGCAGGGATGAAGATACCCAAAGACTTATGGAGGATTTTTATTTGTTTCAGGGGGCCACCCATGACAGACATTGTACAAGAACATGAACAACTACCACATCAGAAATGGCTGAATCTATACTCTGACTGGAAGAACAGAAATGCATCTACATTACATGCACTTCTAGTGAAAGGGTAAGGAACAGCTAGTCGTGTACTCCTGTGCTCTGGACATAGGTTAGCAATGAATAACAATAGAGCTGGACCCAATGAATGGGACACTGGGATACCTGATTAAAAAATAGGGATGGGCGAACACGGTTCGGAAGTTTGGAGTTCGGCCCGAACTCGGCCTGTTCGGATGACCGAACCCGAATCAGAACCCGAACTGACCGAACCAAACTCAATTCCGAATGTTGAAATGACCGAACAGTTCGGTCAGTTCGGATTGCGTTCGGGTGGCAAAAACGTGTCACTGGAAGGCAAAACATGACAGGGAGGGGGAGTCAGCTGAAGAGCAGACTTCCGGCACCAGGGGTGGAGAGGCTTGGAGTAGAAGCCAGCCTGCCCAATCACCATCCTTTTTTGCCTCAGACCACTGGCTTCGCAGTCTGCGATTGGTCACGGGCTAGGCTGCACGGAGCCAATGGGGCTTGCGGTGAGGCGGACGCAGCAAGAAACAAAACTGATTGCCTCCCCCCTTCCCAACACCTTCTGAGCTAGTCACTGTTCCTGAACAGCAGGCATTTCAGAAGGCTCCCTCTCTCCCAGCAGTTTTTGTTCCTTCCTATTCCTAGTCCATTGCCATCCTCCTCCTATTTCACCCATCCAACCCAT
>QEPC01013002.1:3138450-3150526 GCA_003113815.1 Sphenodon punctatus | reverse complement strand
CAAGTTACAGGCAGGGAGGGCTGTGGCCAATACCTAGAAGCTGCCACCTTAGCCCCAGGACCCACCATCATGGGTCTGGAGCCATCATTCCTCGCACGGAGACGATGTCATTCCACCGCATCAAGAAACAGTCACTCCAGCCCCACCCTGCCGTCAGGGTTCTGGGGGCAAGTTACAGGCAGGGAGGGCTGTGGCCAATACCTAGAAGCTGCCTCTCTAGCCCCAGGACCCACCATCATGGGTCCGGGGCCATCATTCCTCGCACAGAGAGCCTTTTTCCGAATGCCCGAACCGAACCGGACCGAACCGAACGGCCGAACCCGAACACGGCAAACGAACTGAATGGCCAAACCGAATGGGCGAACTGAACCGAACCGAACAGCCAAACCAGAACCGCAATCTGTTTGCCCATCCCTCTTAAAAAAAGAAACAGAACTCTGAGAATAATTCTTTCCAATGCTGTAACTGTGATTGTCATCTTTCCTGTAATTGGAACAGATGCCTATTGAGATATTTTACACTCCTAAGAGATTCTGATACTGAGGTTTCTGCTGATCTTTCTATTGGTGAGGTTGTGCAAGAAGTGGAAAATAGTGTCAATGGACTTGAGTGCACAAATGCATTTATATGTGTAAAATAAAGTCATGTTTTGGAGTCCCGAGTCCAGTGTTTTCTACATTAGTGAATGTCATTTTTCGGGCTGATCACACTTTCTCTGACTACTGTTATAGCAAGCTCTGTCTATGTTATCACTAGCTGGATGGTTACTACCAAGATGGTGTAAGGGAGTCCTCTATTAACATTTGTGATGTGCTGTTCTTATAGCTCATCTAGGCCTCATTTTTGAAACCCAGGCCTTACTTTGACTGGCAGAGATGTTGCCAGTGCGGGGTACAAAAACAAAGGAGGACCCCCACTAAGGATAGGAGTCCCCCAGCCTCCCTGGTTCGTAGCTGTGTGGATTGGGAGATGAGGGTACTGAGCCCAAACTTGGCACTTAATTTGCAAACTCCATTTATAGCTGGATCCTAAACTCATCTAATTACATGCTTGTTGATTATACTGCTACAGCACTGGTTAGTGGGTTTGTGTTTCACAGATCCCAACTCCTGGATACTGAGATAAGGTTTAAGCAGGTGAAAATATATGTGATTAAAAAAAATATTAGATTTTATATTTATAATCCCCCCTTTTCACAGGTACAGTCTCTTCTCCTCCACTTGTTTGTTTGCTTGCTTGTCTTCCACTTCTCCAGCTTGCAACAGAGGCTGTGTCAGCCCTTTGGTGGGGATGCTCTGTTCCAACCCTCCAGGATCCTGTCAGAATTCTCTGCCTCCCAAGAAGCAAACAGTCAGCTTTCAGACTGCCTCATACTCTTCAAATCTCCCTGTCTGTGTGTAGCTCTATTAATCTTCTCATAGCTACAAACCTTTCTTTTCTTAAAGATAATAGTTTCTTTCTGTAATTCCTCCCCTACCTCATCTTTCCCAAGGTTCTCAACATGGCAGATGAGCCCAGTTATTGTACTCTCATGGTGAGGTTCCAGAATACATCTGCTGTACATCCTTCTAAGCCTGCACTGAAGAAGATTTATGCTTGTTTTGACTCGGCAGTTGGCAGAAGTTCCTCTCAATCAGGGTCAAATATTACTACCACGAAAGACCAGAAAGAGGAAGCTGTGCTGTTTGGAGTGGACAACCCAATCCAGTCACCCACTACAAAAGACCCAGCATAAGCAGCAGTCTTTCTTTTGCCACAGTGGTATAACCCAGTACATCAAATACAGCTCTTAAATCTCTTCGGAGTTTGGAAGTTTGTCCCTTCACTTAGTAGGCTGGCACTCCTGGGAGAGCAAGCACATGAAGTCTTGTAGTGGCCAGACACAACTATCAAGGAGGCAAGGCTCCCACCAAACTCTTAAAATAACACAGACACAGTAAGTCCCTATTATCCTTAGGGAAAGTCCAGTCTATACAGGGAAAAACAGAAAAGGGCAAGGCCATTGGACAAACCCACAATCTCTTGCCAGGATCATTGTCAACTGGACACACGATGACATGAGAAGTTAAATTTGCCCGCAGACAGTTCATTCAGCAGCTTCTTTGTACTGGACGCCTTGTGGAACTGTTAATGACTCCTACTAGCCTGATGGCAACTAACACAAAGCCAGGCCTAATTTTTGATTGATAATTTGGAAGGCTGCTCTCCAAGTCGAAGAACTGACCACATCATCCAAATACTTGGAAGAAAATTCTTGGAGATCCATTAGACAAGTCTGTATTGAAGTCTCTGGTCAGGAAAAGCACTCAAGGAAGGATTTCTTCTTTTTTTTTTTAATATATTTCTTTTTATTTTAACTTAACAATATAATATCACATTCCAATCAGATCAAGGAAGGATTTCTGAAACTGCTTCACCCCCAAGAAAGAAATCTTTTGCTCAGTGCCGGCCTTAGGATTTGCAGGACCCAGGGCAAAGATAAAATGCGGAGGCCCTGGGGGCCCCTCCCCCTTGGGGGCAACCTCTGCGGTGCCCTGAAGGTGGTCATGTTTGGGGCCCCACTGAGACCTGCACAACCCCCCACCCTCACCCGTCTCCCTCACCAAAGGCTTGGTGGAACAGGGGTGGTTCGGGGACCCTCCTCATAGTTGTTGCCCAGGAAACCCGGGGGAATCTCAAGGAGGGCACTCCTGGCCGAATGCAGGGGTTGATCCAGAACCTGGGGAGTGAGGTGATCCTGCAGATAGGTGGAGCTGAGGCCATTTAGGGCATTACAGTCAATACCAACACCTTGAATTGGGCCTGGAAAACTATCAGCAGCCAGTGCAGAGAACGGAGCACTGGGGGGATATAAGATTGCTATGTGGTTCCCAAACAGGAGAGAGATAAGAAACAAAGTATAAAGATGGTCCATTAAAAGGCCTCGCTTTAACCACTTCATCTGTCACCTCACAAAGCTTCGGTAGCAGGGATCCAGTGAGGGAAGGGCTGGTGAGAGAGGAAAAAACTTGTTTAAGGAATACACTCTCTTCCTTTTCTCCTTTCCCCCACCCCCAAAATCCATGTAGTACAGCTATCCGTACCTGTCTGAGACTCCCAGCCCCACTGGGGTGTCACGGTGGGGGGAAGGATTGGAGGGAGAGGAGGGAAAAAAGGGGCAGGGGAGACGTCCAGGGGGGGACAGACAACACGAACAATCAATAAAGGGGGGGCGCCCTCCTCTCTTACGACGTTCAGGCCCGGTGGGGTATAAAGGTCCCTCAGGGTGTTGGGTGGGCTTTCCCTCAAAGTTGGAAGGCAACCCAAATCATCACAGGGACTAAGAGAGGAGGGATATTGCCCCAAAGGGGAGGGGGAAGAAACAGAGCACAGTGAGCACAACACTCTCTCGTCGCGACTCCGGGCCCAAGACACCGTGATTCTAGGAACGTGGAGGGCGGGGGGGGGGGGAGGACCGGGAAAAGGGGAGTGGGACGGGGAAGGTTTATGGAGATGGGAAGGGATGTGTCTCAAAGGGTAGGGCTATCACACAGGAAAGGAAATGTGCAAGGAAGGAGACAATTGTAAGGGGGAACCCACACACCTAATCCACGTCAAACTCAACAACAACAAAGGGACAAGAACTACACTTAACTCACTCACGCACTTTCGCCACGGGGACACTCCAGGACGGGGAAACACAGGACCTCACTCACTCCACAACCTCTCAAGCTATAACAAGGAACAGGAAGTATGCCAGGGCCAGCCTCTCACGAGTGATTACCGCTGGCGGCTTGCAGCCCCGCCGGTATCTTATGTAGCCCTGCCTTCAATCTCCCTAGGGCGGAGCCCCCTCCCCGCCTCCCAACCCGGTGTTGCGCTGAATGCGCTGCGTGTGTGGGCGGGGCCCGGGGCCCTCCCTGGCTGGAATAAAGACCACGCCCCCTCCTGCGGTGTTTCTGGCCTTCGCTAGTGTTCCTAGCGTCACGCCGTTTCCTAGTAACAAGGCGCGACCGGCCCGGCAATGTCAGGGTGGCGAGAGCCCTGACATGGGGAGGCACCTTAACAGCTTCAAGGAACACTAGGTGCTTGTTATTCAAGACAGGTGAAGTCTAGGGATTGTCTGTGAGGGGTTTATGAAGATTTCCACCCCCCACCCCGCCAATCATCCTAAGATCCTTGAAGGAATATCAGATTATATTCTTCCTGCTAGGGCAATCATACCAGACATTAAGAACCATGGACATTGGTGCAGTGTTTCAAACTCTTCAACTGTCAAAAACTGGAAAAGTCACACCAATCCAGTTTCAAATGAATGTAAAGCAGCCATTGCCAATAAAGCCGACTGACATATTGCAGATACATAGCCAGCTTACATGTGGCACTAGAAAAATTCATAGAACTGATTGAATAAGAAATATATCTATTACATAGGGGAAAGGTTCCTGGCATCACATAAAGAAATCTACAAGGCAGTCACCTAATCAAGTGTGCATACACTTATAATTCAGTACCAAGACTAATGTAAAACAACAAATCCTACAGTAGCCACTTAATTCTGAAGAAGACATTTTTGCTATGTCTAGTCTTTGTTAATTTCTCCATAGTGAATTCACGTTCCTTCTCATTTCTTTCTCTGGATAAATGTTATCTAGCAAGAGCTGGTAGACAGGACTTGTGCTTGTGACTGGCAATGTTTTCATAACTGTTAATATCCTTTCTTGTAATACCAGTCTGATAGACATGCTCTTTTATGGAGTAAATACTCCCCCTGCCCCTGAAAAGATCTTATTGTTTATCAAAGGGAACATTTCTTATGCTTTTGTAGTCACCTGACAGGCTCTTGGAGTGGATATAGCCTCAGAGCCTCTTTAAAAAATAGCCTTCCGCCTCCAATACAAGCCAAAGAGGAAAATCCCAAGTAAAGACTGGTGAATGGACTCATTATACAAATTAAATAATTGGGTAAGAGCTAATTCCTATTTCTAAATCAGAATCTTAGTGAAAGGACTGTGACATAAAAGACAATA
Source organism: Sphenodon punctatus (assembly GCA_003113815.1). Classification (NCBI taxonomy): domain Eukaryota; kingdom Metazoa; phylum Chordata; class Lepidosauria; order Sphenodontia; family Sphenodontidae; genus Sphenodon; species Sphenodon punctatus. Next base: position 3,145,517 of record QEPC01013002.1, on the reverse strand, counting down.
TTTCACCTTTAAAGTTTATGGGAGTTTTGCCATTGAATTTCTTGGGTATCAAGATTGCACCCATGGTATCAAGATCAGTAATCCTGCATAGAAATGCTGCTGGTCTATAGTACTGCTGTATCCTGGTGGCCTTCCAGTGACACCACTGGATAGGAACAAGCACCTGCAATCAGCCTAAGATCTTCTAAGTTTGTTGTGACTAAACATGGCACATGTGCAAAGCAGCAGCAGGGAAATCTAAAAGTGTGTCTCTGAATCAGAGGACTGGATGGTTCACAAACGTTTTGTTCAAGCGACCCTACATTGAGATTTAACTGTAGTCCTACACAGCAAAAAAGACAAAGAATTTAAGATAACGGACTGTAACCACATATACAGATGGTGTGACTCCACAGTCTCGACCCACAATTTAGGTACATCTGTCCTATAGATGCACCAACATGGCAGGAAACAGTCTAAAGTTTATGTTTTATTATCCTTGAGATAAGAATACAAAAATCCTGGTGAGTTTTAAATGGCAGTTTTGCACATGTGCCATGTTTAGTCACAACAAACTTAGAAGATCTTAGGCTGATTGCAGGTGCTTGTTCCTATCCTCTGAGGGGGTGTTTTTTTGAGTGGTCAAAGCACAGTTTAAAGAGAATGACTTTGTGAGATACTACTGAATAATTTCAGTGTCTTCCCTCTAAAATTCTTGCAAGCAGGCCCAGGCCTTGGGTGGTGTTTTCTGGGGGGGGGGGCAGCAAACCTGGCCCTGGTGCCACCCCGCTCTGTTTTTTCCCCTTTTCTCCCTGCATGGCTGGAGGCTGCTGTCCACAGCCAAAGCCTGCTGCCTGGGTCCCCATCCCTCACCTGCCTCTGCCTTCTGCCTGCTAGTAGCTGCTCAGCAGCAGTAGCAGGGGACACACTAATCAGACTGGGAGATAAAGCTGTTTGTTTACAAATAACCTCCCCATGATCTCTCTGCTGGAGATCAGAAGGTTGTTGCCTTGTAGAGAAGGTTCTTCGAGATGGCTCCTAACATTCTCACAACTCGGTTGTGCATGGCATGTTCACCATATTCAAATAATAGACCATGTGATGGTATCGAGCTCCTCTAGTATAAAAAGCACTCTCCCCCTCAGAATGACAGTTCCTTCCAACCTTTTCTAGGAATATAAGAAAAAAATTCAATGCGGGGCTGGAAGGGTGGGTGTTGTGAGAATGTTAAGAGCCATCTCGAAGAACCTTGTTTACAAAGTAGCAACCTTCTGTTGTTTGAGTCGTTCCTTACAGGTTCTTTTTACATGGCTTCCCTTGGGGTGTGTGTGTGTTCGTGGGCATGCCGGTGGGGCATGCACATGGCCACTCATGCATCCCCACTCACCCCCCACTCCTCCACGCCCACAGAGAAACCGCCATTTTCCCTGGTTGCTCAGTGCATGGGGAAGAGGGGTGAGTTGGGATGCGTGTTAGCTGGGTGCGCACATACAATTCTGGTTACTGTGGGCACGCGTGCAACGTTGTTCACACGGAACTTCCCCACCCATGAACACGCACCGTGGGGTTGGGGCTTAGCTTGGCTTGGCAGTCTGAGAAGGGCCTAGGGGCATACAATTCCTAAATCTGGCCCTGCTTGCAAGTTTAAAATTAATGGGCTTTTAAAGAAAGCTAATGGAAGATCAGATGCCTGTTCACTAGACTGACAAGAACTTTGGCGAAGACTAACAATCACAGCAGTATTTCTGGAAAACATGATTGACAGATGACTAGAATAAAATGCAAGCTTTATACACTTCCAGCTAATAGCTTGCTCTTTGAAGAAGTTTGCTACTGGAGCATGAGGCTAGGAACACACTCGGGGTAAAAATCCTGTTTTCAGCTGCATGAACAACTGTAGAGATATTCTGCTCTCCCTATATGCATGGATCTGTACCAGAAGCTCTGCTGGAAATTCCTTGTATTCTGAGTTGAATGCTCTCACTGAGACAGGTCATGTGCACCCATACTGATGAAGAGGGTCAGGTTCTTTGCTGTGGTGTGCCACATGCAACCCCACTGAATTTAGTGAGATATTTATCAACAATAGGCAGTTAATTGAATACTTATCAGAATTCTTCTTACAAGATCAATTATTTCTAAGTTCTTATCAACATGGATGTTTCTTTTGTTAGTTAGCTTGGAAGTAGCAGGCATGATTAAAAACTACAGAATTGTTTCAGGCTGTAGTCTAAATTCAACAGCTGGTATAAACCAGGGATGCTCCATTTGCCTCCTTCATTGATTTTTTGGTTTGTAGGAAATGATATCAGTTTTGTATTAGGCAGATGCACTCTGACCCTTTTTGCATGGATACCACCCACCCACCCACCCCGCCCATGTGTGCAGGCAGGTGGGGGGGGGAAACATCTGTGGGATCACCGCGACAGGTGGGTGGGGGTGCATCTGCATGCCACTCACTTCCACCGATCCCCCAAGCACGGAGCAATGGGGGCCAACAGCGGATGCTCCATTAGTGGAGATGCATAGAGGTGAGTGGGCATCTGTGGCCGGGCCTCCCACACACTGCCGCCTCCACCTATCCCCCACAGACCGCGGAGGTACCGCGGTCTGTGTGAAAAGAGCCTCTATGGGGTATAGAAATTGCCAGTAATTAATAAATATTATTGTTTTACCATTTAGGCAACCATGTCAAAGCAGAAGCAAGGTTGTTCTTCTCTGCACCAAAGAAGGTAAGAAAAAAGTGCTGAATTTGTGGAATGACACATGAAGACAATTGTATTTGGATATTTAGGCATGCTTTTATGATATGCTGTTACAATATGCTGAACAGTCAATTTTAAAATGTTTTCTTATGAAATTTGATCTACTTTTGCTCATCCTTCATTTCCTCATTAACTTTTATTTCCCCCTTCAGCTTGACTATCTTCAGTTTTATTCACCTTTTAAAGTTGTCTGTTGCCAGGGACTAAGATCTGTGTCTACATGAGCTGAAATAAAGGGAATTTTTTTCGTTGAATTGAAAGAGAACAGAATCAACCCATAATTAAATGATGACGCTGTTACAATATCTCTTTTTGTTTTACTGAGGTGAAATGGCAGAGATTTAATTAATTATGAAATTGCCTCAGTAAGGACTGAGGATTTGACCCATATATTCTAATGAGAAGTACAGACCAGAATGTTGGATGCTCTTAATATAATTATTCCAGACTTAGTGATGTACCAAGTTCAAAATTTGACTTAGGGTGATTTCAGACGTGACGAATCCAAGATTCACCACACCTGAACCACACTCAAACGCAGCCCGCGTTTGACTGTGGTGAACGTCTGTTTGCTACCACCAGATGTTCACCACAGTCAAAAGCAGGCCGCGTTTGCATTCACCACACTTCTGGACCCAAGGACGCAAGCAGGTCCAGAAGTGTGGTGAATGGCCACCCCGGTAGATGTGACTGAATCGTCACGTCTGTTCACTTAACCCTGCGGGTGGTGGAATCCATTCCCCCCCCGACCGCGGTGGCGAGTGCGGCCGGATTGACCGCTCTCACTGCCCGTCAGGCGGGGGGAGGGCTGGTGTGGAATGCAGGGGGTGGGGCCATGCGACAGCATGCTGCACCGCACGGTCCCACCCCACCGCGATCCGTAGTTCCTCGACAGACGTTACGGTGGGCCCCATTCACCACGGGCCGTGGTTCGCCAGTCCCCGCGGGCTGGGAAGAAGCGGGGCACGTCTGTTGGCATGCCCCTTCACCCCGGGCCGTGGTTTGAACCACCCCACGGCCCGTGGTGAATGGGGCTTGCCGTAACGTCTGAAATCACCCTTAGATTCTGTGTTTAAGATCCTACTTTCCACTCTGGACTGTTTTATGAGAGTCATTGTGGTGTAATGGCTAAGTGTGCAGTACTTGAACCGGGAGGTAGGGGGAACCCCACCTTGGGCCAGTCACAATATTCTCTCAGCCTAAAGAGGGCTATATCCACTCCAAGAGCCTGTCAGGTGAGCACAAAAGCATAAGAAATATTCCCTTTGATAAACAATAAGATCTTTTTGCAGGCAGGGGGAGTATTTACTCCATAAAAGAGGTTAGTCTAGCTGACAGTGGTATTATAAGAAAGGATACTAACAGGTATGAAAACATTGCCAGTTGTGAGGGTTGTTGTGATGATTAAAAGGGTTGTTGTGAAGATCACAGGATTGCTGTGAGGATTAAAAGTTGTGTTATATGTAAAGCACTCTGAGTGCCATGACGGGGGTGTTATATAATAATAATAATAATAATTAATAATGAGGCCACAGCAGCATTAAAGTGTTTTTAAATCCCCCAGATTCAGACAGAAGAGGATTCCCTTAGTACCACAGCTACAGGGATAGCTGTAAACTGCCTTCAAAAGGATCCCATTGTGAGCCGTGTTCATATGGGATGCGTCACTGGTAGAGGATGAGACAGGCCTTCAGAGCTGTTTAAATGATGTCAAAGGCTGCGGAATATCCTTGAAGTGGTGAAATGCAAAGGCAGATTATAGCCATAGTAGCAATCTCTCTCTTCTGTGCTAGACCTTTTGGAGAGCTTTGTACTGCTAGCATTTTCTTTCAAATACCTTGGATATGGAACCAAAGGTTGGATTCTTTGCTCCAGTAATAGATTTTGATAATATCCATGTTTTAGATATCAGACTGAGCTTTAGTTGCTCTTGGGAACATCAGTACAGTGAGTAGGCTCCCAGCCTGGGAGACTAAGTTGAGATTAATTTGTGGATGTGGCTGTCAAGGATGGAGATATCTAAAAGAGAAAACTCTAATTCAGATCTTAAATGCAGGGGAGATTGTCCAAGTTTAGTGGTTTGATATTTTATCCTGGCAAGAATAGCCTTGAGGCCTTTGGTGGTACTGTTGTACGCGGATGATATGACACTTGTGTCCCCTTCTGCTTTGGGGATAAGAGGATGCTTTTGTCCATGGGCAAATTTTGCAGGGACATGAATTTAAAGATTAACTACACAAAATCAAAAGTCCTGGTGGCTGATCCAGGGGTAAAGAGGCAGCTTTGGACGCTAGATGATGCCACTTTCAAACAGGTTACTGCGTATCGGTTCCTGGGAGTGCTTTTCTCTTCTACGTGTACCTGGCGAAGTCATTTTGATGCTGCTAGACTTAAAATGTCCCAGGTGGTAACAGGGATACTGAGATTCTGGAGGACTCATGGGGGGAAAGCTCTAAAACTATTTAATGTTAAGATCGCCTCTGCAATTATTTTTGGTGCTGAGATATGGGGATGTCAGCACTCTCAGGGATTTGAGTGCTTTCAAAATCATTTTTTGCGCTTCATATTGGTGGTACCCAAAAGTACCCCCGCTCCCTTATTAAGACTGGAAACGGGGATATTTCCCTTCCAAGTCAAAATGATATCAGTGGTATTATATTATTGGTCCAGGTTACAGGAGATGTCATCGGACAGATTGGCTAGACTTGCATATGAAGAGGCTCGGTCTTGGACCGGTCCCAGTTTTTGGGTAGGGAGAGTGACAACATGGTTGCATAGGTTGGGTTTGTCCCATGACATGCTATGTGCCATGCCCTTGGCCAAAAGACGGCTACTGATTATTTCTCAGCTAAGGGACCAGGCTATTCAAGTCGATCTTGCTGCAATAGATGAGCTAAAAACAGTTCCTTTGTATAAGCATTTTAAAATCTCTTTTGGTTTGGAGTTGTATTTAACCCAAATTATGGATGTTAAGCTGCGGAGAGCGCTTACTTATTTACGCCTTGACCTGATACCTACTGCCATCTTGCTCGGGAGAAGGGCTGGTCTCCCTTTTAAAGACAGAGTGTGTAGTTGTAACTCGTCGTCAACTGACGACCTCCTCCACCATCTGTTTGTATGTCCCCTACAAGCTTATTTGAGGGATTATTATATGGGTCAGTGGCTCCGCCAAAGACCGTTCTCCTCCCCTCTGCAATTAATTGTCTTCTTTATGACGACAAAAAATATTACTATTATTGAAAAGCTTCCTTTGTTTGCATTTGTACTTTTAGATCATTAAATTTAAAAGCGGTTAAATATAATTTATTTGCTCTTGGATTTATTTTTGTTATTTATGTGTATGGTTGTTCTTTGTGTTTTAAATTTTATCACTTATTGCTGCAATGGCCTCGGCCACGCAATGAATAAATTATTTTTAAAAAGTGGTTTGAAGATACAGTAATTCTTCAGCTGAAATGAGGTCAGGCTGTACAAGATGGGAAAGCATTCCTGAAGAACGTTTTTAATAAATGAATTACCCTCACATGAGAGAGAGAAATCATAATGTGTGACCCAGATCCAGAAATCTAATAAAAAATAGGGATAGGCGAACGCGGTTCGGCCTGAACTCAGCCTGTTCGCCTAACCCGAACCCGAACCCGAATAGTTCGGTCAGTTCGGATCGCGTTCGGGTGAGTTCAGGTGACTAAAACGTGGTGTCACTGGAAGGCCAAACATGGCAGGGAGGGGGAGTGTCAGCTGAGGAGCAAACGTCCAGGCACCAGGGGTGGAGACTGGCTTGGAGTAGCAGCCAGCCTGCCCAATCACCATCCCTTTTCGCCTCAGACCACTGGCTTCGCAGTCTGCGATTGGCCACAGGCTAAGCTGCATGGAGCCAACGGGGCTTGCAGTGAGGTGGGCACAGCAAGAAACAGAGCTCTTTGCCTCTCCCCTTCCCAACACCTTCTGAGCTAGTCACTGTTCCTGAACAGTCGGCGTATCAGAAGACTCCCTCTCTCCCAGCAGTTCCCAGCTCCACAATCCATTGTCATCCTCCTCCCATTTCACCCATCCAACCCATCTATCTACCCCCATATTCTCATTTATTTAGCTTAGCTTAGGTAGATCTAGTGGTTATTTTTTGGTTTTACCCCCCTGTGTTCCCTGTGTTCAAATCTTCCTTCCTCCCTCACCCCTCCATTGAATCCTTCCCCTCTCCCAAATATTCCATCCCAGATTCCCTTCCCTTCCCCTGTTTTTTCATTTAGAGTAGGATTATTAGATTGATTTAGGTTTCATTTCAGTTTTGTACCCCTCCTTGTGTTGTTTGTGATTCCCCCCCAT
>QEPC01013002.1:3041916-3134205 GCA_003113815.1 Sphenodon punctatus | reverse complement strand
TGCCAGTGGCCCCCAGGCCAGGCCTATATGCTGTCTGTGCCAAGGGTTCTGTACCCTGGCAACCAATGTCTGCTGGTGCTAGTGCCAATGGCCCCCAGGCCAGGCCTATATGCTGTCTGTGCCAAGGATTCTGTACCTTGGCAACCTGAACCAATGTCTGCTGGTGCTAGTGCCAATGGCCCCCAGGCCTATATGCTGTCTGTGCCATGGGTTCTGCACCCCGGTAATCCAGTGTCTGCTGCTGCTGCCAATGCCGCACCCATACTTTATGTGCCATGGGTTCTGGGGCCCATCATTCCACTCACAGAGAGCCATCGTTCAACTGCATCAAGAAGCAGCCACTCCAGCCCCAGGACCCACCGTCAGGGCTCTGGGGCCTACGTTACTGGCAGGGAGGGCTGTGGCCAATATCTACATGCTGCCACTCTTCTAGCCCTAGGACCCACCGTGATGGGTCTGGGGCCATCATTCCACTCACAGGACGCTGCCAATTCTGCTGCTACTGTAGTGCTGTCTGCTGTGCCACAGGTACTGTGCCCTGGCAATCCAATGTCTGCCGCTGCTGCCAATGCCACCTGTGCTGCAGGTTCTGCCCCACAACCCAATGTCTGCGGCTGCTGCTGGTATCCGCCATTTGCTCCTCAGTCTTGTAGACTGCAATAGCTCGGATGAGTGCGCCGGCAGGCAGGGGCTGGGTGAACATTACAATGGGGTGGAATGGGAGATCCTGTACCCGACCCCCTTTGGATTGGCTGTGGGAAATGGAGGCTATTGGCGATTGCCCGTCCCTTCGCAACAATGCTCGCCTATCTCTTGGGATCGACTGTTCGTATTTGCACATCCCTACAGATCACATTCCAAATCCTCTCCACTTCGCAGATTTGACCGATGGCGCATATTCGGTTGTGCAACCTGCATTCAATGCTGAGTTCCTTGAGAATTTCCACAGTGATGATGTACTCAGTTTGCTTGCCTTCTGACAATTTGGAGCTCGCCCAGGATGATCTCAATCCTAAAAGAATCTTAAACTTCTCCTACAGTCCAGGATCCTTGTTCTGAGGCTTTGCCATGGTTACCAAAAAAGTGCCAGGGAACTTCCACCCTCTCCAGCCATCAGGCATCTGCCCCTGCCTAGCCCCCTTACCCCTGTCCCCTCATGAAACGGAGGCTATCGGCGATCGCCCGTCCCTTCGCAACAATGCTCGCCTATCTCTTAGGATTGACTGTTTGTGCTCACACAGCCCTACAGATCACATTTAAAATCCTCTCCACTTCGCAGATTTGACTGATGGCACATATCTGGTTGTGCAACCTGCATTCAATGCTGAGTTCCTTGAGGATTTCTGCAATGATGATGTACTCCCTTGGCCTGGTCCTGGCAGCAGTGCTGGGGCCGGCATCCGATTCCTCTCTGAAATGGGAACACATTAAGAACACCAAAGTAATATCATGCACAGCCAAAACACAGTCACCCACACTCACAGTCACCAACACTCACCAACCACAACAACAGCACATCCAAACCCAACTCAAACACAGCCAAAACACACAAAACAAACAGCCACCCAGCCAAACACACACTCACTCAACACACAGCTCCGCACGCACTCAAATTTCTGGTTTCCGGTGTGATCACGGCTTCCCGTGCTCTCGCAATACTTTTTTCCAAACAGCCGAACCCGAACTGAACGGCCGAACCTGAACCTGGTGAATGGGCCAAACGGCCGAACTGGAACCGTGATCTGTTCGAAAAAATAATAATTATGGCTAGAAATGTCCTCTTGTAAGATTCTGTAAGATTCTTTGACCCGTACACATTACACACAAACTGCTGTAAAGCAACGCAAAAAGCCTTGCCTTCTGATGTAATTTCAATTCAATTCAATTTTATTTTCCAGCCATTTGCCATATAAAATATATATCAACCATAAGTCATTTCAGGGAACATGCTAAGAATTTAGAAATTAACAAATCAGCACCTTGCTAATTTATTTCTTAATCAGTATAACACATACATACATACTATAGCAAGATATCTACCTCTGAGGAAAGATACCAATGATATTTCAGAAACTCATGTTAGGTCAACCAGTTCTCTAAACTAGATAGAAATTAATCAAGGGAATTTATGTTGCCTAGACACTCAGAATTACAAAGAGAAAAAGGAAATACTAAAGTGTGTAAGTGACCAGCAAGTTGATGGGAAACTTTCTGACAATAAAATGTATATGGAGGCCACAGTTTCTAAGGTGAGGGTAGGACATTTAAATTTTAAATTAAATTATTATTATTATTATTAGCAAGCATTTATATAGTGCAAGCAATGTAGCTGGTGCTTTACAAAGTAATGGAATAGACACGGTACCTGCCCTAGGGCTTACAATCTGAGAGACCGGGGGGTGGGGAGGGAGATGAAGGAAGGGGAACAGAGGGAGAGACAATGGGTGTAACATTAATGAAGATGTGAGGTCTCAGGTGCACGTGCTTGGCTTGGTTACACCGAGAAAGATGGCTGGCTGGTCCATGTGGTGAGGATATGAGTACACAGACCTCAGGTAACATATTGTTCTGGATGGAAGGTATCAGCAGGAGTTAGGTGAGGGGAGCAAGGAGTCAGGGAGGGCAGAGCTGAAGAGGTGGGTCTTGAGGAGGGATTTGAAGGTACGAAGGGAGGGGGTGAGGCGGATGTTGGCAGGGACTGAGTTTCAGGCATGGGGGGCAGCTAGGAAGAAGGAACAAAGGTGGTTAGGGGAGCAGGGGAGATGTGGGAGGACAGGAGAGGAGACAGAGGAGGAGCGGAGTTGACGGACTGGAGTACGGAGGGAAATTAGCACAGAGAGGTATGGGGGAGCAAGGTTGTGAAGAGCTTTATAGGTGAAGACTAGGAGCTTGTGCAGGATTTGTTCAGGAAGGGGGAGCCAGTGAAGAAAGGAGAGGAGGGGCTGCACGTGGTTGAAGTGATGGGCGAGGTGGATGACCCTGGCAGCAGAGTTTTGGATGGAGATAAAGGGAGAAAGTGGAGAGCGGGGGAGGCCAGTGATATGGAGGTTACAGTAATCAAGGCGAGAGATGACCAGGGCCTGAACAAGGGTTTTGGCAGAAGAGACAGAGAGAAAAGGGTGAATCTTAGCAATGTTATGGAAGAAGAAGCAACAGGACTTGGCAACAGAGTCTATCTAGGGTTTAAAAGAAAGGAGTGAGTCAAAGATGAAGCCTAAGCTACAGGCTTGGGGGATGGGAAGAATGGTGATCCCATCAATAAGGATCAACAGGGAGGAGGGAGAGGAAGGATGAGGGGGGAAGATAAGGAGTTCAGTTTTAGCTATGTTGAGTTTGAGTTGACATTGAGACAGCCAGGTAGAGATATCAGAGAGACAGCTGGTGAGGCGAGCTTGAACAGATGGAGAGAGAGAGGGAGTAGAGAGAGAGAGTTGAGTGTCATCAGTGTAGGGGTGATATTGGAAGCCCTGGGAAGCAATGGGATTGCCTAGGGACAGGGTGTAGATAGAGAAGAGGAGAGGGCCAAGGACAGAGCCTTTGGGAGCATCAAATGAGAGAGGAAGGGAGGAGGAGGTGGAGTTGGCAAGAGACACATTGAAGGAGTGGTCAGGAGTGGTAGGAGGAGAACCAGTCAAGGACAGAGCCATGGAAGCCAAGGGAGAGAAGTGAGTCCAGCAAGAGTGAGTGGTCACAGTATCGAAGGCAGCAGAGAGGTCAAGGAGGACAAGAATGGAGTAGCGGTTATTAGATTTAGCCACAAGAAGATCATTGGTGATCTTAGCAAGAGCCGTTTCAGTAGAGTGAAGGGTGTGGAAGCCAGATTGGAGGGGGTCAAGGGAGGAGTTGGTGGAGAGAAAATTGAGGCAGCAGGAGTAGACAACACGTTCAAGAAGCTTGGAAGCGCAAGGAAGGAGTGAGACAGGACGGTAGCTAGAAGGGTCAGAGCGGTCAAGAGTGGACTTTTTGAGGATAGGAGAGACCGTGGCGTCTTGAAGGTGGAGGGGAAGGAGCTGGTAGAGTGGTTGGGAGTGGTTGATGATGTGCAGGAGGGAAGGGGTGACAGTGGAAGCAATGGAGGTCAGGCGGTGGGAGGGGATGAGGTCAAGGGGACAAGTGAAAGGGTTGCAGGAGGAGAACAGGGAGGAGAATTCCTTAAGGGAGGAGGGAGGGAAGGAGGACAGAAGAGAAGGAGGGGGAGGAGGGCAGAGCATTTGAATACATATTGTAAGGAATAAACCTCCATTGGCAAGAATGTGCCATATGACCAATTAGGTATTTTCCACTGATAATGTGTATGAGTAAAGCAAATATTATAGAGCTGTGTGAGTGGCTCTATAGTTGAGGCAGCTTGCACTCTCCATTAAAACCACAAAAAGTCTACTTGTTATAAAATCAAGATGATTTATGGATTGATTAGGTGAGAGGGTAGAAGCTGTCCAGATTTCAGACATATCAGATGAAAAACAATAAAGTTACAGACATTTGAATTCTGGAGGTAGAACTATTTTTTTCTCCTGCATTTTGCAACTTTTTCTCTTGACAGGCATAACTGTGCTTAATGTTATCTGTCTTAAAGTGTGGAGGTGTCAGAAAATTAAAGTGTGCAGTTTAGTCATTTCCTGAGTGGATTTTTAAAATACATTGTGTAGTTTTTAGGTTATGAAGTTTTGAAGTTCGCATGTTAGCTTATGGACAGATTTTAAAATAATGTCAGGGTTGACATGGAGTAATATGTAGCGCAAAAATACATAGGTTTTATGTACATCTCCCTCTATGTTGTCATATCTCAAACACAAATATTTATTGGTTTGTCTATGTGCCAATCACCAGAAAATAGCAAACAAACAAAAACAAATTAAACAAACAAAATACAATTAAATCAGACAATACAACCCATAAAATAGGGATTTTAAAGACACCTCTTGATGAATATAATATCCTATCTATCTAAAACTAACATTCAGTTAGTAATTAACCTTGAAGATAAATCTTTTAACCTTCACAGGCTGACTTAAAATCATAATAAAATACCTTGCTAGAAGGGGGGGATGGGGGAGTCTGCACTTCAGATTTAAACTTTATTCCAAAGTTTCCCAATGAAGGAAGAGCCCTTCATACACAGGATTGGCCAAGCAAAGCAGTCCACCTTCGAAATGCTGTTGCACAAAATTTGGCTACACTTTGAGTGTTAACGGCATCCCTGTCAATCAGAAGGTGTGTTAATAACATCTCCTGGCTGCATGGAGGGATTCCGTCTACGATCGGTTCCAGCAACCAAGTTCACAGATCTTTATACAATGAGCAATCTAAAAGGACATGACCAATAGATTCAATTTTAGAGGGACTGTAAAATTGGCATGTCCTCAGTTTATATGGGAGACCCACATCTGTCCCACAAGACAGCAGAGGGGACTAGGTTAAATCTGGCCAGGGAAAAGGGAACTCTTAGTTTGGCATCCAAGGACATAAGATAATTCACTCCTTTTGGGCTCCAGGGAAATAAATGATAAATAGCTGCCACCTGTTGATTAGCTATTGCTTACCTTCTAGCTGAAGCTCCTGAACCTCAATTCTTGACTTGATCAAACCCCAACCCCTACTACAATCCAAATGGGCAAAGAAGTCCTGTGAGTAGCCCAAACAGGCTAGACAAGTGCGGATACCCCTCTCCCAGGGTCCCTCTCGTGCTATACCAAATGCAGCCTGGGAAAGGGGTTCATGCAGCTGAAAAAGAAGCAGAACCCCAAACTTTAGAAGCGCACCCATGGCCAATGAGACAATGGGGCGGGAAGCTGTTTAGGCTCTAATCAGAGTCGCCATGTTGTTGTACAGAAGAGAAGAGAATGGGTATCCATGTGTAGAATATACGCAGAGAGGTTATTAAATGTATATGCTACATATGGTTCCCCTTTTTAAATCTTCTCTATAAGAGATAAGAGGGAAGAGGGAGATGTAGATTAAATGTCTGTGTTTTTGTTGTACACAGAATCCACATTCATTATGACAAAAAGTCTAATTAGACATCTAACACTTTTGTTGTTGTTGTTATTTTACACAAGACGCCCCCGTGCACGGACACCCACTGGGGAGTGCTTGTATAAATTTGGTGTGGGGTGTGTGTGTGCTCCCATGACCCACACCCCACCCACGCCACCCATGCATGGGGTGTGGGTCATGGGAGCACACAATTCCATGCGGGGATTGGGTGGGTGTTGCATAGATGGGTGGCCATGTGTTCAGCTGCTCATGTGAAATGCCCCCACACACGACTCCCCCGCATGTGCCCCACACACCGAACACAGACACACACACCCCTGCAGTGGTGCTCATGTAAAACCACCCTGTATTATGTATGAAGGGGTGGGAACCAGGACTCCTGGGTTCTCTGGGAGGGGAGTGGGGTCTAGTGGGTTAGAACTGAAGGGGAAGGCAAAGCCTGGGGATCAGGACTCCTGAGTTCTCTTGGAACTGAGTGGGGATAGTGGGTTAGAATGGGGGGAGCTGGGAGCCAGGACTCTTGGGTTTTCTGGGAGCTGGGGGCTGTGCTGGAGTGTCACTGTGCTGGAGTGTCACTGGTGGGAGCTCAGTTAGAACAGTTTACAGTGGGGCAAATTCTGCTGGGGAAGAGACAGCAGCCGTGGGCTTATCACTCGCTGTGTTTGTGGGTCCCGGAGCGGAAGGGGCCAGAGCTGCATGGTGCCTGGGACAGGCTTCCCCACTCCTGAGAGACGTTCCCATGTTAAAAGTCCCGGAAACTCGTGAAAAACTGTTGATGGGCATGTTAGAGGCAAGACGGAAGTCAGTCTATTTTGTCGACATTGATACTGTTATAGGAAGGAAAATTAATGTATTCTCTTTTCAAAAACCATGGCAATTATAGGATCCCAAACCCTATGTTCTAACACAGGTGCTAAGGCTCTTACAAATTTAACTGTGCTCCAAAAAGCATGGAAATTGTAAGTTAAGCCTCTCACCTTAACTTGCGTGCCATGTAACCAGTAAAGATGTTGGACAGACCACACTACATTGGTCTTTCGGCCCCAATCCTCTTCCTCTACAGGCTGGGGGCAACACTGAAACTGGAGACATCACCTGACCCCCTGCTTTCTCTATATTCTTTCATGTGTGTTGGGGAGAACGAGTCAGCTGTGCTACTGGGGTGCTGTATATTGGGTGAACAAGGTTGATGGATGTGGGATGTGTACTGGGAGGCAAGACTGAGGACAACTGGGCAGTGGGGGAAGTGCCTGTATGGGGAAGGTGCAGCCAAGCGCTAGGGGAGTGTTAATGGGGGAACAAGGCTGAGAAATGGGTGATGTGTATGCATAGATAACAATGGGGGGAGGGAAGGCAGGGGTGGGGCAAGTGTATGTATTGGTAAAGGACAGACAAGTGCTGGGAGGAGTGTACATGGGGGGCAAGGGGGAGGGGACAAGCCTGAGAGACAGGTGAGCAGTCAGAAGTGGAGAGCAGTGTTTGTATGGGGAGGGGGTATCAGGTTCTGGAGGGTATACATGGGGGGGAGAAGACTGAGAGATGGGTTCTTCTGGTAGCAAAGCTTAGTAGCTTTTATGACCTTCAGGTAGATTGATCACCTTCTGAGGATCATGCCTGAGTGGGAAGCAGATGGCATGGCAACCAATCCTCAGTCAAGAGCTACAGCCCACAAACAGCCAAATCTCTTTCCAATACAGTCTAGTACGCCAATGCATGATGTACTAGGACAAATATTTGCCTGCCATTAATCACCTGTGTAGTAAGCAGATGCACTTGAGCTGCTGCCTGAGAGGGGAGCTATAAAAGAAGGAGAAATTCTGGCTACAGTGGAGATGGGTCAAATCCATAATCTTGAGGTAGGGAAGATCATTTTAGCCTGGACCAAAGCCATCTATATTGCTTTTCCTGGGCCAGTTTAGATAGTTCATGTTTATTAATCCTTGGGTTTATCCATTGTAGAAAATCAAATGTGGGTGGTGGTAAAATTCAGGGTGCATAGTTTTTTTAATCAATTCTTTCCTTACATTCTTCATAATACGTGATGTTGGTAACTTCATTTCATGCAGGGAAATGCTCTTGCAAGATTATTCTTAAGCAGGCACCTGGCTAACGCAAACATCTGATGTCTGTTGTATATTGCGGCTATGAGTAATGTCGTGTCTCTTCCACTTCTCACTAGATTGTGGCCGCCGCCCAGCAGCTCGCATGAGCAAGCGAATCCTTGGTGGTAGAACCAGCCGTCCGGGACGGTGGCCATGGCAGTGCTCTCTGCAGAGTGACCAGAGTGGGCACATCTGTGGCTGTGTTCTGATTGCAAAGAAGTGGCTCCTGACAGTAGCACACTGCTTTGAAGGGTGAGTGGAGCTGCGACCATGCAGCTAGTGGCTTAGGAACTGCCATGTAGAGACCAGTAACCTGCACATGCAAAACATCTAGCCTAAAAAGAAATAGCAGCAGATGACAGAAAATGTTTTCCAAAATGGTAAAACAGCACATTGTAAAGTTGTTTTTTTAGAGACGAATGAAAGAATGAAGTGTCATGAAACATCTACTTTTGGAATTTTTATGGTTCATTGCTGCTGCCTCCAGTTGATGAAGAATAAACCAAGTACATGTTGTTTTTATTTGGGAAACTCAGGAGAATGTTACCCCTTTTTACGTTTTAAAACATGCACCATATTAATTCATGTCGATGGATCTAAGATAGAATAAGAACGATTCACCAAGACTGGACAGTAATAATCATTGTTTAAAAAAAAAAAATCTGCACTTTACCACTGTACTATAGAGACTATTGTCTTTTCTAATTACAAAACCTACCCCCCAAAATTATGGTGTCTCCAGAATAGGCAGTGCTGTTAGGAAGTCAATGTTTTCAAATAATTGCCAGGTGCTATTTGTATTTCCTTTTCTGAGTATAGGTGACACTGATGTGTCTCAGGCACCACATGTCTGTACAAAGTTTTTAAAAAAATAATTATTATAGGTAAAATTTTAAAACGTGCCTGAGCAATTTAGGAGCACAAGTCTCATTCATATGAAACAGTATTGTGGATAGATGTTTACTGTGTATTAGTAACTTTTCTCTTTGTGCAATAAGACTTGTTAACATGGGTGTCATACGAACATAAGAAGTGCCATACCGGGTCAGACCAGTGATCCATCTAGCCCAGCATCCTGTCTCCGACAATATCCACTCTGGTAGCTCAAGAGAAGTACGTGTACAGGTGATGGAGGTGTGACCCATCACCTGCTAACTACTTTCAGTAACTGGTAGCCAGGGGTTTAAGCCTCAGCTAGTAGGTGTTTATAGCTCTATCCTCTAAGAATGTATCTAATTTTCGTTTGAAGCTAGTTATGCTGCTGGATTTCACTGCCACCTCTTGTAATGAGTTCCACAACTATATTGTCTCTTGTGCGAAAAAGTACGTTTGTTCATTTTACATCTGCTGCCATTTAACTTCAGAGAGTATCCCTTTGTTTTCTTATTGTGGAAAAGGGCAAACAACAGTTCCCCGTTTACTTTCTCCATGTCACTTATGATTTTATAAACTTCTATCATATCCCCCTTAATCACCTCTTCTCCAAGCTAAACAGCCCTAACCTGTTGAGCCTCTCCTCATATGGAAGTCGATCCATCCCTTTTATCATCCTTGTTGATAAACGCGATCCATCCTTTTTATCATCTCGGAACCCTTTTCCAGTTCTATTATATCTTTTTTGAGATGGGGCGAGCAGAACTGCACACAATATTCAAGGTGGGGGTCATACCAAAGATTTATACAGTGGCATTATTATCCTTTCCCTTTTACATTCTATTCATTTGGCAATAATGATTACTATTGATTCTATTCCAGTATTGATTGCTACCGATTCTGTTCCTTTTGCAATAATGATTGCCTTTTTGATTGCTGCCACAAACAGAGGTGATGTCTTCAAGGAACTATCCACAATGATTCCAAGATCCTTCTCCTTAGTAGTTACACCCAGATTGAGTGTAGCATCATCATATATGTATAGTGAGGATTATTTTTTCCTTATGTGCATCACTTTGCACTTATCAACTTTGAATTTCATTTACCATGTTATTGTCCAATCCATTCCCCATGTTATGCAAGATCCTTCTTGTAGTTCCTCAGTCTGCCTCGGTTTTAACTAGCTTTACTAATTTGGTGTCATCTGCCAATTTAGCCACCTCACTTTTTACCTCTTTTTTGAGATCATTAATGAATATGTTAAACAGTACTGGTCCAACTTGAAAAATGATCATTTATTCCTACCCTTTGTTTCCTAACTTTTAACCACCTAACAGTCCATGACAGGACTCTTTCTCTTATCCCATGACTTCTTAGTTTGCTCAAAAGTGTCTGGTGAGGAACCCTGTCAAATGCTTTTTGAAAATCCAAATATACTATATCAACTATATCACCCCTATCCTATCCACATGCGCAGCTTGTTGACATTCTCATAACGTTCTAATCAATTAGTGAGGCACGACTTCCCTTTGCTAAAAACATGCTGGTTTTTAGCCATCAAATCATGCTTGACAATATGCCTAGTAATTCTGTTTTTAACAGTGGTCTCCACCCATTTGCCTGGTACTGATGTCAGGATTACTGTTTTTTACCAGGGTCACCTCTGGTGCCTTTCTTAAAAATAGCTACTAACATGCATTCTGGCACAGAAGAAGATTTTAGTGATATGTTACCTTACTGATAGTAGTTCAGAAACTTCAAATTTGAATTCTTTCATTACTCTTGGATAAATACCATCTGGGCTGTATGAATTGCTAATGTTTAAATTGTCGATATGCGCTAAGACCTTTACTGGCATGACATTCCTTTCAGTTAATTCCTCAGATTCATCACCAACAAAAAATAGTTCTGGTGTAGGTATCTTCTCAACATCCTCGGCAATAAAAACTGAAAATTAAAAATCTGTTTCAGCATGGTGATATATTTTCCTCATCTAACTGGCCAATACAGATCTGTAGTCCAAAAGCCTCCAGCACACCTGAGAGATTGTGTGTGTGTGTGTGTGTGTGTGTGTACACCTCCTCTATAAGGAACTCCACGTGTGAGTGAACCAGTAACGTACCTGTGAAATTTCAAAGATAGAAGAGTTTTGAGAGTCGCTGGCTATTGTATTTCCCTGCCTTTTGTACCACCCACCATTTGCACTTGGCCCTATACACCCCATCAGGATGACTGCAGACACCCATCAGGTCACTGTGAATTGTGCTTTTTGTGACATCAGCAACAGCTGACCCAATCACCATTCTTCTTCTCCCACTTCATTAGACTGCTTGGAATTTATTGGTTGAAAGACGTTTTCAGGAGGCTTCCGGTATAAACATATACAACTAGACAAACACTTTAGACTACCTATGTGATAATTGATAAGGCATACTTTTACATACTTTTTTTAAAAATGAAGTTAATTTTGAAGTGTTGCATGTATCCGTTTATATTTCAAGTTTAAATGTCTTTTCTATTAAGAAGGGGAGACGTGGAGGATTGGTTAATGGAGGTCACTCTAGGGGCGTTTATAGACGAGACAAGAAAGGAGACTGATATATATATATATAAAAGACTTAATTCAGCACCTAACCCATCTCCCTACATTGTTCCCCACATGTCCTGACTGTGTTTTTGTGACTCTCTAGTGGTTTTTCAAGCTGGTTTGAAATACAGCACATATAATACTTAAGATTAATTAAAAATAAACACAATGTTTCCTGTTCCTAGATAACATACATGCTAGGACTTTCATTGCCGAAGGATATGTGTGTTAGAACTCTTTCCTTGCTTTGATCCCATCAGACATGACAGAATGATAAGGGTACAAATAAAGCTAGTCATGAAAGAATGATACAGAAAGTTACGGTCTGCTCATGGAGATAAAAAGATCATTGTAGTTTGAAATGCCAGACTTTGCATGTCACATTATTTTAATCAATAATAGTCTTTCTTTTGCAATCAAAACTGTTTTAAGACATATAAAACAGCACTGTTGGGAAAGAACAGAGCTGCTTCCTCTTCCTTATTGCTACTTTCTGCCTAGTCTCCAGAAAGCCAGCAGTGTTGTATAAATTCTTCATGAATCAGCTGTGAAAACTCAGAGGTTAAATAACCACCTCCCAACCCCAGGAAAGCCCCTGAACCTGTGATAAACCACTAACCCCAATCATGGGATCTCACACTGCTCCTTAGCCCACATTTTAACAAGGCAACTCTCACGCTTCTTCTAAACTGACTCAGGCCACTTGGCTGTATTATGTCTCCTCTTTCCGGATTGCAAACCCCACAAATGTTAAAAGGGAAGGATGTCTTTTAAAGCAATCCAGTTTGTAGACATGCAGGCTTAGGTCTAGAGACTCTAGACTGTTCATTATCTAAAGGGGAGCCTGGCAAAAGGCTATCAGCCTTGACAATAAAAAACAGAATGACCAGCCTCTTGTCGACGCACCCCCCTCCAAAGAAGACGAGGACACAATATATGGGTTTGAACGGCCGCACTCTTTATTAATTATCCCCAAAAGGGGGAAGAGGTAACCCTCCCACTTCCCCCTTTGAACTGGGGTCCTATCAATCTCTTATCCCTAACTGTTAACCTTCCCAACAGGAGGTTCCCCTATTGTGCCAGGCATTGTCCTGTTTGCCTGGTGCCCTCCTCTACCGTCTTCGGGTT
Source organism: Sphenodon punctatus (assembly GCA_003113815.1). Classification (NCBI taxonomy): domain Eukaryota; kingdom Metazoa; phylum Chordata; class Lepidosauria; order Sphenodontia; family Sphenodontidae; genus Sphenodon; species Sphenodon punctatus. The sequence goes on along the minus strand of QEPC01013002.1, from coordinate 3,121,518 downwards.
AAGCCCTAGGGGAATCCTCCTGTGCCCTATCTTAACCAACTTTTCCAACTTACACCCTACCCCTACTACCGGTTTAACCGGGCGAGGGCGGGTTGTTCGCACCTATCCCCTCGCCCACCGAGGCGGGGGGTTTAAACAACAAGGAAGAGGACACCGTAACCTCCTGTTTGGTGCATGGTCCGCCCAGCAGGTTCGGCCGCTCGTCTCTCACCCTTGGGCTGGCCATGCAGTGGGCCGCACTGAGCGGCTATGTCTGGCCAATACCCATCTCTTAAGGAGATGTTGCTACCCTATGCTATCCTAACCGTTTCAACTTTTAACCGTTGGCCTGAACTCAGCCTACCGCCACCAGAACCGCCAGCTCCGCTTGGCTGGTTCGCCGCCAAAATTCAACTTGAGAGGATTTTATATAGGCTGCGTTTCAGGACCCCGAGATATATACTACATCCAGCATCCGATAGATGGACCCCATCGCTCCGATACAACTCATCCTTATCATGGCTAATCTCCGCATGAGAAATTGCGAACCCCCCTGTTCGCTGCAGCCAGTTACCAATTTCCGAGTTTGCCCTTTTTCTCGCCCGGTCCACTCTGCCCGGGTGGTGGGCATTAGCCCAGACTCTCCTTTGCAACATTTCTGACCAAATCAGAGTGCATCCCTGGAACCGATCCTGCACCTTTTGCAGATCTGCCTTCACCCTCTTTGTAAGCCAAAGCCCCGTAACCTTGGGCAGGTTATTTTCTCCCAAATGGATTACCATTATTACCGGTGTCGGGAATTTCTCTGCCGCAGCAGACAGCGCCGGGAGCAATTGCTCCCACAGCATACCGCGTCGGCCCAGCCAAATTATATTTGCCCTATCGCCTAGGCCCAGCTGAGTGCCCCATCCACTTCGGGCGGCCATCTTTCCAGCCCAATGGACGATGCTGTGGCCGACGATCCACACCACCTTCCGTCCCCGCGGGGGTTCCGCGTCTGGAAAAGAAATCATAGTTAGACGGTTGCTGACGGGTGCCCAAATGCCCCGACATTCTTGGCTCGGTGTCCCTTATATAAAAACGGTAAGCAGAAGACCGCCATCTCCCTATGTGTTGTATACGTTCTGCAGGTAGACCCATGCTCGCAGCCACCGATGCCGCCCCTATGCGAAAAGAATGCGCCGTGTAATAACCTGGGTCTAGGCCTGCTTCCTTCACGCACATGTTAAGGACTGCCCCAAACTGGTATCGCGTCAGCGGAGTCCCATCCTTGTGGAGGAACAACGGGCCCTCCGCTTTCGGGCGGGATGTTAGATACTGTTTTATCGCTTCGACGGGGCATGTAAGGGTGTCGCCCGAAGGGCACAGCCTCACGACCTTGCCTCTTGCCCTTTGATCCGTCTTTGATTTCCTCAGATGTAACAAGAGGGTGTTACCTTGCCAACCCACATCATGGATCTGCAGCGCCGCACCCGACCTATCTTTCCTGGATTGGGGGACGATCTCGCCGATCCTGAAGGCCCCAAATAGCGCCACGCGGAATGCGGCCCTAAAAAGAACTGCCTCACTGTCCGAGTGACATACGGTATGTAATGCCTGGCAGATCCTTGTGAGGAGCTGAGGGGTAATGGGGGCCCTCGTGTCCGGTGTCCGCGGGGCGCTACGGGCCCAACTCTCCCTAAGACGGCTCATAAAAAAGCCGTTATCGGGAGATGGGTGGCCCACTAGACGGCTCATAAAAGAGATGGCAGCTATTTTTCCCCCGATCGTACCCGGCGCCAAGCCCCGTTGCCTCAGTTGGAGGGCAAATTGAAGCATCTGGCCCTCAGGGATGGGGAATCCTAGTTCCCAACCTTTCCCTGACCTGTATTCCTGGAACTCTCCAAAAGCCGTTTCGTACGCCCGCCTGGTTCTGAGCGCGAGGGATCCCTGCACTGCCTGATTTAGTTCTAGAATCCAAGGTTCCACATGTCCCTCGGTAGCGGCTCTGGGTTCTCCATGGCGTCTGGTGCGAGTTGGCGAAAACGGTCTGTCTGAAATCGAGAAAGGGCATCGGCTATGCCATTATCAATTCCGGGCACGTGCTTGGCCACGAACAAAATGTTTGCCCGCAAGCATTTGAGTACAAAATGCCGGACCAGCCGCATGACCCTTTCCGATTTCGACGACAGCTTATTGATGACGTGAACGACCGCCATATTGTCACACCAGAAGAGAACCCGCCTGTTGGAAAATTCCGCCTCCCATAACTCTACTGCCACCACTATGGGGAAGAACTCCAGGAATGTTAGGTCACGGGTTAATCCCTGTTCTTCCCACTCCACGGGCCAGGGGGCAGCACACCACTTTCGCCTGAAGTACACCCCAAACCCGTGGCCGCCTGCCGCGTCAGATTGTATTTGAAGCTCCGACTCCAAAAGGAGTCGTTGCCGCCAAAAGCTCACCCCATTGTAGCCCTGGAGGAAAGCCTCCCAGGTTGCCAAATCATCCCGCATCACCCTTGTCACACGGACATGATGATGCGGGGGACGGTCGCTCCCCGTAAGGGCATACAATCGGGACATGAAGGCTCTCCCTGGTGCGATGACTCGGCAGGCAAAATTAAGGCTACCCATGAGGGACTGCAGCTGCCTGATCGTTATTTTGGTGGCTGCCCTGGTTGTCGCTATCAATTCCTTGAGGGTTTGGAGCTTGTCGGCTGGCAATCTAGATAGAGAGCTCACGGTGTCGAGCTCTATGCCCAGATATGTCAACTTGGTCGTTGGGCCTTCAGTTTTTTCGGGGGCCAACGGTACCCCCAGTTCCGCGGCCACTCTCTGGAACGCGCGCATCCCTAATGCACATTCAGTTGTCCCCGCCCTACCCGCGAAGAGGAAATCATCCAGATAGTGCGTCATCAGTCTCCGCCCTGCGCGCTGGCGCGCAATCCATTCCAAAATGGTGCTGAACTTTTCGAAGGCTGCGCACGAGATGGAGCATCCCATGGGCATAGCCTTGTCAAAGTAAAATTGTCCCTGAAACTGCATGCCGAGGAGCTCAAAGTCCTCGGGATGCACTGGCAGGAGACGGAACGCCGACTTGATGTCGCATTTCGCGAGAAGGGCACCCTTGCCGCAGGAACGCACCATTTCGACTGCAGAGTCAAATGATGCATACCTTACTGAGCAAAGTTCCGGGGGGATTGCATCATTCACCGACTCCCCTTTAGGGTGGGACAAGTGGTGAATCATGCGATATTCCCCCGGGGCCTTTTTTGGCACTAAGCCCAGGGGGGATATCCGGAGTGTGGGAATAGGCAATTCTTCGAAGGGGCCTTGAATCCTACCTTCCTTTACCTCTTTATCAATCTTTTGTTGAACTAATTGTTCGTTACCAGTCACCGATTTCAAATTTTTTGCCCCGAGATGATAGCGGGGGCCTTGGGTGGGGATCCTGAAGCCACTCCTAAAACCCTCTACAATGTACTCGGCGGTTTTGCGGTCGGGGTAATCCCGGGTCGCCAACTGTAGTGCCTCATGCCGCACTGGAGTTGGCGCCCTTCCCCACCGGTTGACTGGCACTTCCTTGGCTGGCAGGGGCCTGCCTGTTACCCCCTGCTCCTGGCTCCATACTGTCTGAATCTATTACACGTTGATGCGGCATAGTCACCTGCACATTGGGTGCACACATGTTTGAATTTACACTGGGTCCGAAAACACCTGCCCCCATCATTGAAATCCCAACACGTAGGCCCCCCTGAAGGCTGCCGTGGTCTGTTTTTCTGTCCACCTTCGCCTTGCTGTGTGCCCCCCATACGAGAGAGGACGTGGCCGCTATCTGATAAGGGGGCATACATGGAGCAGCTGATACACTCCAGCCAGATATCGTGAGCATGAAGATCCCAACGCAGTCTCGGGTTGTTGGCTGCCCTACGCCGGAAGGATTCATTGTAGCACAGCCAAGCGCCCGGTCCTCCCGTATCAAACGCTCGGCAAACAATGTCCGAGTATTTGATCATCTCCAGCCCTCACTCTGGGAACCTCACCAGCGTCACCCCCATATAAATAGTATAAGCAGCTGTCCAGTTGGACCAGGTGCGTTAGGCCTTTGGCCTTTTGAACTTCTCTTTTTCTTTCCTCTCTTCCTTATCATTCGGATCTGGTATAGGGTTGCTGAAGAGGAGGGCGAATATGTCGATGTATTTGCCACTCCATATTTTTTCTTTGGTGGCTTGGAGCAAATGCTCCCCTAGTGGGGCGGACACGTCCACGTGCCCCCCCGACAGGGGGGGGCTCTTCCTGACAGCATCGTGCAGTCTGTTGCGCACAGCACTGCCCCGCCCCCCACATCGGGCCGCTGATTTGTAGCCCAGATTTGGGCAGTGTCCACAAACCACGGCTTGGCATCGTGACGCCCTCCCCCCAGTTTGCCCACTCCATTCAGGGAAAGTTGAGTACTGACTCATGTGTTCATGGTGGACACCTGGCCGTGCCGGGGAGCCCTCCCCTTGGCCTCTAAAGGGCCCTGCCCCCCAATGATCCTCTTCCTCTTCGTCCCACCAGCCATCCCCCCCTTGCTCACCTTCAACGGGTTCGGGTCCGCATCGGGGGCCTGGGCCACCCATGTGGCTTGTTGGTCCCCTCTGTCTGCGCTGTGCCGCCTCCATGCTTTCCGACAAAACCCGCATTCCTTCCCGTAGTGCCTCAAATTGAGCTTGATAGTCAGGGGGGCCTTCTTCCCTTCGCCTGCTTGGTCCCGGTTCCTCGTCCCTGAAACGAGAAGGCAGGGCCCGACGCCACCCGCCTCCCATGCAGCGTGGGCCCTCCTCATAGCCTGGGGGCAGGCCACCTGTCCCTTCTTCCCTCAGGACTGGTTGCCCGGTTTCCCTTTCTTCAGCACCATGTTGCCCGGGGGGCTCACTGCGACCCCCTTCCAATTCCTCTATGCGGGCCTGATATCCTTCCAACTGGGCCTGCATGGCCCTGAGGACTGCGTCCTGCGAGGCCCCGCCTTGCTGCTGGTTTTTGGGGTTAGCCTTTTTGGGGGGAGGCTTACTTACCTTCTTTGCTTGAGCCTTCTTCTGGCCCTTGCGGCGGGGGGGCATTTTGGCACCTTGCTGCTCCCAATGCCGCTGCTGAGTCACCCACTGGGGCACTAAGCAGATCCCTCAGGGCTGTCCTGTAGTGATCCCCTATGCAAGGCCAGATGCCTCCTCGGTGCAGGCCCGCAGGAGGAGGGGGCTACTTTTTGGCCAACCTGTGGCCCCTTGTGCCAACCGGTGGGGGGGGGGGTGATCCCACCTGCCTGGTCCCAACCCTGTTCCCCCACTGATCGGCAAACACTTAATGCGATAGGAGAGGGGGGGAAACCCCAGTGCACCAGAGGGATCCCCCAACCAAAAAAACCCTGACCCCTTTTCCCACTCTGTGGGAAGAAAACCTGTATGCCGGGTGTTGGGGGGGGCAATCAGGCCCCTTTCAACCCCTCTGGCTGCCTCTTAAGGTCTCCCACCTCAGGAAGAGGCCCCTCTACCTGCTTGGGGGAGGGGGGGCGCGGCAATCCTACCCGCCCGGCCCTGTTCCCCACCAACCGGGGTGTGGTGGTGCACTTTATGGTGCCGCGGGAGGGGAGGGGCGGAGGAGAGAGAAACCCCAGGGGGCGCTGGGCGAATCCCCAACCCACCCCAACCCGTTCCCCACTCCGTGGGGCAACAAAACCTGTAGGCCAGAGGGAGGGGGTGGGGGGAGGCAATCCGGCCCCGCTCAAACCCTTGCGGCCTCTCGCAGCAGCCACGTGCTTCCCGCTTCGGGGAACTGACTCCTCTGCTGGCCATGGGGGGGGGGGAGCTTCCACTCCCGCCCCGCTCACCCTTAGTCCGTGTGCTTCAAGGGGTCTGGTCAATGGCGCTGCCTCGAAGCACGTCCTGTCTCCCCGCTCCCGCCTGGCCAAATGAGGCAGCAGAGTGGGGATTTCTAAGATGGCGCCCGGGACTTCTGACTCTTGCGAGAGTCCCGGGCGCGCTCCTCACATGGTTGCCAGGGGCAACCAAGGCCTAACTCCCCGCCCCACCCTGCAGCGGCCGCTCCTTTCTCGCCTCCTTTGGCTGGGAGGGGAAAGGGGCGCCGCCAAACCCCCGCCGCGGCGATCGCGGAGGGGACTTGTTTAAGAACTGAGGCTGCACTCTTCTCATGACTAGCACAAGAGGCATATTGCCATCATTTGCACTTAAGATCTACCAAATTAACTTCTGGGTTGCGGGACAAGTTTTTAGAAACCAAGTGTTTAATGTTTAGTTGGCAAAACAAGTGAGAGAGAGGCCCTTTTTGTATGGATGCCCACCTCCTGCCCACATGTACAGGTGGGGTGGTGGTGGTGGGCATCCGTGGGATCACCATGGTGGGTGGGTGGGGGTGCGTGCGTGCTCCACCCATCACCCACGGGCACTAGTGGCGGATGCTTCATGCGTGGAGATGGGTGGAGGTTGGCGTGCATCCGTGGGATGGGCCGCTCATGCACCGCCCACTCGCTGCCGCCGCCGCCGCCTCCACCCATCCCCCCTGGACTGCGGAGGTGCTGCGGGCCATATGAAAACTGCCAGAGAGACATGCCCATAACAGTGGATTCATTTGGTCTGGTTTGATTAAGATGGAAAGCAAGGGCATTTACAATCTTGCATGACCAGGCCCTAAATGAGAGCTTTAATTCCCAAATGTCATCTTTCTTGTACAACATTAGCACCACATCCCTCATGACCAATATATAATCTAAAGGGTACTTCATTTCCAAACAGCATCACAACTTATTCAATGTTCTTGCTATTTTACACCAAGAACAAAAACATCAGCGATTCTTTCAGGCACAAAACCATGCTTGCAATTTAATATTTTCCCCATTATATTTCCATACTCTTTGCTCTCTTTAGCATATTCAGTCAGCAGTGTGCTAGCTCTTACACTGTCATACTAAAACACAATATTTGTTATTTTGAACTTAAGTCCTAACAGTTGCAGAGAAACATCTGGAGACATGAACCCTAAAGACCCAAACCAGAAAACCCTCCAACATCTCAATCTCATGGTCGTGAGAAAGTTTTATGCTTTTGGTAGCCCCAATTCATGGTTGTGACCAGTTGACCAAGGGTGTCAGCATCTGTAATGCAACTCATTGGGCATGTCTACAGATTGCCACAATCTATCCTATTCATGCCTACTTTCATGTGTAAACCACAGTATATACATGCAAGATAGCCCCTAACATTGGTGCCAAAGTACTATCAGGTTATGCACTTGTGTGCATCAGGCTTATCTTGCACAGATTTGTTCACAGGAGAAAGCCATTTACATAAATCCAGCACCGTACCAGGGTTTGGTCCCTGAGTGGTGCATGCTTGCAGGATCCAGTCCCTCAAGAACCCAGGCCCACATGGGATCTTCAACTCTAAGGTGTCCTTTATTACAGTGGGTTCAACCCATCACCAATATTCAAACAACGTCCATATCAGATTGGGTTTAGGATTTCCTTCACATAGTCTCCTCCTTGCAGCCAGGTTTACGCCTCCTACAGTCCATCTCCAGCATCTGATTCAGGCTAAGGGCTCAGTCACCCCCCCCTAGCCCTCAGGTTAGAGCCTTTCGCCAGGCAGTCACTCCTGTAGACAGCTTGGAGGCAGAGCCCTTCTCTGCTCCTGCCTCGTCCACACCACTTTCTCTCTCTGTGTCACTCAGCAGCCTCCTCTCTCTTCTCTTGACTGAGCTCCAGCTCCGTTTTTTGGGATCTGGGCTGGATCAGCCCCACCCGGTCCCAGTTGGCCAATTGGCTATCCAGGCCATAGAGACTCCCAGCTGTGCCTACATTCTTTAGCCTCAGCTATTACATGGGCATCTAGAATTAGGTGCACCTGCTCCCTGGCTGGTGCTACCTCTTGTAAGGGACCCAGCTCCCTTAACCAGCCTGCCCTCGCTACAAGCACCCACCTGATAATGTTGCATGGGCCACGCTGTAACCTGCTTCCTTCCCCACCAGCAAGGTGTTTGTGTAGAAAGGGTAACATGCAGTTTGCTGAGGTCCAAGGAAACTGTACTGTTTGTTGCTTTTTTAAATACCAGTTTCTATTGAGCAGCTGTTTGTGTAGATCAGAGGCAGAAACATTTGAATGTATTTATTATTTGTCTGTTGAAACTTCTGTCCTGCTCTTCTCCTAAGACTAAGGGTGGGTTAGAATATAAAAACTGTATAAAATAGAAATACATAAAGCTATATAAAAATCTTCTATCCCCTAGAGACTCCCACCCTAACTTGCTGCTGCAGGCCACGTTGAACACAAGCTCAGCGGGTCAGATAGGAGTTAGAGGTGGGGGTGCTGAGAGGGTGAGCTCAGGATAGGGGAAGGAAGGGGAGGATCCAGATCATGAATCTGTGTCATGAATCCCTCCCTTATTCCTGAGTGCATGCCCTCATCTTCACTCCCTTCCCCTGTGTTCCCTACTTCAGCGTTTGAGGACAGGGGTTCCATGGGCCAGATCCAGGAATTGGAAAAGGGCTAGCTAAATAAATAATAAAGACAGCACTCAGCCAGATCTCTGGGTTGGGAGGTTTCTGCAGGTGTATCTGGTATTGCAAGGGGCTACTGCTTAGCATGCAGCACTTACACTAGGGATGGAAAACAGGGCATGTTTCCAGTTTCTGTTTTTTTAATTCAGTTTTGGTTCTAGCTAAGGGCGTTTATAGACGATCCCTCTTACAAGCGGGATCGCTAAACGCCGCCTGTTCCCCCCGCGCAGACTCTGCATGCCGTGTCTGCTGATCAGACATGGCGCAGAGTGCGAGTGAGTATGCGCGCCCTTCGCGCATGCGCACTCACGCACGGGACAAGGAAGTGCAGCGTAAAGCCGGCACTTCGGGAATCCGCGTCGGAGGGGGCAGGATCGCCTGCCCCCTCTGACGCGGATTAAAAAGCGGCCGCGGCGAGTAGACGAGCTCCAAGAAAGGCGGCTGATCAAAGGATCAGCCACCTTTTTTGTCTCGTCTATAAACGCCCTAAGTTGTGTTCTGTTTTGGTTTCATATCTTTTCCCCATTGAAGTCCATGGGAAATCTGTTCTCGTTGAAGTCAATGGGAAGGGGAACCAGACCCAAAGGGAATCAAAGTGAACCGGGTCCAACTCCATGACAGAAAAAAGTAAACCCATCCCTAACCCCCTCACTTCCTGTCCCCATCCCTTTGGACAGGGGGTCCGACCTCCCCCCATTGCCCCACTACCGGTCTTTGAGGGTGGGGGTGAGGATTTGCATTTCTAACACCCCCATCCCCTGGAGTCCTGGCGTCTGGCATGTACTCGCTGGCCTGGCCTGGCCTCAGAGGATGGGGTTGTGGATATACTGGCGTTCCACTGCTGTGGGGGGACCTTGTGGCAGGCCACATCAGCACGACATGCTGCCAGCTCCTGTGCTCGGCAGCGCACATGTGCAAAATGGCTGTGGCCAAAATGATGTCGCTGCCATTTTGGTTAAGGGAAGCCACCATTTTTTTTTTGCATGCGTTCGGGTGGGGGACCTTGGACCCCCTGCTCTGGGGGATGGAGGTTGTGGGGGTTAAGGATGGGTTGGTCACGGACCCAGATGGTTCCCTTTTGGTCTGGTTCCCCTTCCTATTGAAGTCAATGGGAAAGATATGAAACTGATAAACCAAAGTGGGCCTGATTTTGGGATGATTTGGTCTTAAACCAAACCCAAAATTTCCATCCCTACTCTACACCACCAGCTACACAGTTTGAGCCAGTATTAGTGAGGTGTTAACAATGGTACTTGCTCAGAGTTCAGCAAACTAGCCCCTTGATGTGGATTCCTGCTCATGGTGAGGGGGCCACCAAGCAAGGCTTCCTGCTTTTGTGGTTAGCCTCGCTGGGTGCAGAACGTCCACCCACGTGTTTGCCCTGTGTGGAGACCCATAAACAGGGATCCTGGTGGTTGAAACATGTCGCTTTGACCCCATTCTCATGGGTCGTAGGGTGGCCCACCTGGGATTGATTGGCTAGTCAACTTTTTGGCAGGGGTCAACTGGGTACTGTGCTGGACTTGCATTTGGTAAGCTGTGCCTGTGTATCCCTGGAGTTAGTGTAATGCCCCCTTGTTGGACTCCAAAGTGGGTGGGGAGCGTGGACACTGAATCCTATACTTTTCTTTATGGATTCTCACAAAATCCTTTTGATCGGGACTAGTAAACAGTCCTGGACCAATGATTCACCTCTTGACTTGGGCAGCAGAAGGTTCCTCGTCCTGTCCCTCATTTCTTGATTATTCATTTGACTACGGGTAAGATTTTGGGATGCATTGCCCCATTCTTTGTTCAGAAGGCTCTGGAGGATGTTGTTGGCTCTCTGAAGAATGTTAAGAGGCTCGGGTCAGGGGACCTGCTGATTGAAACTAGCTCTGATAATGATAAGCAGAGCACAGCTCTACATCACTACACTGACATTGGAAGTATCCCGGTGTCTGTGTAGCTGCATGGCTCCCTGAATTTTTGCAAGGGAGTCCTTGCAGAGGTGGATCTCCGAGATATCCCTGAGGCTGAAGTTGCTAAGGGATAGGTGTCCCAGGGTGTTACTGCTATCCAGAGGATCTCTAGATGCAAGGACAGTGTTCTTGTTCCAACTGACATCCTTGTTCTGATGATTCATGTGTCCTCACTGCTGATCTTCATCACTGCTGGCTACTTGTGTTGCTCTGTGTGACCGTACATCCTGAATCCTCTACAGTGTTTTAAGTGCCAGCAGTTTGAGCATGCCCAGCTTCTTGCCGGCGTTCCATTACCTGTGCCCACTGTGGAGTGGTGGGTCAAGATGGCACAGGTTTTCAGGCCACTCCATGTTGTGTCAACTGTGCAGGTGCCCACCTGGCATAGTCTTGCTCTTCTCCCATGTGGAAAGCTGGGAAGGAGGTCCAGCGGATTATAGTTGAGCAGAATTGGTCATAGCCTGAAGCTCACGGGCTGGTTTCTTCCCCCAGCTGTACCCTCCTTTGTGGCAGTGATAGCTTTTCCAAGAGCGTAGCAGTGCAAACAGTGGTATTTGTTCCCCCAGCCCAGTCCTTTTCCCCACAGGTGAAGGCTCTCTTTCAGCTGTCTGGGCTGCCATCAGTTCAGTTCCCTGCTGGGTCACAAACTCCCTGTGTAACCTATAAACAGTCTGTCACTCCATCTGAGACATAGGAATAAGTATGTTGTGAAGATAAATGCATTTAAGACTGCAGAGAGATATCTTTAACCACTAGGCGAATCCCTCCCTGTTCGGTGACCAGCCTCCTAAACATCAAGCGGCCTGCGGCTCTTAGGCGAAACTGTCTTGTCGGCATTTAACACTCTTAAAAATAAGGCCGATTGCACACGAGTCAGGAAGCAAGAGGTACTTTATTTGATTTATTTATTTATTTATTTATTTATTTTACTTATTCGATTTATACCCTGCCCCTCCTGAACACAGCTCGGGGTGGCTTCTGGGAGCTGAGATCGCAGCAGCGGGCATCGCGGGAATCTCTGCTTGTACATGCAGGGGTTTAGCCCATTTCTGGTGTGATGTCCTTTGTGGATGACAGGAATGGATTTTGATGCCCTGTCATGTGTGAGGGACATCAGGCCAGAAATGGGCTAAAAAAAAAATGTACGCACAGGCAGAGCTTCCCACAATTCCCCCCTGCCACATGATCTCGGCTCCGGGAAGTCCCTCCCGTCTCCTGACTTGTGTGCAAGCAGCCTAAGACACCTAGGGATCTCATCCAGGATCTAAGTACCGTAGCTATTTCAGGTGCCTAGTAGCTTTAGAAATCTACCCCACAACACTCTTGGATACCATGACAATGGATCTTGTGTAATAACACATTCTGGGATCGATTTTTCTAAGGCAAAAGTGTCACGTAGTCACCCCGCTCCCTTTGATTTTCCATGGATATTGGGCATCTACATGCCATCTTTGTGTTTTGAAAAGCTACCCTCCTTTGTATAGTGCTATTGTCGTGCTCATTGCTTTTTACAGCAGCAAGGCATGAAGAAAGAGTCTCTTATAATACATTTGTGTTGTATAATAAGGAACTGTCTTTATGTACTGACGTTTTTTCTTCCTCACAAGGAGAGAAAGCCCTGCTGTGTGGAAAGTGGTGTTTGGGATAAACAATCTGGATCATCCATCAGTTTTCATGCAGACCCGTCTGGTGAAAACGATTATCCTGCATCCCCGCTATAACAGAGCCGTTGTTGACTACGACATCAGCATTGTGGAACTGAATGAAGCTGTCAACGAGACAAGTTATGTAAGACCCATCTGCTTACCCAGCGGGGGGCAGCTAGTTGAGCCAGATACCTACTGCTACATCACAGGCTGGGGACACATGGGCAACAAAAGTAAGAGGAATATTTTCCAGACTCTTAGAGGAAGCTATTAACTTTATACTAATCTAGCCAAGTTACTTGGCTCCCATTCTAAAATATTGCACCTATAGCTTTTTGCTGTCTCTTTTAAAACGTTCAGACACTCGTATATGCAGTAATTTCTGCTCACATTATGATAAACGGTTATCTAGAGACAAGGTTTTCAAACCAGGGACCAGAAGTTAGGTTACCAATTCTATATTTAGGCATCTAAGTAAGTGGCCTCATTTTCAGAGTGATCCAGGAGCTCGTATTGAGGAGGTAGCATGAAAATCTTGGCTATGGCCTGTTATTTGTCGAACTTGCATTGAAAGTCCTTCATCAGACAGCAATAGTGTTCTTAATTCTGTGCAAGAATGTAGGATCATGTCTTGGCTTGCTGGTTGCGTAAATCAGATTATGCTGTGGCCTGGTCATATTGCCAGCCAAATGCTATTATTTTGGCACAGAATTTCCCCCCTTTAATTATAAGCCTCAGTTCCTATAATAGCTGCATTTCTAGTATGTAAATGTTAAGTAACAAGGCAATAGACTTGCTCCCAGCATAGGTAAAGTATTTTGGTTCTCGTTGGACTAAGTCAGAGGTTCTCAAACTATGGGTTGGAATTGCAAATGGAGTTGCACTGTCTGCAGTTGGGATTGTAATCCCAATTGCTGTGAGTTCTATATCTTGCATTATCTTTGTTGTTCTCCGAGGTCATGGAATTCTATTTATTTCTCAAAATACACACACAGAGGCAAAAGCGGAGGAACCACTGTTTTAAGTTTGGTTCTATTTAGTGTACCCGTTAAGTGGAGACGTTTCTCCATTCCTCATTGTAGTTCTTACCAGAGGAAGGATACAAGTCCCCAACTCTGGAGAATGAGATCACTCTCAAGAATCCCTTAAAAAAGTATTTTGCCCATAATGGCCATCTCAACCATGTGACAACACTAATCAGACTATTCCTTCTACACTCGACATGTCTTTTTATGTACAGTGCAGGACACTGTACTAAATATCACTGACTGGAGTAGCCTGCTGGGTAGTAGCAACAAATCTATTCTGCACACAGGCAACTAATCTTAATACGTCCAAATGCAGAATGAAAATGCTGCATGAAGTGCCATTTAATTGGCACATGGTGAAAGTTCATTGTAGTTCAATGCTGTCATGTTGTCAATGGCATAAAGATGTATACCAACCAAGCAAGGCAATCAAAGACATTTGTCTTGACTGCGTGGTGGCTAGTAATATTATGCTGCTGCTTTAAAAACCTCCCATTTAATTTGAATTGTTGCAGAAGTTTGTAGCAAAGAGTCCTGTTTAAAACCCTTTGGCACAGTCCAAATGTCTTAATAGATTTTTACAATTGTTAACTCACCCTTATGATATGCACCCCTGAATCAAATTAATTCCAGGTGTAACTCCACTGCCTTTCAGCTTATGAGCCATATGTTTGAGAGGCATTTCTTCTGGTTCTGAGGAGCTGCCTAATTACTTCTGCTTAGCCCCAAAGGACAGGTAATGTGATGGCTCCCCACTACCTCTTCTGAAATCCTTCACTTCTGTTCCCGATTTAGCTGGAGACAAGCCGCCTTTCCTACTCAGGAGTGGAATATGCTGCAGTTGAAACAAATGCTTGCCTCATCAGCTGAAAACAGACATGACACTAACTCCATTTTAACACTGTTTTAACATTTCTTATGCATGTTGCAGGGTTGGATTGGTACCCTATGCAGCCCTGCCACATGCATAAGAAATGTTAGTGGTGTTAAAATGGAGTTAGCGTCCTGTCTATTTTCACCCCTCGTTTAGAAGCCCCAGGAGCTTGTGTCTGTATTTGCAACTGTGGATGAAGATGCCATCAGTCCCAACAGCCTGTTCCTTTGGCGATAGCATAGATTCTTTTCCTGCTTATCATAACACGTACTAAATAATATATTTATCACATTTTGAGTCTGTTTTAGCTTTCATAGTAGAAAAATGATTGTCTGCAATAGCAACGAATAAGTATTTCCAAATAGTACTGCGTGTGGCTCAGTAAAAATGATTTTCTTTCCTCCCCCTTCTTAGTGCCTTTTAAACTTCAGGAAGGAGAAGTTCGTATAATTTCCCTAGAACAGTGTCAGTCGTACTTTGACATGAAAACCATCACCACCAGGATGTTATGTGCCGGCTACGAGTCTGGCTCTGTGGATTCCTGCATGGTAAGCAACCTTGTGAGAAGACCTGTCGTAGGAAAAGGACCCTTAGTCCTGTCACTGGTAACATAAGTATTATTGCTAGAAGTCTGTGTTTATAAAGTGTGGTTAAATTACAAAGTAATAGGTGGGGATTGTGCTACAATGTTATCATAAAAGAAGGTTAGTCAATATTTCATGGGTGTAAAGGTTTAAGGGCTGTGAGAATGTTCAAGAAGGTTTTGAATGTTGCTACTGCTGGCCTGAGGGACAGTCAGAGAGAGAGAGCGGGAAGGCTGGGGCTGGGGGGGCGGGGGGAACAAGTATGCCAGGGCCAGCCGGACAGTTAGAGACCAGTGTAGCCAGGGATAGGGTGTATGCATTCAGTTATTTAAATCTGTTGGGGTTTGTTGGTTTTTTTTGGCCCTTAGGCCTGACTCTGTTATCAATTGAAATATAGATTGAAGGTGGTATCTATGTTAATTATATGGTATATTTTTCTCAGTGTAACTGCTGCTTTAAGTGTTCTTAATATTATATTTGAATTTGAGTAACTACTTCTATTTAGTATTTATTATTTACCCACTGGTGTGGCAATTGCAGTCTCTGCCCCACGTCTAATGTTATCTCACCTACCAGGTTATGAAAGAAGTAATTTTAACATGGATAATTAAATTACAAAAATAAGGCTGGATCGTGGAAGAGCAACCTTGAGGGGGAAACAATTAACTCCTCTACTTGGTGGCAGCGGGATAGAAGGAGCAAGAGATAGGAGCTGCGACCCAGTGGGTTAACAGAAGCCGCTACTAGTAGTGATAAGGTGTTAGGGTAGGGGGGTGTAGGGATGGGAAGAACCCAGAGGGGACAGAGTCTAAGGCGCCAAGGATTCAGGGAATGAGAAAAGACCCCCCCACACACTGTTCCCGGGCTATTTGCTCTCAATATGGAAAAACGACCCCTCAGGTTAAGTTGGCCCTAGTGCCTTCAAAAGAAGGCAGGCCTTATCATCATCGGGGTGGAGACAACACGGCCCAGAGCTCAGCCCCCACTCGTGCACGCAAATCACGTATCCCACCACCACTACCTTTTGCCCAACACCACACACGTTGCCTAAGATATTGTTGGGGGGCAAAGACAGGGGGTGTTGGTGGCAGTGAGGGAGACCGGGGAAGCTGAGAACCAAGGGAGTTTGGGATAGGGAAAATGGAGCCTTTGCACTGGGAAAAGGGACCCGGGGTAACAGGAAGGGAAGGAAGGGACAGGCTGCAAACACTCTGTAATCACTCACTCACCCACTTACACCACCCCACTCACAGCCACCACGCACCCACACTTACACTGTCCACTCTGCTCCACACACTCTACTCACACTTCCCAGGCTCCACACTCCTCGCAATCCACACAATCACCACCGTATTCAATCCACAAGTTCCTCGCAAGGGGGCCAGTCTCACAGCTGCGCTGATCACCGGCGCTGCTGTGATGACTGCTTCCTTCTTTTATGCTCCTAGCTCCGCCCCCCTGAGTGCCTGGAGACGTGCTGAACGTCGCACAGGGTCCAAGTGCCCTGCCTCTCTGTGCTGCTGTTCTATCGGGGAATCCCCTATGCTTGTGACATGATGCCGCTCTGCCCTGCCCCTCCCTGTGGGGTTTCCCCTCTTGCCACCACGCTGGAGGGATCTCCTCTGGCGTCTCCGTCTCCCCTGCAGCCCTCACCGGGCCTGCTCCAGACTAGACCTTATATAAGGCCAGGATCTCCGGGTCGTTTGTCACGCATGTATAGGCCTTCAAAAATCAATAGCATTTCAGCAAGGATGACTGATGTTTTTACATACACTAAACCGATAAGGGCCATTTTTTTTTTTTAGGTTGAGAAGTATTTAAAAGTCAGGAAATGCCAAATGTATGGGTGCCTGCGCCATTTTCATTCTGTCCCTTGTGCTCAGTCCTACGTATTGAAGAACGTAGACCTCCTGTGGTAAAAATGGTATGGAACCATGTAATTCAGTGCCATAGCAAGGCTGAGGAGGACCCAGGCTCACGTCCCAATTATAGGTTCTCCTAAGCCTAAGGGCATGGGAGTGGGGCCTACTCATTTATTTATTTATTTAAATTTAAACCTCGCTTTTCCCCTAAGGTTCAGCCTGGCTTACAAAAACGAAGGCAGTGATGTCCCATCTCTCAGCAGCCCCACCCCAGAACAGCACTAACCATGTCAGGAAGAAAAGATTAAGAGTGGGTGAGGGTGGGGCCAGCAGTGGGCAGGGTCAGAACACTGGCTCTGCGCCCTCCCCTGCACACTCTGAACGTTTCCTAGCTGTGCACAGGCCACTTGCAAAGGGCTCCCTCTGAATCTGGAGCCTGGGCTTGACTAAACCCCCTCGCTCCATGGTAGCTAGCTAGATGGCTGATGTAATTCAAGACTACTTCATGATCCATGCATACAAACTTAAATCGGGGGTTTTCTAACTTTTGGAGAAATACAGTATAACTTTAGTATAGCAAACCCCTATGGGACCAGGAGAAAATTTCCATAGTATCAGTGTGTTGACTATAATAAGGTATGGCAATTTGTTACATCAGAATAATGAAGAAATGACCACGGAAACGGAACACCAAGTGCCTGTTGTTTGAATGAAGATTCTATTACATTGATCAACTCTTAAACAGTAAAGAAATGAAAAAAATTCAAAATGTATGTTTGCCTAATGAATACAGTGCTGTAATTACATATTCTTTCCCTTTAAAAAAACAACCTTGAGTGTGATTGATTCTCTTCTTTTGTACTTCACTCATAGACACTGTTTCAGTCTTGTTAATCAGTGCAAACAGCGGGCCAACTAAATAGCTGCCAGGCCCTGAGAGGATTCATTAAATCCAGGTCAATACTGCTAGAGTGTTCATTGAATTGGGAAAAAATGGGTCTTGAAGTTCTGATTGTTGTAAATGGAGGGTTATCATATCTGAGGAGGAGCTACTTTGGATCTAGTCATAAGTGGAGCGCAGGACCTGGTGCAAGGGCAAGGGGTAACAGTGGTAGAGCTGCTTGGTAATAGTGATCATAATATAACATAGTTACAGGATGGAGACTGACCTCCAAAAAAATCTACTTGGGAACCATGCAAAAATGAGCAAACTAGTCAGAGGGAAACTAAAAGGAGTAGTTGCGAGGGTTAAATGAGTGGAAGAGGCATTCAGATAATTTAAAAACACCATTTTGGAAGAGCAGATTAAATGTATTCCACAAATAAAAAAGGTAGCAACAGGACTAAACATCTGCCAGTATTGCTAAATTAAATGCTGAAGGAAGCTATTAGAGTTGAAAAGGCGTCCTTTAAAAAACAGAAAGCTAATCATAATGAAGAGAAAAGAGTATAAGAATTGCTAAATTAGATGTAAAACATTCATTAGACTGGCCAAGAGGGAATTTGAGGAGCAACTCTCTAAAGACACAAAATATAATAATAAACCCTTTTCTAAATACATCAGAAGCAAGAAGCCTGCTAGAGAGCCAGTTGGGGCAGTAGATGATCAGGGGATGAAAGGGGCACTCAGGGAGGATAAGGACATTGCAAAGAAGCTGAATGAATTCTTTTCTTCCGTCTTTACCGCTGAGGATGTTGGGGAGGTACCCATGCTGGATCAAGTCTTTGTAGGTGAAGAATTGGAAGAACTGTCACAAATAAGTGTGACTCTGGAGGAGTTTCTAGAGCAAATTGACAAAATAAATAGTAACAAGTCACCAGGACTAGATGGTATTTATCCCAGAGTTCTGCCACTGTACCAGAGGATTGGAGGGTAGCAAACGTAACACCAATATTTTAAAAGGGTTCCAAGGCAATCCTGTAAACTACAGACTGGTGAGCCTGACGTTGGTGCTGGGCAAACTGGTGGAAACAGTTAAGAACAGAATAACTGAGCATATTGATAAACATGGCTTAATGGGGAATAGTCAGCATGGATTTAGGAAAGGGAAGTCATGTCTCACTAATCTATTGGAATTTTTAAGAGTTTAAATAAGCATGTGGATATGGGTGAGCCGGTTGATATAGTGTATCTGGACTTTCAGAAGGTGTTTAATTTCCTCAAGAGTCTCTCATGAGGGATTTTATCAAAGAGTCATGGGATAAAAGGCAGTGTCTTATCGTGGATTGGCAACTGGTTACAAGATAGGTAGCAAAGAGTAGGACTAACTGGTCAGTTTTCACAGTGGAGAAGTAACTAGTAGTGTGCCCCAGGGATCTGT
Organism: Sphenodon punctatus; assembly: GCA_003113815.1. Classification (NCBI taxonomy): domain Eukaryota; kingdom Metazoa; phylum Chordata; class Lepidosauria; order Sphenodontia; family Sphenodontidae; genus Sphenodon; species Sphenodon punctatus. The sequence goes on along the minus strand of QEPC01013002.1, from coordinate 3,102,734 downwards.
ATTGGGACCGATGTTGTTTAATATTATTCATTAATGTTCTGGAGAAGGTAGTAAAGAGTGAGGTGATCAGATCTGCAGATGACACAAAGTTATTCAAGGTAGTTAGTTAGAACCCGAGTGCACTGTGAAGAATTGCAGGAGGATCTTGTGGGACTGGGTGACTGGGCATCCAGATGCCAGATAAAATTTAATGTGGACAAAATAACCCGAACTATGAGTGCAATCCAGCTAAGCAGCAGCGCCAGGGAAACTGCGCAGGCGGATAGCACTGAGGTGCCAGCAGTCATAGAGCTACATCCAGTTCCACTCTGGGGATAGAAGGAGGAGGTGGAGCAAAGGCGATGAGCAGTAGGAAGGGGGACAGATGGGGGTATCTGGAGTGTCCAAAGCTGCTGCACCCCTGCCCGGCCAGCACTCGAACTGCATAGCACCCCCCACAGAGCACGAGAGCCCTGCACCATTCCCTGTGTGACCTAGCTCCTGTCCCAGCACTGCAGCACATGGGGGGTGGGGTCTTGCTGAGGACTGTCCAGTGCTCTCATGCTCTGGGTGTGTGTTGTGGGCGTCTGCTTCTATATGGTTGCACCAGTCTTACTCCTGCTCCAAGCAGGAGTAAGTAGGTGCAGGTGCAGCTGTTCTGTTTGCTGCGGGAAGGCTGGTAGGCATTCCCATGTGGGTGTTACCTAGGTGGGGTACCCACAGCCTCAGTGGGGCTTGCTGAGCGGGTTGGGTACCTCTTCCATGAGCTGTGCTCCCCACTCCAATGCTGGCAAAGGGACTGTGGCCACCAAAGAGCTGGAGGGGGTGTGGCCATCTGGAAGGCAGAGCTCTGCCTCCACCTGCGCCCACACTCTCTTGCTTCCATCCCCGTGCATATCCTGAGTGCTGCGCCAGTGCGCAGCCCCTCGTGCTGGCATTTGGGCCTAGCTGGATCGCGGTCTGAATGTATAAAATGCTGGGTCCTAAATTAGCAGTTACCACTCAGGAAAAAGATCTTGGAGTCTTTGTGGACAATACCTTGAAATCTTAAGCTCAGTGTGTGATGGCGGTCAAAAAAATAAAAATAAAACGTTAGGAATCATTCAGAAAGGGATAGAGAATAAAACTGAAAATATTGTAATGCCTCTATATAGATCTATGATATGACCACACCTGGAATATTGTGCGCAGTTCTGGTTGCCCCATCTCAAAAATTACAATGGCCCTTTTTACACGGGCCGCAGCATGGGGGGATGTCGTGGAGGTCGATGTTCTCGCCGGTGCGTGTGGTGGGTGGGGGGAGGGTGTAGACGGGCGCACACCGACCTCCACCCATCACACATGCATGTGTGTGCGATGGGTGGAGTTCAGTGTACATGTGTGTTCACAGGAGCGCACACGCATGCACCCCACCCCCACCTTTACACAAGACTCACCCACGCATGAAAACCCAAATTTCTGGGTGTTCGTGCGTGGGTGTTGCCCATGTAAAAAGGGCCAAAGTAGAACTAGAAATAGAAAAGGCACAGAGAAGGACAACAAAAATGATCAAGGGTATGGACTGGCTCCCGTATGAAGAGAGGCTTGATGGGTTGGGTCTCTTCAGCTTGGCGAAGAGATGACTGAGATGGCATATGATAGCAGGTTATAAAATCCTAAGTGGTGTGGAATACATAAATAAGGAGTGGCTATCTACCTTCTCTAACAGTACTAGAACAAGGGGACACTCCATGAAATTAACTGGCAGTAGATTTAAAACAAATAGGAGAAAGTATTTTTTCACTCAGTGCACAATTAATTTGTGGAATTTACTGCCAGAGGAAGTGTTTAAGTCTGGTAGTTTAGCTAGTTTAAAAAAGAGATTAGATAAGTTCTTGGAGGATAGGTCCATTAATGGCTATTTGTCATGTAGGTTTTGGGGATGTAATCTTTTACTGTTGGGGGCTGGATCAACAGGGAATGGATTGCCCATTGTGACCTGTCGGGTACTTCTCCCAAGTGACAGAGATTGGCCACTCTTGGAGATAGGATACTGGGCTTGATGGACCATTGGTCTGACCCAGTGCAGCACTACTTATGTTCTTATATAGTACTGAGGTTTGACCAGACTTTGCTTTGCAATCTAAACCAAATTGTTTTAACATCTTCAATTTTATTCTTTTCAAGTAAAAGGTTAAAACACAGATTCCATTGTATACAACTGTACCCGTCCTTTCATTGTGCTTTGCTGACAGAATCCAAACGTGACTCTGCAGCATGGCCATCTGTAACTTCAGCTACAGGACTGATTATGCCAGCTGGACTACGTAATGCTAACTAACCAGCTAACTATGCTAGCTGGGCCACTCACACCACTGCTGGATCTCAGGAGTGATCTGAGAGACCCTACTCCAGACTTCTTTTTTTAGTCTGAGGTGGAGAACACTCCAGTCCCTCTGGTGCTCCCTGAATGGAGGCCAAATGGGTTGCTGGGGTTGTGTGCCAGGTTCATGGGGGCAGGCAAGTTTAGTGTGTGCTGCTGCTGAGGCAGAGATCCAACTCAGCATAGGAACATCAGTATTTTATACTTATGGCATGTCATCAAATTTTTCCTAGAAATGTAGTTTTGTATCTTGAACAAAACTTAGTGGAATTTCATTGGGAGGCTGAAGGAACTTCAGGGGTCTCCTTCATCCCAAATTTAAGAAGGCTGCTAACAGTGAGGATGAGAGCTTTGAAAAAATCTGAAGCACCTTTTGTGTAATGGACAGTGCCGAGTAGCTGGGTTTGCTACCAGCAGCTTCATTTGTAATTTCTGTTGGTGCTGAGAACATTGACACCAATAATGACCCAATGCTTGAAGTCTAAGAAGTGCTAAGTTAGTGAAGTAGGAGTCCATCGCTCCGCCTGTGCCACTAGCACACGATCGTCTACCGAGTGTGGTTGCTGTTGGTCCTGAGGAAGGGCTCTGTGTGGTCTGAAAGCTTGCACTTGCACCAGAAGTTGGTTCAAGAAAAGATACCATCTGAACTACTTTGTCTTCATCACTAACACAGTGGGCAGTCTAGTGTCTCTATTGTTTAGTCCTTCATTATTAGTACAACTTCCCAAGCAGTGGTAGCATCCTCTAAATCCTGACAGTCTCCTGCCAATTTTCCCTTGGCTTTCCCCATTTTCTTTCTTCCTCATTCAGATATCTAGTTTCATGTTTAACATTTTTTTTACCCACCCCTCCTTAACGGTACAGAAATCCCCACTTAAGCCTCTATCTTTGATGATGTATCTCGCCCGGCTAGCTTCCTTACTTTCACGCTATCTTCCTATGTAGACAATTTAGATGAACTTTTAAATTTTTGATACTAACATTCCAACCAAACTTGTTGGAGAAGCCCAGCAAAATGTTGTCTGTCTTGCATAGCTTGCTGTGGCACGCTCTAGTTGAGAAACCAATTTATACAGCTGATTTTACCCAAGCAGAATACACTTTCTATAGACTATTAAATGCCACTTTGAGCTTAACAGCACAAGTTGCCTGCTGTGAAATAACCTCTGTGTATTGTTCTGTTACAGGGCGACAGCGGGGGACCTCTGGTTTGTGAACACCCTGCTGGCCGCTGGACATTGTTTGGTTTAACGTCTTGGGGCTCTGTCTGCTTTTCCAAAGTGTTGGGACCCGGAGTTTATAGAAACGTGTCACATTTTATTGATTGGATTGAAAGACAAATATACATCCACACTTTTCTGCTAAACTAACTCCAGGAGGGTACAGCAGTCCTGACTGACAAAAGGCAAAAGCCCAGTAGCACGTGAACACTTCACAAGTAAAGAAATATAGAGAATCACAAGCTCTGTGTGTTGCTGATGGGGAGGTATTGAAAATGCCACAGAAATGAATTTGTAAATCCTCTGCTACTGAAGGTACTTCTGGATAGGACTCTAATAATATTTTGCAATCCCTCTTGAATTTTCCTTCACCTGCATTGTGTTACCATTCCAAATGCGACAGAATGCAAAACCAAGTTCTGCCTTTCAGATCGTCTTCTTTAGGCACTAGCACAGTCTACTCCAACTCGAAGCCTTTCAAGAGAAAGGCATACATGGTAACAATATACATTGCAAGGAACTGGGAGAGGAAAAATGACAAATCTGTTAGCAAAGATGATTATTACTCTTTCAAAATTAGCAATTTTCCTGACATTAGCATGGAAGGAATTTATCCAAATAGGATTCGCGCCTCATGAAATGTGTGTTCGATTACTTGAGAGAACGGATTTATAGTTGGTTTCAGACACTATCAAGCTACAAGTAAGTTGCATAGTTCAGACTACTGCTACGTAAAACTTTTACCTCTGACAGTCAGTACCTTGATGCACCTAATGTAACCTGTGTTAGACAACGTCCAATGTATTGATAAACAGGACTGTTTATATATTGTTATGGAATTTGAAACTCTCTTTAATTCACAATTGTGTCTCAATTTTGCTATGAGAGTGAAAACTGACTGTCTTGACAGCTTGTTTTCATGCTATTGGTTTTGGGGAGAGCAAAGTATGAGCATTTCCTCTAAATAAGAAAAAGCTGTGTTCAATTTAAGGGCTGCAGCTGTGTAAAACAGGTGGCATCTACGCATGAGCGCCCATGAAATCTGGGTATTCATGCGTGGGTGCCATCCGTTTAAATCCTGCGCACATGCACACCCCTCCCATCCCCACGCATGGAGGTACTGGCAAAAACGGAGGTGCCTCCGTTCACGGGGGTGGGTGGGGGTAGATGGGTATGTGCCAGTCTATACCCTCCCCACACAGACCACGGCGCACACGGACCCCCCTCTGTGCTGCAGCCCATGTAAAAAGGGCCTGAGGTGCATAATGGGGTAGATTGTAGCCATCCTTATCTTGAATATGATGTGGCATCTGAAAATGGCAGTTCCCAGTAGCCAGTGCTTCACTGTAATCCGTAGGACCAAATTCTCAGCTTCTTTAAAGTGGTGTTGCTCGACTGAAGTCAGTGCAGCTGTATTTTATACTGTCTGTAGATCTGATTACTGGAACCAAAGACCACAGATCGGCTTCCACCAGTCACTGAGTGAGTGGATTTGGAGTTTAAAGCATAGATTACTAGGCATTTTGTCAATAGATGGAAAAATGGAAAAGGTGTTTTTCCAATAAAACAAATAGCCTGGCCTGTCATTTCTTTTCACCCAATAACGTGTTTAAAATTGGCCATAATTTTTTATTGTAAAGCACTGGAACACTTGGACAGCCATGTTTCACCTTTTCTTTCTTGAGAGACGTCATTTAAAATCATTTCTTAATTCTACATGTATTCATTGGGTTCTGGCCTGCTATCAGTTTTCAAGCCAAACTCTTACTGAAACAAATAGAGGAATTTTGCATAAACCTAGTAGAACCATCTCAAACAGCTTTAGCAAGGAGTAGTATATTTTTCCAAATCATTTGTGCCACAACATTCCGTGTAAAGAAGATATTTGTAATTTTATAAATGTATTTTTATACTGCTTTTTTCTATGTGTGCACATGAGAATATTGTACGTAGGCTTTAAAGAGTCCAACTTATTCCTCCCAGTGTAGTAATTTTCTCCCTGTCTATTCTCATATTCAAGACTTGAAGCCTCATTTTGGTGTATCCATTGGTTGTTTCCCTTCTATCCCAGTCTCTGCACCATATGGAATGAGGATCATCATGGCAACCAGCCAGCCGTGTGTTTATTTCAACCCCTATTAAGCAAAAATGTAATTTCATTTCCAAATGACTTCAGAGCTCTAAAGACAACTATGTCCTGAACTTGGGAGGTGTTAGAAATGAGGGGCAAGACTGTCTCTCTCTCCAACGAATTGTGATTGTGTGTTTAAATAACACTGAAACCAGACTTGCATCGCATGAGTCACGCTGTTTACAGCACTGATAGCCTTTTCAACACTGTATTTATTTGTTCTCGTTCTGACACTACATCTTCAGTGTGGCTTTACCCATGCTTTGCACATGTTACTGATAACACAATTTTACAGGAGGATTAAGGAATACAACCACCTGCAATTTCAAAAAATATATATATTTTTTTTTAGGGGAAAATGTTTTTAAAAATTCTAGAAATTATATAAGAGTATTTTTCCCCACTGACACAATTAGTTTAAAGCAGCAGCAGGCAGTATTTCACTAACAAGTAAGCTTGAACAGAACTGTGCTCTGCAGCTGTAATGCAACATGGAACAGAACGTTAATGCCAAAGCCTTTCTGTCGTCTTAGTTATAATTTCACAATGGTTTTTGCTCTACTTATAAGTTAGCGTATTGTCTACTGTGCTTTACTGGAAAGCTATCTTGATGCTAATGGATGTTTTCCCTTTATATAAGAACAAAAAAAGTGAATTCTTTATTGCAACTGACTATTCAGTTAGACACTTGCATCACAGATACATACATGATAGATGCAGTGAAAAGGTCTTGCCAGAAAGCTGATTTCACTAATTCTCTCAGGTTTTGTGGTGGCTAAAATCAACCCTCGCCAGCGAATCCCTGTTGCTTTTGTACAACAAGGCCATTGGCACTCCAAAAGTGTTGCTAGGCATATGGAGCCCACTGCAACTGAAATTCATACTGAAACAATCCATCATTTCTTTCATGAAGATGATAGTCGTTGCTGCTCTGTATGTTCAAAATGCATTGCAATGGCAGAATCTCTGTGTTGAGACTGGAAAATGTGGAGTCTTCTTCTAGTCACAGTCACACTGCAACCTCTCTTGCTATGCCAAAAACACACCCATTAAATGAACGGCATAACTGACATTTGCCACTTTTCCAGGTTTGATTGTGCCCTAAGATATATTCAAGTGGAAGCTTCTAATGATGCTAAAGTTAAAACTTATTTTTTCATTTCTTTGTGGGTCCTCAATTCCACAGGCTTATGGTATAAATTGTTTTTTTGCTCTTGAAAAAAACTACTATTAAAGGTCTCATTTGACAAAAATTTGTTTTAAGTTACTTGTAACATGTTTTCCTAGCCTAAGCCTCCTTGGGTAGGAACCTGTCTATAACTATTAATTGTACCATGCCAGCCACACTGCTTATGCTATATAAATAAATAACAACAACAACAGCCAAAGAATGGAGAGCTGCCTCCCCTCTAAAGCCTAGTTTCTGAAATGGGGGTATATGGAAGGAGTTGGGGAGGCTAGAAGGACCCCAGCTTCCTGCCCTCTGCCTGACACACAGCCCCAGACACCATGGGAACATGAACTTGCAGCCGCTAGTAAACTTTTCCTGCCCAGAAAACCGTGCATCCGCGGCAGCTGCCGGCAGTCCCAGGCTAGAGTGGAGGCACATATTACTGGGCGGGACATGCAGGAAACTGCCATCTGGGTTGTTGCCCTCCATGGCGTTGACTCTTCTCATGCGCATTGTGAGGGGTGGTTGTGCTTTGAGCCAATGTAGTGGTGTATTTCACCCACGTGTCCTTTAAGAGCTCCCGGCATGGCTGTGGGAAGGACTGGGGAGGCAGCTGGGCTGCAGACTTGTCCGCTGGTATGGGTGGAAGCCCCAGTTCATACAGGCAGGGGATGTCTGGGTGCCTGTCCCCATGCACTGTTTTGGTTTGCCCTGCACGGCCCACCAGCTTTTTTTCTGCAGTGACTGGTGCGTGGGTTACAGGAGCACGCCTTCCCATACTCCTCCTGCAAATGAGCAGTTGGATGCGTGGTTAACTGGTGGCCATGCGTGGAAGTGTCTTGTTTAAAAACACCCTCAGAAGCGAAGACTGCTAGGGCTAGCCTAGTTCCAAATGGTGGGGATGGGTTTTTTGGTAAGGTTGGTATGGAATTCAAAGGAATTTGCTGAAGGAATGGAGGATACTGAAAGTTTCCTCTGCTTCTGCCCTTTTTGCTGGGGTGGGCTGTTTGAGTGGAGTAGCTCATCTGCTTCCCCCACCTCTGATTAGGCTGCAGTTTCTTTGGGACTGAGGGCTGCTGTTGGGCAGGAGCTGGCACATAAAGGCCGATCAATTTGGCTGTCGAGTGATCTGTCTTCTACTGTCTAACCGCCTGCTTGATGTTAGGCTGTTCTTGTCAAATGGAAACTTCTCTATTGCACTGTGCGCTTCAGCAGAAAGACCAGAGGAGTGAAGCTACAAGTATCTGTGGATCGTGATAGCTGCCACCAGGGACCTTGCTACCAACAAGACCAGATTTTTACATTTGAACTTCTAAAATATGTTTAGACTGTACAGAACGTTAAAACATTACATTATTTTAAAAAATTCTCAGAGAGACCATTAAAGGACTTTGCGAAAATGTTACTTTGACAGAGGTACTTACTATAGCTATTGCTTTAAGAATGAACTTGGACCTCAAGTCCAGACAGGAGTTCTTAGAAGAATACATAATTTTGGTTTTCAAAAGATCCAAAGTAATGGTATTAATTCTAAACAGGAATCACACTTTTCTCCTTGGAGCAGTGGTGACTGGTGGACTTTTAGGCTGGTGGGGCAGTGAGTAGGGCCAGAGCCTTAATTGGATGTATTACTATGGAATATAGATTTATTAAATAACTACACTCAAAGAACTTTGGCTCAAGGTAAGGGTTTATCAAGAAAACAAGGGTTTACACTGTGAATACAAAATTTTATATGGGTTTACAACTTGTATACAACATTTTCCTGGTGCTCTTTTTGTGCACTCTCACTAACAGAGAAATACGCTGTGGATAACTTGCAAGTTCAGCATCTGAATTTGGTATGCATCTAAATGCATGCTTATATAAATGTATATGGAGAGCCAGTGTGGCATAATGGCTAAGTACAGAGTACTTGGGCTGTAATGGCTAAGTGATTACGTAATGGGTAAGTCCACAGTACTTGGACTGGGCCAATCACAATATTATCTCTCCCTAACCTTCCTCACAGGGTTGTTGTAAGGCTTAAAAGGTAGTGTTAGTTATATGTAAAGTGCTCCGAGTGCCATGGCAGGGGGCGCTATATAAAAATAAAGATTATTATCTAATCCAGGGACTCCCCTGCAGTCTGATCTGAGGAACAGATCGGTCTTTTTGGACTGAAGTCATCTCACTTTAAGAACCAGACATGCATCTAAGCAGGAAAACTTTTGCCTTTCCCTCAATCAGCTCATCTATGCAGGTAATGCAATTGTTTCAGAATCTGGGATGAGAAGGATGAATCCCTACAGGAAAGCAGATTAAGGGAACGACAAGCTCTCTTCTGCTAAGACGAGTATCTTGTTCTTGCAACCAGATGTTTTCAATTCAAAAAGCAAAGTTGTTCCTTGGATCTGGCTGCAGGAGAGTCCCTGATCAGATTAAAAAAAAAACTCGCAGGTTGAATTTGCAAGCTCTCTCTAAGGGCATTTTAAAACAAGATGCCACCATGCATGGCCTCCCAGGAGCTACTCATCTGACCGCCTGTCTGAAGGTAGCATGGGAGGGAGGATGTGTGCTCCCATGAGCCATGCAACACCCACTCATGGCCACTCATGGTCCACTGCCGAGAAATCCAGAGTGTGCCCTGCAGGACAAGCAGAAGTGTGTGGCAACAGGTGCCCACGCATCCCCTGCCTGTATTAACTAGGGTGGCCACCCATGTCAGCAGACAGGCCTGCTGCTCAGAGGCACGGTGTGTGGGTGGGGGACATGGGAACTGGCCACAAGTGTTGTGGAGTCCAGTTCCGCAGTGCTCACGCCCAGGACGTCTCAATTTCAAAGGCCAGCCGAGAGTGCTTTCCATACTCCATGGCAGGGGGAGTGGGAGGCAACTGCTGCAGTAGCTGTATGTTGGGAGCTGCCTGTTAAGACTCCCTCCCCACACACTCCACCTGAGCGGCTGCTTCAGAGCTGTGCCATTCAGTGGCCACGCACTCCCTCCTCCTCCCCACCCCCCCCAAGCCTTGCTCGGTTAAAAACACCCTATAGCATCTCTCTACTAATGAGAAGGGCAGAAACAAAGTGATAGTGGCACAAAGACCACTATTGCTACTACGGACAGGCTCCCTGCTCCCCACTTTCCTTCTTATTTTGGAAAGGCAGCTTTCGGTTTGCCTTGATCTGATGAAGCAGCTCTTTCTCTCCTACCTTGCTCAGTTACTGACTGCAAAAAACAGAGATAGGTAGCAGTCCTCTCTCTTAAGTCAGTGTCAGGAAGCACCACACAAATAACAATGAAAGGTGAGCAGCCTGATTAGTCCATTAGAATTTGCTCACAAGGTACGGTTCTTAAAGCTCTCTAGTCGGCTATATACAGAGAGGAACTGCACACTCAACTTAGGCCGCTTGCCCACCTTACACAATCTAAAATTAGACAGGAATTACTAGCATTAGATTGTGTAACCTGAGCAAGCAGCCTTCCTCATTCAGCAGGGAGATTAACGTTAGTCTCATCACGGATGACAGGGCTGGAAAATCCAGCCACGTCACTCATGAGAGTAGAAACTAGCGTTAAATTTGAATGTGTGCATTCAAATTTAACATTAGTGAAACTAACGTTAAATTGTAGGAAGAGGGAGGAGTCACAGGTGAGGGAAGGTGGCAATACCTCCCCACCCCAGTCTGGGGCGGGCAGGGGGAGAGAGGGGAGGACAGCCATATGCGGGGAGGGGGGGGGGAGGGGAGGGGGATCTCATCCAGCTGGCGGCAGAGCGGCTCCAGCAACACAGCCTGAGCCCGGCGTATCGGGACCTTCCTCTGCGGACATGGCCTGCCTTGTCATCAGGTCACGCCCGCAGGGGAAAGCCCCAATGTGCTGGGCTCAGGCTGCACTGTTGAAGCTGCTTCACCGCCAACCAGGTGAGTTGTTGGGCTGTGGAAGATGAGGTGGGGGAGGGAGGCAACCCCCTTCCAACCCTGCCCGGGGGTGGGGGTGGGGAGGAAAGGCAGAGCAGAGGGGAAATCGGGAAAGTCTGGGGGTCAAACATGGGCCTGGATCCATTGCGGATCCATCCCACTTTCAACAGACATGAGACATCAACGTGGGCATCCAGCCTATGTTGATCTCATGTTAGTGCTGTTTTCTCATGATATTGAATCTCACGAGAAAACAGAGAACGTGGGCAAGCAGCCTGTGCCCCCAGGCTGTTCAATTAAGCTCTTCAGAAGGTTACCTCAAGCTCAATTTCTTGAGCCTCTGAAATAAATGCTGGCTTGGTTACAACCTTTGTATTTCACTCATTTAAGGAAAATGCATAGAAGTAAATATATACGTAACACGAGGATCATGAGGCAAATTAACAGTATTTAAAATAGGCATCCCACCTTTCAAACCTGACGCTTTAGTACAGCATTCCATTGGTGTTTCAAATACAACTTAAAAGGGCATGAACAGAACCAGTTATAGGTGATGACTTTCCCAGGCATCCTTTACTATAAACATGATACAGAGATGCATTTACAGTTTAGATTTTAGTAGGCCATGTCTAACTTCACACTGAAACTGAAGCCAGCTGCAAAATGACACAAGCATCTTTGAACTGATCTATGTATACATTTCAATTTTGTCACACTGTACTTCTAAGTCTAATTCAAAGGTTTCATTTTTAAGTGGTATTGTTTATTAGTCACATTTAAGAGCGAAATGGCTCTTGTGTCATCTCAATTATCAGCAGGGGAAGTGAGGAATGAACCCCACCTTCCTACAGTGCATGATCAGCTTCCTCCAGAAAAGTAAAAGGAATAGGAAAGAAAAGAAAAAGAAAAATCACTTCTAGTTTAACTCTGCAGCATAAAACACAAAGGTTAAACAATGCTGGTCTGTGTTTACTGAAACAAACTCAGCAGCTGGAATAGCTTTATAAACTCCAAAATAGGAAAGCCTGGCTTTTTCCTGGATTCTTAAATGGTGGAATCCAACACTCCTATTGTTTCTCATGAGCAACGGTGCTACAGGAGGTTTACCTTTCAATAATAGTGGACTGTCTAGTCTAAGCAAAGCACATTATTGCTACAGTATTCAACCCCAAATGTAATTAGCACTGGGGAAAGCCAAATTCTGAGAAAGGGACTGGCCAGTGTGTCGGCAAGCAGGCTTGGCTTCCCAGGCTGATGCTGCCAGCCCACAATAGCTGTTAATGAGCTGATGGTAGCCTGCCTCATTAAGCTTGAGGAACACACAGTCCCAGCAGTCTTTTTTGGCCACAGTATCTAAGAGGAAGGATTTTTCATTAATCAGGTACAACTTGAATCATTTCATATTGGGGGATGAAGTGCAAGGGGCTTTTCCCAGGCCCCTGCTAATTAGGAGTGTAGCCAAGATCATATAAAAAACTGAACAATAGAAGAAACTTTTTTGGACCTGTCCTATTTGAACTACCTTTGAAATACACTATGATGCTGCCATTAAATGTGCAAGCCGTTTAACCTACGGGAGTGTAAACTGCAGCAATCACCTCTCATTTATTATTGATTTAAATGCCAGCAACAAACGTTGTCCTGTACAGGTCCCTTCCCAGGTAACTTGAGACAGGTCCCTTCCCAGAGGGGCTCAGAATCTAGGAAAGACACATAGGGTGATTTCAGACGTGAGCGGGGCCCTACTGGCCCCATCATGGAATCACCCAAATGATTCCCCGGCAGAATCTGACCAACCCGTCAACAGACGAGCCGGCAGATTCCGCCGGGGAATCTGGGAGGGGGCGGGGCTGCACAGCATAGCACAACGTGCGGCCGCACAGCCCCGCCCCCCCACGCTCCCGAGGCCGCCCGCCCTCCAGGAGATGAGCAGGCGTTGCGGCCAGTGTGGCCGCGGTGCCCTCCCTGCCCGCCTCCTGGGGTATTGACCATGTCCCAGAATCAGTGGCGAGCATGGCCGCCGATTCCGGGCCGTGGTCAGGGGCCGGACGAGGCGTTACCACGCTCAACCATGGTGAATCCCGCCATGGTTGGGCATGGTAACGACACGACTGTTGGGGCAAAAATTGATTCCCGCCGGGTGTTCACCCCTGGCGGGAATCACTTTGACCACGTTTTCGGAGATGGTGCCTGGACCATCCTCGAAAGTGTGGTTATTTTGCTCACCGCTGATGGTTCACTGTGGTGAACATCTGGCAGTGCGCAAACACACGTTATGGGACCATCCACCACCACGGGGGACTCACTGTGATTGAGTGTGGTATCGTAACGTCTGAAAATATCCATAGGGAGAGGTAAACCTCCACATAGGGAGAGGAAAGTGCCCTTTCAGTAACAGCAGTCAGTCTGAGGAGGATCTAAGCAAAAGAAAAAATTCTTAGTAGAATAAGTCAGCCCCAATGTAATTAATGCCCTGACTGTATCTTTCTCAGAATCTGAACTTTCCTGGGTGCTAAATTTGCAGGCACAAATTGGGAGCTATTGGCACCCAGAAAACTGAGGCTGGCAACTGGTTCAGGGGTGTAGTGGGGCAAGAACAGTTTCATATCAGGATAAAGTCTGAGGACCGAGTTATTTTTCTTTGGCTCCTGGAGTTTGATCTGAAATTTCATGCCCTGATACAATACTGGGCAGAGAGTCTAGCAAACCTGGTTTCCAGAGCACTGAAGCAGTCTTTGATGCTGACCGGGGAGGAAGCCCCACCTGCAGGCAGCCCTGTTCTCTGCAGCCACTGGTTGGGGGTGGTGTGTGCCAGTGTCCCTAGAGTGCTCTAATTGGCTAGACTCCTTCATAAGAGCCTCCCCAGAGCCTTCTCTCACCCCTCCCCTATGAGTCACTGAGCATGCTCCAGAGGGGAGAGCAGCCCAGCCTCCCCGTGAAGCTTCCCCCAACCCAGCTCATTCAATTAACAGTACTATTGCTGCCAGGGCCCCCAGCTCAGCCCCACTGCTACAATCTCCTCCGTGGCAGGCAGGCAGGCAGGGCATCTCCCGGTAGCAAACTGCCCTTGCCTTAGGCTTCTTTAGGCTTATTCTGACTTCCCATTAAATGATTTAATACAATGTGTATTTACATTTACAAGACTATGAAAAATGCAATCCTTTTGGTAAGACATTCAATTTATTCATGTGTCTTCCTTAAGTAAGAAGTGTTTGTCTTTAAGCGGGTGCATGACCTGCATCTTTCCCTAAGGTTTTGTGTAATTCTGTTTTTTTCTGAAATTCACTGGGTTCTCCCCCCGGCCTTTTATATATGGCTAATACTAGTGAAACATGCATATGTATTCTCCATTGTGAGACTAATCTACCGATTTGGTACTTATGTTTATAGATTTTACTTTAAAAATAATTTAAAAACCCCAAACAAACAAACCAACATGGTGCATGTCCTCTTTTCTCCAGACGAGGGACTTTGCCTTTTCTTTCTCTCCCCCTTAAACACTGGCTGCTCAGCGCCCAATCCTGTAGTATCTCTCTCTGCTCAGAGACTGTGCGCTGCTAGGTGACGGCATCCAGCGGTGCGGATAGAAGCCCTGCTGTTCAGTCATGCAGCCTGGCACATCAAGGGGTTTTGCTAGAGCAAGTAGGTAGTTAACCAGTTCTAGCAGTGCACATTACCTCAGGGTACTAGTCTGCTAAATGTAGTGCCAAAGTCTCTGCCAATGCTCTTATCTACCACACCTCTCAGAAATGATTTCGCCATAGTTCTCCAAACCTCTGTAAGGGGCCGGCCTGAAATCTCGCACCCCGTTTCTACAGGTAAGCAAACTCAAGGAACTAAATACACCCCCCCCCCCTTTCTATGGCTAGATGTGCTGACTAGCTATACGTTTCTGAAGCTTCAATTAGCTACGTTCCTATCCCATTATTTTCACTGTACGTTTTAAAAGGCTTAGATACGAGTCTACGATAAAACATCCCTCCAAAACCCACACCCAAATTCTGCATCCCCATCCAACGTCATGTTGGAAACCACTGATCATGGAATTGAGCTGCTTTACGCTGATGTAAATAAGCCTAAAGGAACATTTCCTACACCAATTTCCTTGTTTCCCCAAGGTGGGTCTTTTTCTCTCATTTGTTTTTTGGCAGGCTGAGAAAAACCAGGAGGAAGCACTTTTACGTGCATATGCTGCAGACAAACACCAGAACATCCACTACTCCAAATTATGTAGACTTCACAAAATCTATTTTAAGCACTCTAATAGGCACCACTTCAAAAGACCCTTGGTATGAAAGGACAAAACATCCCAGAGGTTATAAAAATAGTTTGTTCTTTATTAGACTTGTCACTGCTTTCCAGCTACACCATTTCAAACCACAACATCCATTCCATCAATATTCTCTTAACTGCAGCCTCCTTTTTAATAACAGAATAGTTTTAAGACTTGCAAAGACAGCAACAGGTGGTGACCTGAATTTGTATCAACATCTCTTACTATCCATTCAGCAGCAACCCTCTCAGACCTCACAGTGTTTGTTTAAATTTATTGAGAAGTCTTATAAAATGTAAAATACTTGAACAGGAAACCTTGCAATTAAAGAAAGGAGGCCTCTTGCTCCCAAAACACCTTAAAACAAAACCTATAATTGTGGCACTTTGTGAGAATATACCCCCTCCCCCAAGAAACAGTCTCAATGCAAATAATTTAGCTGTTCCCTTGCTTTGGGTACTTTGAGACAGACCTGGGGGTGGCCACCTTCGGGTTGGCTCCAGTGACGGGTTTAAACGGAGTCCACTGCCACCCCCAGTCCACCCGCCCACGCCCCCTCCCCCTTGCCATAGAGCTGTGGGTGGATCGGCAGCTGCTCTAGGTTGCTACCCACAGCTCTATGGTGGTTACCAGGGCAACTCACAGCCGGGAGCGGAGCTGTGGTGGCCGTCCTTCCTTTAGACAGATCGCTGCTCTGCCCCAAGCTGGTGCTCCGGCTTCGGGTGACCCGTTCCACTCACAGTGCTCCGGCATACTCTGCAGCACCGCGAGCGGAGCTGGCCCACAGCAGGCAGCGCCTACCCTGCTTTGCCCCAGGGTGGCCTGCAACTACACTGACGGGCTGCCCAGGGTTGGGGTGGAGCAGGCATCTGTCTAAAGGCACCCTTTGACTTTTGCATTTCAACAGGCAATAATAGACTAATCATTCCCTCAATTGCTCCATGAATTATCCATAAAAGTTTTTTTAAAAGATAATTTGCCCTTTCATGTTCTGATTCCCACGCTTGGCAATTACAACACAAGCACGTAGTTCTGGGAAGCGTCATCCAACCCTAGGCTGTGTATGAGCTAGTACTCTGAGAAATCTCCCACCTCTGCTATCGCCAGTGTCACCGCGACGGCAGGAGCTCTCCTGAACAAAACTAGCAAAGTCGAAGGCTTGCCGATTGGCAAATGAAAAACTAGAATTTATTTTGAACCCAAGCACGCACGCACGCACACACACAGAGATATACACAATATATATCTGGCAGTAGCACAACAATGTAGTATTAGCATCCATATAAAAATCTGTATCTCCTCCAAACTACACTATAGGTCCTTTTTCACAGAAAAGATTTTGAACGTGCCCAGTTTCTTTGGTAAATCTTGCTGGAGTGGCTACTCCATACTGGCAAGAAACAGTTACACAAACATCGTCGTTCTTAACGAGAATGGTTAGGAAAAACAATCTTATAAAGGCCTTCCCGGAGAGTGCTGCAGGGCTTCTTGTCAAAACTGGTTGTCATTGTGACAAACCAGAGGGTTACAATAATACTTGAAAGAGTTCTGGTTGATAAGTAGTCAGGAGCGGACTAGTAGAAATGTGTCGGCCATGGCAGGCTTTAAATAACACCCTTTTTTCATTATGCTGCAGCTAGAGTTGGAGCCCTAATGCAATGCATTTGTTAAGTGACAAGAGACAGTGAGGGCTTAGCTGATATTTGAACAATGGGCAATGCCCACTTAGATCCTGAATGTCTGAATAAATTACTTTCAATGCTTTAAAATTACAAAAGGTTTTTCTGTAAATCTGTGCATTAAATGACTTTGCAAAAAAAGGGGGGGGGCAAGAGCAACATATAATGCACCAATCTAACTTTGGGGGGCTTTTACAATAGCTAACACTCTGGCTTTGCAGAGTATGCTAAAGCACTGTGTTCACCCAAATCAGAATTCAAACTTGAATTATTTAGCAAGGAAACCTCACTATTGTCCCCTTTAAAAGCAAACTCCGGCAGGCCACCAGAAAAATTCTGAGCAGCCAGTATTTCTGAACAGGGCTCCCTTGAGGAGCTCAAAAATGCAGCTTCCTGACAATTCACGTTGCTGTTGCCCTCGGGTTCATCCAGTGTATCTGATGTGCAAGCAGCCTCCTGCTCCAAGCTGCCTCCTAGATTTTTAGGAAACACATACGAAGCATCAGCATCGCTCTCTTTCACAAATGCAGCATCCTCGGCAGGGCTGGAACGTGAATCTTTCCACTGTTTAATTGCCTCATGCTGCTCTTTGGGGGTCAGTCTTTCCAGGTGCTTGGCTCTCATCAGTGGAAACAGAAATAACGACCCTTGGAGAACTCTGAGCAAATACCTAGAACACAAACAAACCGGATTTCAATTAAGCCATCTAGGTACAGATTCAATCTCTTTTCAGCTGTGCCAATGGGACACAAACAGCAACACGTTCCCCTGACCCAGGCTCCAAAATAGTCACTTACAAGAGGAGCCTCTAATTTCACAGGTGTAATTCTGACCCTGTGTGAGGAAATGGTATTTCTTGCGACAGAACTGGTTATTAGGACTAAAGGGACATAGGATTTCATACCACTTTATATAGGAAACCAACAGATTACAATACGTTATTGAGATAGGATAGTTACACCCCATGCACATCAAAAAGAATCTTCCTTATGGACAATTCCTGAGGATTTGCAGGAACTGCACCATATTGGAGAATTTTAAGTTAGAAGCCAACAGATTAATGAGATATTTATATAATAAGGGGTACCCTAAAAAGATTGTTTAGGATGTTTATTGGAGAGGCTTGGGTAGTTCTAGAGAGGAATTTGTTGCACCCCAGGAAATATGCTGACTCTAGTAGGCTAATTGGTGTTTTGACTTATGACCAGATACAGTTAATCAAAGTATAAATAAGTACTGGCATATACTTAGTATTTTACAAACTTTTCAAAAGCAACCTATGTTTATATTTATTTATTTATTTATTTATTTTGTAGATTTTTATACCGCCCCATCCTGCAATGCAGCTCGGGGCGGTTAACAACAACAAAAATAGTTTTAAAACATTTAAAATACAAATATAAAATATATCAATAAAAACAGGGCAGTGTGCAATCATAAATAAATATATAAGTGGGGGATTAAAAATCACCCCCCCCTCCCTCCCAAAGGCCTGGGCAAACAGCCAGGTCTTACAGTTCCGCCGAAATGTTAAAAGGCTTGGGGCCAGGCGAGCTTCCTCCGGAAGGGAGTTCCACAGCCGCGGCCCTACCACCGAGAATGCCCGCTCCATCGTGGCCCCCCGCTTAACACGGGGGACCTCCAGGAGGGCACCCCCGGCAGACCGCAGGAGTCGTTCCGGGGCGCGAAGGGCGAGGCGGTCCCTAAGGTAAGAGGGGCCAAGGCCGTATAGGGCTTTATAGATCATTACTAGGACCTTGAACCTGGCCCGGCACACTATCGGCAGCCAGTGCAGCGCTCGGAGCACCGGTGTAATGTGCTCCCGGCGACCCGTCCCCGTAAGAAGACGGGCCGCCGCATTCTGCACCAGCTGCAGCCTCCGGGCCAAGAACAAGGGAAGCCCCACGTAGAGCGCGTTACAGTAGTCGAGCCGCGAGGTGACGAAGGCATGGATGAGGGAGGCCAGGTCCGGGCCAGAGACATACGGACGCAGCCTACGTACCAGATAAAGCTGGCGGAAGGCAGCCTTAGCGACTGCCTCCACCTGCCGCTCTAGCCGCAGGTCTGCGTCCAATATGACCCCCAGACTCCGGACCTGCTGAGCTACAGGGGGGCAAAAATATTCAGGATCATTTAGTTCATAGTAATCACTTGTATGGATTAAGGAAAGAGGGCTGTTGGACAAATACACTATGGGGTACTAATAGACCTTTGGGCCATTATCCATATGCTAATGGCATATGCTGCTCTTTATGCTGTAGGTTAACTTTTTTCATTAATCCTGCTGATGGTCAGAAATTCAATCTAAAACAATTCACTACGTGCGCTTCAGAATATGTTGTTTATACCATTAGATACCTCTGTAACAAACGCTGTAGGAAAAACTAAGAGAAAGATGAGAATTTGTATATATGAACAGAACAACAATATTAAGGACAGAAGAACAGGGACACCCTTAGAAGATCAGTTTTACGCAAAGGGCATAGTAAACGGGCGATTTCAGACGTGACGCGGTGAAATCCACCCCAGTGAATCCCACCCCGGTGTGAATGGCTTCACCGCGGGCCGGGGTGAGACGCGTCAGGGGTGGCACCACCGCCCGGGGCCAACCGGAGAGAACACGGGCCAGGGGAACCCAATAGACGTGACATGGTGGCGAGAACCACGGTGGGAGCCCTACAAGGCACCGGGGTTACGCGGACGCAAACATGGGCACCGGAGGACAAACGAAGCCAAAGACGGTGGAGGGCCCTGCCCAGGGAAGGGAAACACAAAGGGAGGGGGTGGAGGGAGCAGCAGTGCTCGCAAACAGCGGCCGCAGCACGGAAGGCGCACGCACTTCAAAACGAGACGCGAATACACACAAACGAAGCAGCGCACCCACACAACAAAGGGGAGCCGAGCAGGGGGCCAGAGGGAGGCACACACCAGGAGGGAATAGGGAACCCCCCGGCTGGTTAGCTGCACGGGAGGAGGGGGGGTGGCGGAAGTTGTGCGCGTGATCCGGGGCCGCGCATTCTTTGCCGACCGCGAGCGAACCACCCTGATCTCTCTGGGGTGACATACGCGGCCGGAAAAGAATGCGCGGCCTCGGATCACGAGCACAACTTCCGCTTTTGGTTTGTCTAAAACAGCGCCGCGGCTGTTTTGCCAGTCCCGCACCTGATCCAGCTGCACGTCTAAAAGCGGCCTGAGTTCAAGTTCAAGTTCTTTATTCATGGCATCAGCTCACACCACAGCCAAAAATGTAAAATACAAAAACTCCCAACAACGGGAGACAATTACATATCAACATAATACATATTTTAACACTTTCAGACTTCAAAAAGCCCTTAAATCAAAATAACCATATTTCCTTACAAAGGAAATAATACAATCCTGTCTCTTAAACATCTATACACTTTAAAAAATACATTAACCAAACAATCCCATCTCCCAAATATCCCTGCTCTTTATCAAAGCATAAATATGAACATCCTAGCCCCTCTATAGAGAGCTGATTAGCCTAGTCCCCTAAAATGAGAATAGCCACGTCCCAGAGCTACTGCAAAGGATCCTCGCTCTTCTACAGAGAGCAAGAGCGGACCAGTCTTGTCCCCTGAAATAATAATGAGTCCCCAAATCCAAAACAGAGGATCCTTGCTCTTATACAGAGAGCAAGAGCGGACTAATCCTGTCCTCTGAAATAATAAAACACAGTCCCCAAACTACTATGAGCAGGCCT
The DNA here is from genome assembly GCA_003113815.1 of Sphenodon punctatus. Lineage (NCBI taxonomy): Eukaryota > Metazoa > Chordata > Lepidosauria > Sphenodontia > Sphenodontidae > Sphenodon > Sphenodon punctatus. Next base: position 3,082,298 of record QEPC01013002.1, on the reverse strand, counting down.
CGCTCTTCCGCAGAGAGCAATACCGAATCACTCTTGACCCCTAATACAATTTTCCAAATCAAAAAACCTTCCAGTTTTAAAAAAAAAGTTAAAGGCACAACCATTTCAAAACAAAAAAACTTCCCTCTTGCAAAACATTTCAAAAAAATAAATTTTACCCTAACAAACTCCAAAAAACAGGAAAATGAATTACAATTGGTAATTCAAAACATTTTGTAAGTAGTTGGCTATAAGGCACCCACAAAAAGAGCTTGTGAAAGCAATCATGTCTCTATTGTTACAGGAATTAGCACATGTAGAAATGCACTATTTCGCTTTTCTCCCATGAGAACAGGCGTGAAAACACTCGTGAATGTAAGAGCTACATCTGGGGACCCGGTCATGGGGAAAAAATGGAGTAGCACATTTCTACATGTGCTAATTCTCATGACAATAGAGACATGATTGCCCTCGGGAAATCCCGCCCCCCCCAAAGTAATGTGTGAAAGCACCCTACAGCCTTATAGTAATTTCACTAGCAACGTGAAGAAATGTGTCAGTTGGTGATGGGAACAGATGGATATCCCCTCTGTTCAGGTGAACCCGAATAAATAGTTACATTATGTCAGGAGGTTTTAGCTTTGAGTAAGAACTAAGCACTATACGTCACTCTAAGCTGAGGTTTAAAAGGCTTCTAGAACAGACCAGTTGCTCATTAAAATGTGTTTTGCTGCTCTAACTAGAATAAGATGGCTTGTGTTTTCTGCTTTGAGAGATGTCAAATTTCATGGAACAGTACGAGTTATTTACATGGTTCCTACAAAGGCTTCTGCAGTAAGTATATCACTGAACAAAAATTTTGCTAGACTCGTGACCTGAAACTTAACTATGTACTTTACACATGACTTCTCTCTTTGAGTAGAGCAAATATTCTCAGAACCTTTTCATAATGTGTGTCATATCTAAGTGGAGATTGATTAGAGGGGACACTTTTTCTATCATCCATGATGGTATATGCCACCTTAGCCAGTGCTTCGATAACATCCCTGTGGCAATGGAAACACTTATGTTTAAAATCATATGATCAGTTTAACGAAGGAAACCAAGGGTATTTTCAGACGTTACGAGATCACGCTCAACCACAGTGAACCACGCCTGGCCGGCAACCACAGCCCGGAATCCCCGGCAGGATTCCGGCCATGTTGGCCGTGGCGCCCGCCCATCTCCCCAGAGGGCGGGCGGCAGGGGAGCGTGAGGGGGCGGGGCCATGCGGCCGCATGTTGCGCCACGCAGCCCCTCCCCGATTCTCCGCTGGGATCAGCCGGCACGTCTGTTCGGGGCTTCTTTTGGCCACGGGGGGTGGTTGTTTCATTCACCCTCACCGGGGATTCACTGTGGTGAATCGGGCCAGCGGAACGTCTGAAAATACCCCAAGTTGCTGTTCTGGGGTCAATGGAACTCTGGTACGCTTCAATGGAGAAAGCAGAGTTGAAAGCCAATATATATCCCACCAGTTATTAAAGCTAATTTTTTTTTTTTTTTTAAAAGTAGTTCATTTACGTAAAGCTTTCCTGCCTGCTGCATTATAAATCTTTTGGATCAAAGAATCAAACCGTTCTGTACCCAAGGAAAGGGCAGGGCTACCAAGCAGTTGTGCAAAAGTCATCATGTACTACAAAATGCTGTGGAGCAAAACAAACTCGACATGAGAATTTGTAGCAAATCTTTCACTACATTTCACAGCAAATGTGTTGAAAGGAGCTTTCTCTGGTGTTGTGAAATAAGGCAGCCCTGGAAGGCAGAATTTTAAAAGCATTTTCAGTGAATGAAATCCCATACAAAATACATTTTGTTTGCAGGAGTCTGGCAATAGATCTGATATTTCACACAACAGGAAAGGAAATGGAAATTGTCTTAGGGTGGGAATTCAGTACGCATTCTTGTTGCGGATGTTGCTTCATTTAAAATGGGAAACCATGACATCTGCCTTGTTAAGATTAATCCCAGGTAAGAAAAATAATGGCAGCTGTAATCTCTCTACCAGAAAATCTTGTTTTAAATCACTTTGGGATTATGCTATTTGAGTGCATAGTGAATACATCCTCTGGAGCACACAAACCCCCATCAGAATGAATTGACAGTTTAATGTTTGTTCTTTGGTGTCAAATAGAAAGATTTGGTCCTTAATGTAATTTTATCACCTCTCTCTCTTGCCTCTTCTTTCCCCACTCACTTGGGGGATGAAAAGAAGTAAATCATAGCAATGAATTGGTTAGTCTGTTTGCAGTCCCACCTGGAATTAACTGGGTATTGTTACAATGGGTGAAAACAGACATGACACTAACCACCCTTGGTGGTCATTTATGCATGTTTCAGGGCTGCATAGGGCACCAATACAGCCCGGCAACATGCATAAATAACCACCAAGGGTGGTTAAAGGGTGGTTAGCATCATGTCTGTTTTCACCCAATGAAACCTGCAGTGTTGTCTGCTTGCTTTGCTGACCTTTATGTCATCAGCGCTCATTGGAAGAGGGAAGAAAATCTGAAGTTTCTACTTTTTTTTTCTTTTTGAAGATGCAATTTCTGTATCTCAGCACATCACAATGGAAGCTTTAGTGAAGCATGGAACTTTGTCATTTCTTCTGTAGAAAGAAATGCTTTGAAATTGTGCTGAAGACCAATATATCTAAAATATTGAGAAGTGGCTTCTAATTGTGTTGTCTGTTCAGTTGCTGGTACTAACTACTTTTGAGCAAACATTTGTGTAAACAATTTTAAATATGAAACAACCCATATGTATGCACATAACTGACTGCAGACGTTTTGTGCACATCTAAGGGTGATTTCAGACATTACGAGATCACACTCAACCACAGTGAATCACGGTCAATTCCACTGCGGGGCCATAGCGCCCTGCATGTCTGTTCGGAGGCCGCCAGATGCTCACCACAGTCAATACCCACATGGGGTCAAAATCAACCACGCTTCCAGAGCTCCCAGCGGGACAATCTCCGGAAGCGTGGTCAAAGAGATTCCCAACGGGAAACGACAAAAAGTAATGTCTGAATGGCAACCACCGGACGGAACTGAAGAAAATGATTCCCAGCCAGGGACAAAGCACACAGTGTCGCTGCCAGGCAGCCAGCAACAACACAGACCGGGGAGGGAGATTTAAAGGGCACACGACAGCAGCCGGGACGCGCCGCCCTGGCACCTTCCGGGTGCTTTGACCACGGCCCGGCCCGGGATCGGCGTAATGTCTGTTGCGCTGCCCCGGGCTGTGGACTGGCGGCCCGATTCCCTGCCGTGGTTCCGCTCGCATCATGTCTGTTCGGGACTTTTTTTGACCACGGGGGGTGGTTGATCTGTTCACCCCCGCTGGGAATCCACTGTGGTGAATCGGGACAGCGTAATGTCTGAAATCACCCTAAGTTTCAGTGCCAGAGTGAAAAAGCAAAATAATTGCAGACCGTACAACGGAGGGTGGGTTGAGTGTCAGACCCTTGGAAAAATTTCCCCTGCTTGCTCTAAAGCAATACAAAATGATTCAATTTCAGGAATATCAGTGGAGCAACATCTGTTAGCTCTGCTGTATACGTTTCCATTGCAAATAATTTGTCAGAGACATTTAATAAGTTTGCAGTTTAGTGAGGTAGCATTGTGTTGAGTGGCATCTGGTTCTGCCCGGTGACCCATCTATCCTCCCAACCCCTCAAAAAATGATTACAGCCGAAAGAGCTGGATTATTACATTTTTTGTTCGATATAAACAAATTTTAAAACTCTGCTATTTTTGATGAGACACAGAGCTAGTATTTATTTTAAGTTGAAGTTTGGAGACCGTGAACTGTCTTTAAGGTTTTAAAAATATGTAGACAACGCCAAGGTATATTGGAAAATAGTTCTTGACCATGGTTAGCAGCTACTTTCTTTAAGGATTTTTATACATATTGACTAGTTTGTAATTTATACACAAATCAAAGAAGACTTGACGTGTTTGAGCGCTAGGCCAGGAATCTAGAGCTCCTGTACTTTGCTAAATGGACTTCCCTGGGAAATTCAAATACACTGTATCATTTTCTTCATCGGTGAAAAAGGGGTTTCGTCCTGCCAGGGATCTGATCCTCCCATTCCCTCCTCCCAACAGTAACAAAGGAGGGAAGGGGAGGATGAGGACTCCCATTCCACGTTGCACAGCCCCTGCCCAGTTTCGCTGTGCAGGGAGTGAATCCTCCTCTGGGAGCGGCAGCCCTCCAGTCCAATGCTCCTCATTCTGCCGCACGGCCTCACTGCCAGGAAGTGCCTCTCTCCTGGTGGCCGGTACCTGCACCCAGGAGCTGCTGAGTGTAGCACTTTCACCCTCACGCCCAGCCAATTTGACAGCCCGGGGGAGGGGGGGGGAAGTGTGGGACTGGGGATATTGTGCGGGAGGGGGGTAGGAGTGGGAGTGGACTGGGGGCTTGAGGGGAGAGTGTGGGGGCTTGGGAACATGTACGGGCGGGGGGGGGAGTGGACCGGTTGGTGGAGGACTCAGCGCACACACAGGCTCTTCCCCTCCCGAGAGCTCTCAAGTGGCCGGGAGGCGCTGGGCTGGCACCCACAAACTACTATGAGCGGTCCTCGCTCTTCTACAGAGAGAAATAGTGAACCAGTCTTGACCCCTAATACAATATCGAAGTCCTCACTCTTCTACAGAGAACATTTAAATAACTTAACTACTGTGATCAGTGAGTAAAGGATATTTACTCCTAATAAGTGCTGCCCTATAGGCAAAAGCCGCCAACCTGTTAATCACGTCTTGATCAGCTTGTTGACCCAGCCAGATTAGTTTTTCCTTCTTAGAGAAGAATTTTAGTTGGAGTTATGTAGGGGAGAGAACACACTTCCTAATATCAGAAAAAAAGGGGCATTCCAAAACATAACAAATTGAATCTTCTACCATCCCCATCAAACATGGACATACCTTTAAGTACCAAAGTTCCTTTTAAAAATCTGACTCCAAACTAACAAAAACCCCAAGCTTTACCATGGATGTCTTAGCCATTGCCAAGTTTTGTGGAATGGTCCTTCAGCTGTTAGCACTGGTATCTATCGCACTGTAGCTTACACTGGGCATTAAGGGCTAATGCTGGTGCTAAACAGTCATAGGATCACACACTCAAGGATAGAGGGGTTGATCATAAACCCCATGCAGCATGCACAACCTGGGCACACCGTGTGTGCATCCCCGGTAGGGGGACGATGGCATGTGCGCAAACCCTAAGGGGTTTAGGATCCGTCCCTTAGACAGGGATTTCCAAAAGGACCTAAATCGCTTAGACGATCTTGTCCTTAGTATCCAGTCTTCTAAGCTACTTACAACTCCTTCTGACTTCAGTACAGTTGAGGGTACTCAGCAACTTACAGGTTTAGACCTTGAGTAAAGCAGGAGAAAAATCACACAATATGATGTTTAATTATTTAGCTACAAGGGCCACTCCCATGCCATAAGCGTGGGGGTGGATTTGGGCCCGCCTCCCCTAGAACAGGGTGCCAAGCAGCCTGCCCAGAAGGGGTGGCACCAGGGCGGCCAATGGGGGGGGAGAGGGTGGGCACCCGGTGGGTGGGGTCATAGCCAGGTATATTTATCTGGACCTGCCGGGTGCCTCTTCCTCTCCTCCCATTGCCAGGGCCGCATGCAGAGTCTTCTTTACTGTTACAGATTTATTATTCAAGCTATACATGCTGACTTTTACCTTTACAAAATTATTATTGTGTTCACTTGTCTTCAACCAGGGCACAGTGGGCGCTAGGTTAGCATGGGTGTCGGTTGCCTTCAGCCATCACTCAGCAGAGTGATTGGTGGTTGTAGCATTGTGGGGGGGTACACCAGTGCGCTAGTATCCACCTTAGCTTCCGGTTCACCTTACCATGGCTTGCTTCACCAGTGGTTTTCTCCCATTACAAGGGAAGTTTATCCCTGGGGCAATATCACCGGGTCAATGTTTCTCTGCATAAGCTTCTCATCTTTTGCTTGCTCCGTTCAGTGCGCGCAGTAAGTACCGCAACCTCACGAGGCTCAGTTCAGTGTCTAGTTTTGCAGCTTCACTATAACATGGGACAGTTTATCCATAGTACAATCTCCATGAGTGCACCACTTTGGCGTGGTGCGATTCAGTGTCTCTCTCTGCAGCTTTATCATAGCATGGGAAAGTCTGTCCCTGGCACAATCTCACCTTGTTGAGGTTACTCTGCATTTCAGCGGGCGCATATCCCTAGTACAATCCCAGTGAGTGCGGTAAGTATCAACACTTTTGCGTGGGTCGGTTCAGTGTCTCTTTCTGCACCTGTGCCATAGCATGGAAAAGTTTATCCCTGGCACAATCTCACCTTGTCGAGGTTACTCTGCATTTCAGTGGGCACAGCACTGTGAGCATGTTATAACTTTTTCTCCTGGGAAGTCGCTGCCATTCAATGTCAGAAGACAATCACCTGAGCACCTCGTCGGTGTTACCCTGAATTTTAGCGGGCATCACACCATTAGCATTTGGTTGTTAGTACCTTGGGACGGTAGTCATTCACGGCTGGTGAGAATACTGCGACAGTCTTTGCCTTTTCACGGCATTGTTTCATACACGTCTGGTGAGAATAGTGCGACAGTCTTTGCCTTTTCACGGCATTGTTTCATACCAACCGCAGACCCCGGTGTTCTTTCATAACCATATTGTGTGTTTCCCTTCAGGAGGGAATGGCTCTGAGTTGTGAGAAACTGTGTTTGTTCCCGTCAGGGTGAGAGGGGTCCTCCCAAAAAGGGGTATTGTCACCGGTATCCTCCGGGTGTATACAATCGGAATCCACCGGTTCGTACAAAAGTGTATTTGCTTCCCTCGGAGTCTGCTATGATTACTTCTTAATCGTTTGCTTGTGTCTTGGGAACTCTTACAGGCCGGGGGTTATGACTCAGTTGCTGGCCTCTGGAGTTGGGGGGTCTGACGCATCTGGAATTATGGGTCTGATCTGTGGGTCTGACAACCAAGCTGCAGAGTTTCTGTCTGGATCACTGGTCTGGGTTGAAGCGCCAATAAAGGTGTGGAAGTGCCAATAATATGTATTTTGCGGCTAAGTGCAATGATATGGCTGTCTCCCTCTCTCGTTTTCAGATGGAGCAGTTCTGTTCCCTCATGCTCGGCGTCCACATCGACCCAGGGGTCATGCCGGAGTCTTGGTGGAGATGGGGGAATGTAGAAAAAACACGGGCACTAAGGCTGCCATTTCTAGCGCTACGATGGTGTCACGGCATGCTTGTGTTGCCAGGGGTAGTACCACGCAGCATAAGGTGTTTCCTGGCAGCTAGCCATTATGGTTCAGTGAACTGGTGCCTTCATCCAGGGGGGTCAGGATGGTACTGCCCGGAAGTAATATCTGGAGGTTCGCCCATTACGGGGCCCTCTTGTTGGGCATCGGATTGGCTTGTTCAACTGAGGTTTTGGCCATTGTGTTTCAGTGAACAGGTGCCTTCATTCTGGGGGGATCCGGGTGGTACTGCCCGGGAGTAATACCCGGAGGTTTGCCCATTACGGAGTCCTCTTTTCAGGCATCTCGCTGGGGCACTAGGGACAAACAATCCAATTTCATGCCAATTTTAGGAAAGGTTTGGCTGGCTAGGGGGGAATGTCGCCTTCGAGCCCCGGGCCACACTGCTATTATGTTTTTCACCCGCAGGCACGGACCGGTCGCCAGATGTTTGGAGCTGCGGGCCATTGAACGGTGGGCTAAATGCCACATTGCTACCTCAGGCCTTGGAGCACAGCTAGACTATACGTCCCTAATAGTTTGCGCGCAGTGACAGGCGCCGGGAGCACCTCAATTTGTGGCACCTGCAATCCCAGTCATCCGTTTGAGTGAATATGATCTCAGCCTGAGCAGGGCAGCGGTGCCCACAGGCGAATCCATATGGGGAGGATCATCAGGTGGGGATAGATGATCTCGGCGTACGCAGTGCAGGGGTGCACACGGGTGAAAGGAGAGGGAACATCACCGAATTGACAGCTCGGGGGCCCCTAGCATTGTACATGGACGTTTATTGGACGCTGGGGTGGCCGAGTGGTGCCCCTTGAACTGATCGAGAGCCTGGTGCAGGCGTTTGGGGGACGCTGGGGTGACCGGATGGTACTCATGTACGGATCATGAGCCGGGTGCAGGCCTTCATACTGGATGGTGTACAGTGACCGGGTGATACCCATGTACGGATCGTGAGCCTGGGGCAGGCCTTTCATACGGGATGGTGTACAGTTATCTTCCCAGGGGAAGAGTCTCTGGTTGGGGGATAGAGGGCTGTTGTTCATACATCTTTTCGGAATACCTGTGTGGGGGAAAGGGGTGGAGTAACTTTTCCTCCCCCCTTTCGTGGCAGTTAGCGGTGTAGGAACCATGCTGTGGTAAGGCTCCCTAAGAGCTGGGGGGTCGCGCTTGTACCCTGTTACCACTTGGGGAGCGGGGGGGTCTTAAGGCCAGAGGCCCCAGCCCAGGCATGGAGCGGCTGGCTTGGGGTTGCAACCCGGCCTGACCCAAGGGGAGGGTGAATTCGAAGGGTCGATCCATCTGGGTAGGGGGGCGAGGTTTAGCTCAGCCCCCTTTACCTGCTTTGAGTAGCATGGTTCCTCTCCACTATATGCACACAGGTTCTTTAACATTTGGTCTGATCAAGTTATATATATTGTAATAAAGTTGCAGCCAAGGCCTTTTACTCCAACGAGTGTCTTTGTCTGTCCTTATGGGGAGTGTGGGCACAAAGGAAGGATTATGTCCTTATTTTTCTGGGGGGCTGGCATTAGTATTGGTAAGTGACTTGTCTGTGTGTGTGTGAGTGTGAGTGTGTGTGTGTGTGAGAGAGAGAGAGAGAGAGAGAGAGAGTGCTACATAAGGTCTAAGTAACACCCTCTGCTATGCTAATTTGAAGATCCGGGGTACGGTTGCCTACTGTCCCATTATAAGGTTGATACAGTTATAGCATAGGGCCGAACATATATCTAGGTCTCTTGGATTGAAAAATCCCCCCACAGCATCACTAGGGAGCTGAATATACAAGCAGCATTTAAGCGTCTAACAAAGAAAGATTTCTGAACGTTGTACACTTATAACAGAAATGATGGCTTCAAGCATTTTCAAAACAAAGGAAACCTTCAAAAGCTGTTTCTCTAATAAAAGTGGACTCATAAATAGATGCTCTTTGATTTTGAACATGACTGGCTTTGCCTTCTAATTTAACTTCTTTGAATGCAAATTCTAATTTTCTTTCCTTCTGAAGTGGTTTAGAAAATTATTGGCTTAAACCTGAAACAAGAACTTAAAACTTTAACATTACAACAATACTGTTTATGTATACATTAAACTGTAGAATATTTTAACATCTATGTAATATTCCGCCCACCTCCCCGCCTCACACATACTGGCTCAGTTTATACTGCCATTACAAAGGAGTGCAATTTTTTTTACGTTCCTTGAAGCCTAAAACAACAGAATTATACAAACAAAGACAACAAATTCTGTTCGTAATTTGTGGCTGTAACATAACAGACGTACCTGGGTAGCAGAGCAACACAGGTAGTAAGGATGCAAACCAGATAGAACACGGGGTCAGACATGTGTTTTTCCATGTTCCAATAGGGATTTGATGGTGGATTGCAGGTTTTGCAGGTTGCCCCAAAAGCCAGTACAAAGACAAAGTAAAATAAGATGCTACCAACCATAACAGTCATGTGTATCCAAGTCTGCAATTTAGAAAAGAGAAACAGGGAGAACAAAATATTAATCAGGTTTTATTCCTTATGACCAAAGAAGAGGGCATGTGCAAATGCAGAGGGATACACAGACTGTGTTCTCTTGACATTAGATGACAAAGTTGAAAGAATCTTCCCTTCCTTTCCTCAGTTTACATGTAACACAGTTCTGTACTTTAGCTCTCCCCCACTCCCCTTTTGCTTTACTAAATTGAAACCCCATGAGCGTGGTAAAAGGCTTTTGAACGCCAAGTGTTTCAGACAACTGCATCATTCACAAGTAGCAGAGAAGAGAGCTTTTCAAACAAGTGGGAATGGTGCTTTCACATGATCCCACCACTACAAATGTTACTTTCAACGCAGAAGACTTGTCTGTCACGGTCAGGCTTTTGTGTTGTGTTTCTTGCTCTCTCTCTTTCCACTTGGGCACATTAGTTACTATAGAAACAGCATTTTCAGTAGGGAGGGTGCAGCTTGTTAACCTCCCAAAGCCCATTTATGTAAAGTTATTCAGACCATGGACGGAGATATTTATCCCATGTTTACAGCAGAAAAGCAACAACAAACACATTATATGCGGGAAAACAGTGTAATGAGAACTTTAATATGACACTGGGTGGAAAAAGACATGAGGGCCATGGGGTGGCAGCCCAACTCAGGCTGGGAAGTCATAGTAGACACGGTCTGGACTGGGCCGCACAACGAATGTGGTTGCGGTGGGGCTGCCGGGGAGGGCCGGGAGATCCATGAATGTGCAACCGGCCGGCCCTCCCACTGCACTGTGCCCAGTGCCCCACCACCCACCATGACAGGCAGCCATGGCGGCCAATGACGAGCAGCCATGGCAGACCTGAAGTGTCTGCTGCACCACAGACATGATCGCCTGCAGTGGTCTGCTTTGACCCGATCAGGTGGACCTTAGTCCGGGCTGTGTTCTGGACATTGTCTGGGGGTGAGAGCCCAGGCTAGTTGCTGACATGGCCTGGGGCAATCTCGGGCCAACATCTGGTGGTGCCTGCCCAAACGCGCATGTGAGGTCCAGTGCAAAGTGATTCAAAGTGGGCTACAGTGGGTCACCATCACATCTGGTTTTACCCATTGTTTCATTTTTATCCAAATTTATGTCAAGAGTAAAGTACTGTACTTGGTTTGTATTTTATGTTGGCTATTTAAAAATATCAAGCCTGGCAGGAGCAAAAGGACTGTAAGGGGAGAGTAGAGCAAGCTCACCTCAGATAATGCAGATTTAATTAAAAGCTAGACTGAAAATTCTGTGCTATAACTCCCTTCTTTTGCTCTGCCAAGGAAGACACCTTCTGGTTGCTCAATAGTCTTATTGGCTATAAAGGGCCATCTATACCCAGCAGCCTGATAAAGACAGGTTGTTTCAATATTTCCAAATGACCAGGCCTCAACAGATGATTATTATGCTGATTAAGTCATGCTGGCCAGCGACTCTCTGGTTAATCTGGTTGGAGCACTGAAGGCATCAGAACCCGTTAAATTGGAAAATCAAGTGGTTGAAGAACAAGAGTATGCAGCTTGCTCACTCTGAACCCATAGCCAAAGACTAAGTCAAGATCATTGGTAGCTTTAATTCTTAAAATTATAACAGTCATTGTGATGGAACTCTAGGCTTGCTTTACAAAGGCTTTGGCAGGCACATGGTGTCTACAATCCCAATTCAAGACTCAGAACACAGATTGCCTCTGTTGTCAGTGTCATGATACAAGCGTCGGGTCTTTTACTCGATACCACTCAGATTAAGCATCTCCAGCAAGCTGAAAATGTCAAGTGGCATTACTTTAAATCAAATGAGTTTATCCATGAAATAACAAAGCAGACGTCTCTTTTTCAGAGGAGCTGCCCAGCAGGTCCTTAGTTGGGATAAGCGTAAATCTTTGAAAGCCCATAAATCTACCTGTCTTTGACCCTTTAAATGGCCAAGTGGAAAAAACCCGTCCAGTAGGTCTAAGCTCAGATGGATGGAGGATGTCAAAAGACTACACTGGCCTCTCCTCTCAGAACGTAATGACTGTGGCACAGGACACAAGATCCTAGAGGTGTACAACATGCTGAGTCTTCATGCTGGCCAATCAGAAACTGCAAGATTTTTAACTAAATGATTTCAACAGTCTGCTCTGCCACCTTTGCAAAACTAAAACCAGCACGAGTGAAACAATCCATACTGGGCTCCTAATATGCTGTTTGGCAGGAGGGGGCGGGATATTATGTTATGGTAATAAATAATAATGGATGAATAAACTTCCTTGCTTTCATAGCTAAAGTTCTCTCACTGACTAACTGATTTTAATAAGGGTCACATGCACTCGCGGAAATGAGAACATATCGCTAAGCACAAAGACTAAGATACTCACCACAGTTTTACTTTCAACGAGGAGGTGCAGTAAAATTATAAAGAGTGCTGCTGTGTTTAAAGGATTTCCAAATGAAAAGATGTCTATGTCAGAGTCACAGTAGGTCTGCAAAGTAAGAGAGGCACTAAGTTTTCTAAATTCACTGCATATATCCCCCACATTTTCATTACACCCCCCCTCCCGGCATTAGTATACATACAACTGCTGCACTGTCAGAGTGCGTTGTGCTCAAAAAAACTAGGCCAGAACATTAACAAAATGGCACTGCTTTATTTTTAAAACTAGGCCAGCAAAATAGCAAAACTGACAAAAGAGTAGAAATATATTTCAGATCCAGTACTTACAAAGTAAGGCACAAAAAAGCAAACCAGACTTTGGTAAAAAGCATCCAGCAAGGTGATCCAGAAAGATGAAGGCAAGTATGGCTGAAAGGGAAACACATTAGATAACCGTCCTCAGAGAAATAAATAAGTCTCAGCTGCCTTCACTTAATTTCTATTTCTGACATTGGAGGAACCAATTCCTGTCCATCCTGCATAGCCTCACAAGTTAAGTTGCAAGCATTTGCTTTCAAATGTACTCAGTTCTGCCAACCAGAGTTTCAAAATGCTCTGGTTAATAAGATACAGACAGCACGACCATCATCAGGGCTAGCCATTCTCATACCGTGAGGGGGTATGAGACTGTCCTGTCTGCAGAGTCTCATAAGGACAAGGAAGACACTCTTCGCTCATGAGCAACAGATGACCAGAAAATAATGATCAGTAACTACTAGAAGATATAATCAGCAAGACAGCACCATATTGTAATTTAAGTCTGTTGCTGTAGGAGTAAGAATTCTAGAATATAGAAGAGGTGCAAAAAGCATACAAGTGGGTTCTCGCCAGCAAAAATCAGTTTTGTACCTCCTTTACACTTTAAAATAAGAACACTCCCTCCCCTGCCTGCAGTGCAAACCCCCAGGCTGAGGCTGGCACTGTGGGGGGTCCCAGCTGGTCAGCAGGGACCCAGGAGTTCTCTCCCGTTCTCCCCAGTGCATGCCCTGGGCTCCTAGGTCCCTAATGATCAGTCGTTTAGCAGGAACTTGGAAGCATGCTGTTCAACTCCCTCACCATCTGCAATGTTGGGGGGGGGGGGGGGGAGAGAGCATGAAAAATTTACATCAGGAAAAAACCTTTATAACCTTCTCCCCCAATTTTAAACAAACAAGTCTCTGGTGTAAAAACTAGTATTACACACAGTTTTTATATCATACCTCGATACACTTCACAGCAAAAGATAAAGTGAAATGCCACACAAAGAATTGAGTATCATGGCTCTGAAACCATGATACAAACCATGAGCAAAAGAAAATGAGGGACTGGCAAGATCTTGCAAAGTTTACTGATCTATATACCAAAAGGGATAAAATGTTACAAATGAAACTTTTGATGAGGCAGGGCTGAGGTGGAGAATGCCAAGTCCCTGCTCACCGCTCTCCCTTACACTTTTATTATTATTTGCAAAGACAGCGTTCAACATGCTTTACAATCCTTATCGAGTGCATGCTATCAACAACTCGCTGATGTAGATCTTCATTATTTTCATTTTGCAGATGTGAAACTGAAGCTGAGAGACAGTGACTTGCCCAAAACCTCCCAGAGAGTTCAACGCTAGCACAGAATAAGAACTCTGGCCTCCCAGGTCCAAGTCCCACACTTTACCCACTAGACTACACTGGTTTAAGACAGATTTACTCTCCGGCAGGATTGATGCCAGATGATCAGCATAGGTGCATACTGGATAATAATTTAAAGCAGAAACAATTAATCTGGTGAAGTTTAATGCCAAGTGTCCCAAAGGGAGTAGGAGAAAGGTGCAACTGTGTGTTAATACCCTCGGTTTCTCTCTTGTAGACACACACACATAAACAAGACAATAGCCTGCTAGATTATGTGTTTGGTCCGTGCAGCCCCCACTACATGTTTAGCGCGTGAAGCCTAATAAATGGGCAGCCTCCTGTGTGTGTTGCCCCCACTCACAGGTTGAGCACGACAAACCTATTCCACGGGCCGGGATCTTCTCCGCTGTGCTCTGTCCACCAGCCCCCCTCCCCCTTTTCCAGTATCCCGCCACCTGTCATGACTCACAGGTGCAATGAATCCTGGGAACAAGAAGCCGCCCCAACTGTTTCTTTCTTCCGGGATATCATTCTGGGAGGTGTTCCAGCTCCTGCTATCCCCACATACCTGGGTTTATACCTGCCAGCACTTGGCGGCTGGGAATAACCTTTTGCTACATACACAGAACAGTGATTTTATTGAGCAAATTGCATATTTTATTAAGCTCCTATAGTGAACATTGAAAGTGAAAGTAAAATTGAAATTGAAAGCAATCACTCTCAGCTCAGTTTCTCACATCCACAGCTCACAGTGATGTATGGGCAGGTTGCAGGACAGTTTTATTGGTATCTTGCTTGCCGTGGGGTTGGAAATCCCTCTTGGTTCACATAAAACCTCCAGTCAAACCTGCACCTCTCGTACCCCCTTATCTGGTATTTTCTGCATCACCATACCATTGGGGCAGAATGTTTGAATTTGGCACACATTGGGCTTTTAAGGTGAATGTTACGAGCATGCCAGTGAGAAAGAGAGAGAGAGAGCGGAGCAGGAAGCTGTTGGTCCTGGGAACGTTCTAGCCTTTTCACTTGTGACTCTGTGGTGCTGGCAGATCCGTATGCACACGAGGCTGCATACAGCCTAATTAATGGGACATGGACATGTGGGTGCACCTCCGTCCACATTTGCCCATATGGTGGGCTCCACATGCTCTCACACTCTGCCATGTGTGTGGACTGCGTGTCCAGTGGGTGGTGGCCACGTGGCCAGTGGAACACCTAACAAACGGGCAGGTGAACACCCACCTGATGTGAGCAATTATCCTGTTTTTTAACACTCAGAGCGTAGCGTGGGAGTGCAAGAGAGAGAAAGACCCTGCTGGCTGGTACGATGTATGTGCATGTGTGAGTTTTTGAAGTATTTAACAGAGGCTGAAGGGTAACTGTGCTGAAAGTCCCTTGACCCTGCTGTCTCGTTGCTATCCCAGTGTTTGGAGGCCGTGGCGGAATGGATGCGGCAGAGCAGACTGAAGCTCAACCCCGATAAGATGGAGGAGAGCGAGGGAGGTGTCGGCCCCCCTGATTGGAGGGGTTTGCCCTCCTATAGCTCAGCAGGTCCGGAGTCTGGGGGTGATATTGGACGCGGATCTCCGCCTGGAGCGACAGGTGGAGGCAGTCGCGAAGGCTGCTTTCCGCCAGTTGCATCTGGTGCGGAGGCTGCGTCCGTTCGTCTCCGGCCCGGACCTGGCCTCCCTCATCCATGCCTTCGTCACCTCGAGGCTGGACTACTGAAACGCGCTCTACGTGGGGCTTCCCTTGTTCCTGGTTCGGAGGCTGCAGCTAGTGCAGAATGCGGCGGCCCGGCTCCTCTCGGGGACGGGTCGTCGGGAGCACATAACACCTGTGCTCCGGACTCTGCACTGGCTGCCAATAGCGTGCCGAGCCAGGTTCAAGGTTTTGGTGTTGATCTATAAGGCCCTTCACGGTCTGGGCCCCTCGTACCTCAGGGACCGCCTTGCCCTCCGCGCCCCAGAGTGGCTCCTTTGGTCTGCCGGGGGTGCCTTCTTGGAGGTCCCCCGCATTAAGCGGGGGGCCACAATGGAGAGGGCGTTCTCGGTGGCCGGGCCATGGGTTTGGAACTCCCTCCCGGAGGAAGCTCGCATGGCCCCAAGCCTTTTGACATTCCGGTGAAGTTGTAAAACCTGGCTGTTCGCCCAGGCCTTTGGGGAGAGGGGGAGGGTAGGTTAGAGGGTTTTATCTCCCCTATCCTATTTACTGATTAAATGTTTTATTGAGTTCCCGGGCCCTGTTTTAATATTTTGAATTGTATCTGATATGTTTTAATTGTGTTTAGATATATTTTATATGTACTGTTTTTATTGCTGTAAGCCGCCCCGAACTGTTTTTAGGAGGGGTGGGGTAAAAATCTAATAAATGAATGAATGAAATGAATGAATGAAAGCTGGACATTAAATCTCCTTCAGTCCAAAGCTTTGGAAGTCCTTTAAAGATTTTTAAAAAACCATCTTCTCATACTGACTTGATTTTCTAAATATTTGTGATAATTCCTTGTTGTCATAAGCAGATATGGGGTGTCTTTAGACATAACGTCAACGGGCGTCTAAATGTGTGTTTTGACCTTGATAGGAACACCTTTTTGGCCCCATGTTCACCATGTGGTGCTGCTTAGACACGCAGCCCATCTTGGGGCAAATTGGTGGTTTGCTCACCACCCGATCACAGCAAACAAGCACCGTCACCTTGTTCCCCGTGTTGTACCTGCTAACATGCCACACAATATCATTAGAAACAACGTTGGCCTCGTGTTCAGCTAGAACATGCAAATTGCCTTTGTGATGCACATGGTGTTCACATTGCAGGTTCAATGGGTGGCCAAATTGGTGTTGGGATTGTTACGGTGCTTACACACAATGGCCAAACACCTGCTTAGAGGTTTTGACACCCGATCTTTGTTATGTCTAAAGACGCCCATGGTGTTTACAACGTAGAAGGAAGGGAACTGCATGAAGGATAAACCAACAAAAATCCAGGATAACAGGTTACAGCAAGAGAGCACTTGGCAAAACAGTCGGGTTTACCAAAAGATTTCTCTCAAGGTATACCCAATTTCACCCTACTCTACTTCTCACAGCATACTCATTGCTGGGGTCGCCAAACCCTACAATGAAGGATGCCTTCTTTGTTTAGATTCTTGTGGACAGCTGAGTCTTCATCCATTGTTAACTCTGCATTAGCAAGAGAATCCAGTGGGTAGGGTACTGGATTAGGGCCTCAGTTCTATGCCTATCTCTGCCACTGACCAGCACTGTGACCTTGGGCAAGTCACTTTTTCTGTCTGTCTGTGTCCTACTCACTATGGACAGTTTGGTCTATTTAGACATTGTAAACTCTTTAGGGCAGTGACTGCTTCTCACTGAGCTTTGTACAACTGGGGACAATAGGTGCTAATGTCATACTATTTAATCACAATAGCTAATGCGAAGGATGGTGATAACAGAACATTCAGGCAGCTGACATACAATCCCCCCCCCCCCCTATATCTCCACCATACTAGACTATCTTAATGTAAAGTTGAGGGCCTAATGGCCACTGAAAATGATCTCCATTCACCTGTCACCACCAGACGATTTACGACCGGTAAAGTGTTTTTGTTTTTGCCAATGAGGAATGTGTGCAGCAAATTAAAGATGAAACGGTTCATCTTTCAAGAGTATTCATTTGCATCAGGCTAAGGATTCTTTCATGCTAAGGATGAGGCTAAGCATCAGGCTAAGGATTCTTACCTCAGATTTCTGGCTAGTCCCATAAAGTTCTGGCAGCTGCATGAGGATTTCGGCAGAGATATCTTTGTCCAAAATGCCATAAATGATGGGTGGCAACGACGTGAAGAGGAGATTAAAGAAAATCAAAATCCAATAGTCGGTCATAGATGTTCCCGAAAACCCACAGAAGAATTGGTACCAGAACAGCAGGTTTACATACATCTAAAAGATCAGACATGGAATTATAAACAAAAAAATATCTACATACCAATTGTTTACAAACCCAGAGGAAAAAATCTCAAACCTTACTAATAATTGTTAGAGGAGGTCTGTGGAGAATGAAATCCACTCAATCTCCAAACAGATACACCCCACCAATGCACTTAAAAATAACTTTTCTGGAACATGTCTTAATATTTCAAACTCATTGTCCAGATGCATAACTCACTAAAATAGTCAGCTTGTCACCACCTCCCATTAACGCTGACAGATTGCTTTGTAAGTACGTCAGACGATGCTTAATTGATTTTAAATGTCTCTGGAGCACTGACCTCAACCCAAGACAGATGGACAGGATCAGCCTTCTGCTGATGGAGCTCGAAAACTGAATCCCTCAGAGCCCTTGCTATATTGCTGAGAAACATGAATCTATCCTCCTGCTTCTACCTCCCTGAAATGACTATCGAGCCAAATTTTACCCTCCTATCCAACTCATTACACGACCTGATAGGTTTTTAACTACATACCGCATTCTTGTAGAAAAAGTACAGGATCATGTTCGCCAGCCTGGTGTAACACCAGTGACCATGCACAAGCAGCAGCTTCTTGAGGTGTCTGAACTGAGAAATTGCAAAATCACTTGCCATTACAGCCTGCAAGCACAAAGAGAAATATAGCAACCAAACAGGAGAACTAATCAGCTGTGACAAACATCCAATGGTAGCAAGGGAAGAAAAGCAAGGCATTTAAATTATGTTTCCTGAAATAGTCACATGGCTTATTATGATGGCAGAGGCACCTAAAGACAGTCAGATTGGGGGCCCTTTTATGACAGACCAGAGCACAGAACAAATGAGATGCTACAGGTTAAAATTCAGCACCTAAAACCAACATGTTACATGTGATATTATGTTCAAATAAGGCCTTCACTACCCCCTTTACTACCTCGTTGAAGCCATTTTCACAAGAGCTCCAACAGTTACTTGGGAAATGAGGCTCCAAGAAGAAGCTTCCCTGTCTAATAAGCGGGCAGGGAGTGGTGGTGGATCTCTCATTCAGCTTCTTGGGAGCAAATTCAGGATGCAAACTGCCCCCCATATCAATGGTAATGTATTATGTGATGGAGGGGCCTTTAACTGTATTTATGTAAAACTGAATCTACACTTATTAGCAGTTATTGTTCATCTAATAGTATCACCTGCATGCCTTCTTGGCCTGAGATTCCCACTCCAATATCAGCAACTTGTATCATACTGACATCGTTGGCACCATCACCTTCCAAGAAAACAAAAAAACCCACATATGAATAAACCTTTGAAGCTCAACAATCTTTTAAGCCTGGCAGCTTTTGGCTTGGTACACAGTAGTGGTGAATAAGATAAATTTACCATAATGAGGGCTGAAATCAAGATGGCACCACTGAATCAGGACCCTGATTTAAGCATTTCTGCTTAAATGGGACAGAATTCTGTGGACAAACCTTTCTCCTCCAATGCTATTTCTGTTGCTTAATTGGAATGCAAGGTTTTCAAATGATGAATGGTGATCATTTTTAGAGGGTGATCGCCTTACCCTAAAAGTTGCAGATGGTGGACCACCCATAAAACAATTTGTGCAAGAAAGCGCAATGCAAACTGCACTGCCTGTTCTGAGAATGGTAGAAAAATGAAGTTCAGTCTGAAAAGTTCCCAGTCATGGAAATAGCACAAAATGGACTCATATTTCAAATGATGCATTCAACTTTTATTCATGTGTTGTGATTTTATTCTTTTCCTTTAGAAATTGGAAAAAAAGAAAAAACCCCAGCAAAAATACCTCTCTGGTTTATGAAGCAAAATATTAATTCAGTATATTTGGGATTAAGGCCATCTCTCCCATACTCAGGACAGTCACTTTTAGGGACGTTTTTATACCTCCCAAGGCGTCTGAATAAAGTAGCTTCTACTGCAATACTAGTATAGACTGTGAAATATCCCAAGATTTTTTTTTAAAAAGGTAGCTTTACAGCCAGAATTTAGAAGCAATGGATTTTAGAGCAGCCCAAATGGACATTTCCAAGATGTTTCCCCAGGTACAATGATCACATATTTACAGGCCCAAGAGGATAGATCACTGCACTCCAACCCGAGTCCAGTGGGAACTGGCTGGTCTGGTTGGAGGCAGGCCAGGCATTCTGTCTGCCAAATCCCCTTGCATTTGGGTTGGGCTGCCTAGAAGAGGCAGGGCCTGCCCCGTACAAAGCATTGCAATGTCATGGTGCTCTGTAGGGAGCAGGGCCATGTCAAAAGGGGTAAAGAAACGCTTTAGCCTTCCCTCTTTTCCATGGTGACCCTGCCCCTTCACACCCTGAATTTTGAGTCAACCTTAGCTATATTTGGTGAAGGATACAAGAGCAGTTGGGGAAAATGCCCTTTGAAGGTGACAGAGGCCGTGTCATGGGGGCAGTTGGGTTAGGGGGCATTTTAATCGATTTGTATGATGTATGGGATTGATTTGAGGGATTGGGAGGCTGGATGGGGTTTGGGCAAAGCCACAACCCCTTTGGTGAGGCAGGGGTACAGAAAGATACTCCTCTGGGTGAGAGACTGGGGAGCGGGTGATGGGCGAGACACACAAGAATGGGAGGGCTAGGTTTGGGGGTTATTTTAACTTGTATTCAATTTTGTAGGATATGGGATGTGGAAGATTACAGGGAGGGGTTCAGGAAGGAAGCTTTTTCATATTCTGATTTTTAACTCCTGTAAGATGCCCTCAGTTCTTTTAAGAGAAGGGTGGGATATAAATAGTAATTTATTTATTTAAAAAAAGTATAACCCGCACCCATCCTGCCTCAGGCAGCTCATGTCAAATAATAATAATAATAATAATATAAATATGTCAAAATAAAAATGATATGTGGTTTTATGTGTACTCTATGTAAATGCAATGGCAGTCTGAACTGGCAATGGAAGAACTATCAGGGCAAACATATACATGACTTTTTAGCCTCTGACCACAATGCTTACTCTGCTCTTCCCCATGTCATTATCCACAGCAGATCATTGTCTCCTTCACCATAGCACACATAGCATAGAACAGTAGAAACTGTGCTGTTCCATATGCAAGAGACTGGCACTTTTCCTAGGGCTGCCCAAAATATAGCATGACTGAGAACTGCCTAGGAAACGTCCTTATGCACCTCTCTACCAACAAGGTACAAGAGGAAACACCACCACCACTGTTACTTCTCTCAGGTGGGCATGAATAGGAGTTACCGGGAATTGGATGAGCACAGACAGGTGCAAGTCCACTTATTCAGTCAGTTTGGCTCTAGGTGTCCAAACTCCTTTGTGTGTAAAATTTACAACAGACAGCAACAGCCATGGATAAAGGAACGGTGAGACTGAAAAATGTTTCTACTTTTTAAAGCAAGCAGCAACACCACATGCTGTGGGCGACAAGACTCACCTATGGCTAACGTCATCACTTGTAGCTCCTTGCGCACGAGCTTGACCACTTTGCTTTTCTGTAAGGGTGTCGCTCTGCAGCAAACAACAGATCGGAACCACTCTGTGAGCTCCAGGAACGTACTCTGAAGACTCTCATGGACAGCGAAGTCTAAAGTCTTTCCATCTATTACAAGACCAGCATTGAACTTGGGAGTTGGAGCAGATGAAGCCAGAGAAATGCTCAGACGCTTAGGGCTACAATTTCCTTTTTCATAAATACTTTTTTTGATGTCTTCTAAAATATCGTTCATCAACAATGCACAGGCATCCTTGTCAAGGACAAAGAGAAACAAGATTAGTGTGATGTGGCTTTCTTCTATAGTCAGCATACAACATGTGTGTCATGCAAACCACCACATCTTGTATATGCAAGTTGTTTTGCAGGCTTGGACCTTATGATTAAATAAAGCAGCATGGAGCTTAGCCTTCTGGATCTACTTTTTTCTTTTCAAATCACAGCTGGATTAAGTTTATAGTCTGCAGGAAAGGCACATTATTTAACCATGCTTAATCAGATTGGCACTGCTTTTGTAATATTCAGAGAGCTAAAAATCAAGTGCCCTGGAAAATATTTACTGAACTATGTCAAAATTCTAGAAGATAAATAAGGTTTAGCTAAAAGCTCATAAAATGAACCATCTGACCTCTTATTTTGTTTAGTTTGGAATTCAAAATCTATGGGTTCATTTTGAATCCAAGTTAAAGGTAATCTGAAAAAGCATTGAAAAGAAATGTTTAGCCCCCATAAGAGTGGCCCTGGGGATTTTGGTTTACCCTCCCCAAAACAATCCAAACAAACAAACAAACAAACAAAAAAGTGTGTGTTTGAGAGGCAGTGGGGGAAGCTGTTTTTTATCCTAGAAATACCAAGGCTGTCAGTGTCATCTACCCTAGTATTTCTGGAGGATCTTTTGATGCCTCACGGCATGTTTATTCCGAGTGCTAGTGTAGCACCTAATTCTAAAATCCTGGACATTGGGTTTTTTCCTCTGCTAAGGGGTGAGATAGCTCATATACTTAAATGGGATTGCCATATAAGGAAGAAAAGGTGCAATTCTAGGAGTTGATTTCACCCTCCCACCCCCTCGGAAGCTGACTATTCCAGTCAGACTGAGGAGATTTCCCTTCAAGGAGCAGCATCTAAAGCTTGAGGCCTATTTAGAAAGTCTATGGCCATTTTTACATGGACGGCCCAGCCCCTGCTGCTCGGTGTTTGGGCGGGTGTGTGGTGGGGGAGCAGTCAGTGTATATGGCTGCCCGTGTGTGGGGGGGGATGGGTGTGTGGCAGGTGTGCACCCGTGAAAACACCACAGTCAGCAGGTGTTTGTGTATGCGCGCTCCCGCTGCACACCCACCTCCACCCGCCGAACACCCACCTCTACCCACGGAGCCCTCTGACAGAACAGAGGATGCTCCGTGGGTGTGTGTCCGTGTAAACGGGCACACACACACACACACACACACATCTACACCCACTGCGCCAAAACACCCACCCCACCCCAGTCCATGTAAAAACGGCCTACAGATTGCTGTTTCAGGTGGTTTCAGGAGAACAGAAGACAGCAGTTGCAGTCATCTACCCTGGGACCTACTCTCGCATCCTGGACTGAACAAAGCATAGGAACTGTGAAGTATTACTGTGTTGGGGAAAGAAGCCTGTGCCTTTGGACTATGGGCCTAAACTGAAAGAAGCCTATGTCTTTGGACTATGGGTCTAAACTGTGTTCATGTAGGAAAAATACTAGAAGTCATGGGATACTGTGCTCTGAATTAGCTGTTTAAATGGACAAACAACAATGAAACTGTTAAATACCTGTGGCTCAGTTCTTGTTATTATCAGTATGCTATTAATTGTGTAACAGATCACAAGGTGGATTCGCACTGTCCACTCAAATTGAACCCCCTTACCTTACTTAAGTTGTTGAGGTGAGCTCATATGTAATCCCTCAATACGGGAAGGGGTTACAAAATAAAATTATAATAGCACCTTAACTGCGGGTATGAGGGGGCTGCATCTTTTAACACTGGGCTTCTTTATTTGACAGGCTAAACAGAGAGTGAAATTAAATAGGTTTCATAAAAATAAATACAAAACAAGTATTACTTTATTTTAATTTTTTACAGTCTGACTCCACATCCCACAGAGAGTCTTCTGAGGTAGACAAGACTTGAATTCTAATCTAAAAGCACCAGCAGGAAAAATAACAATTTAAAGTAATTTTCCTGGCCTTCTTTATAAAGAAGGAAAAATGGCACAAACTCAATCATCCCCCCCCCCCCCCCTCTGCTTTTCAGGCCTCCTTTAACCACCTGGATAATGGTTAACAAAATTCCTCTTTCAAATACTGTCTTACAGAGCCAACCAAGAACCAAATGCAGACTCAGAAAATAGCTATAAATTACCACCAGAGGGCATAATTATAAAGCAAAACTGATCCAGCTGCATTTCTGAGCCCTTCCATTTACCAAATGATTGAACTATTTTCAAAAGAGGCAAAAATAAAAAGATTTCCCTCCATTAAAGTATGTAAAGAAAAATATAATCAGATTTAATTTTCTGGAACCCTGTGTGCAATGCTATTGTAATGAGATAATCCCTTACATGCTAATGCCAATCAAAAGTATGGCTAAGAAAAGATAGGAGGACCTAGAGCAGCAAAACAATTAAATTTGTTGCCATTTTCAAGATAATACTACTTACCATGGTGTTTACATTGCTAAGGCACTTTAGCTTCTAGCTTTCGGA
This sequence comes from Sphenodon punctatus, assembly GCA_003113815.1. Taxonomy (NCBI): domain Eukaryota; kingdom Metazoa; phylum Chordata; class Lepidosauria; order Sphenodontia; family Sphenodontidae; genus Sphenodon; species Sphenodon punctatus. Next base: position 3,058,350 of record QEPC01013002.1, on the reverse strand, counting down.
AAGCATTTATAAAATATTTGAAGTGTATCAACATCCTATACATATACAAAGCCAAATGAGACAGTGCCCTCAGCTTAGGTTATTAATGGCCAATTTGGGTTGCATTTAGGAACAGTTTTCTGGAAAACATGTAAAATGTTTTGCCCGTAGAGAAGGGAGAGTCAAATTGTAATTTGCACACGACATCTTGGAGAAAAAGCCAATTTAGTCTTTAAACTCAGGACTGGTATCAGGAAGCAATCATTTCCAGTGAAGAATTGCTACAAATAAACACACAACCATCATTTCCCACTCACTTGACTTTGAGTTTTGAGTGTGAAGACTTTGTCATCTGGTTCGAATAGGCTGCAAGCATATGCAATATTGACAGCTGTCTCTTGTTTATCACCCGTCAGCATACAGATTTTTATTCCTGATTTACGTAGGGCTTCTATAGTGTCAGGAACTCCCTCTTGCAAGCGGTCTTCAATCCCAGTGGCACCTAGGATACAAAACACAGGGACTAAGTCAAAAGTTTTTTAAAAAAACCAAAATCCCAGTAAATTTGGAAATGGCTGATTGATATGCTTGGAAAGATGGGGGTGTATAGGGCTGAGAACAGTCACGTGGCATCTTGGCAACATTTGGCAAGATTTCAAGTTGAAAGGTCCTGGGACCGCCACTGTCTGTACTAACAGCAGAATCAGGCTGCAACAGTCATTCATGCCCAAACCACTTGCAACTGGATTCGGTCTTGTAGCGAAGACTGTGCATTAATTGTGTTCCTGAAAAGGTTTGACATAAGGATGAGTCCATGCATTTTATGTCCTGTTTAGTAGGGATGTGTAATTTGTTTTCGGTTTTTTTAATTATTAAAAATGAAAACGCCCCGTTTGTGTTAGTAATTAAAATACAAAAACGGACGAATAAGCAAACCATTATTGTTTGCTTTCATCCGTTCTAGGGCACTTTCACACAAGACACTCTCCACCCACCCACTATACATGTTACAGGGCACTCATAGGGCAACACCGCAGCCCTGCAACATGTATAGTGGGTGGGTGGTGGATGGGTCGTGAGTGGAGAGTGTCGTGCTTAAAAACAAACAAACCTGTGTACGAGCAAAATGGCGAAGGGGGCTTTTCTTTGCATGCGCACCCTTTTCCAAAATGGCGCTGCTGCTCCTGTGCCATTTTGGGAAAGGGCATGCCTGTGCCGAACAGCCCTGGTGGTGATTTTTGAACAGTGATTTATTTATTTTTTAAAAAAAATTATTTTTAATTTAAAAAGCCGGCATCATTTCGGAAAAGGGGAACGCATGCACAGAATGGATTCTACTCCGCGATCATAGCTCAAATTCATCTACAACTGGATGGATAGAAGAGTGAAACGAAAGATAAAATATTCTGGGAACAATTTCCCTTTCCCTTCCAATACTCACCTCTGACTAACAGTTTATAAATGTGTATCACCTAGGACTCAGCTTCGTGTAATAGAAATGTCCAACACTGCCCAGAAATATTGTGTTTGTAAATTAAATTTAACAGAGCTCAGAGAGACTTTTATAAAGCTTGATAACTGTGTAATACCAGGGCTCCAACCCTTGGTATGCCCTATGGCAGAGCGTCCCAACCGGTGTGCCTTGGCAGCCTCCCTAGTGTGCCACAAGAACGAGCCCCGGGCCAGGACAGCTGGTGGCAGGGCTGCAGCTACCGGCATCAGTAAGCCCTCTTTGTGGCTGCACGGGGACCTGCAGGAGTCTGGAGGCTGAGTTGGGAGGCTTGCGCTACGTGCGCAGGTGCTTCATGGTGTGGGCGAGGCAGCGCTGGCCACCCGCACAGCACAAGGACTCACGAGGCCAGCCCTGCCTCCGCCACTAGCGTGAATTGCGAAATTGTTCCTACTGCTGCCACCGTCTCCTCCTCGCCGCTGCTGCTGTTGCTGCCACACCATGGCCTCATGGATCCCAGGCTCCTCCTCACTGCTACTGCTCCTGCTGCTGCCTTGGATCCCTGGGGGCTCCACTCTTGCCGCTGCAGCCTGTAACTCTGTTGCTTGGATCCTCGGGCTTGGGCTCCTCCTCGTCTCACTGCTGCTCTTCCTACTGCCACAGTCCACCACCTGGGTCCCGGACTTGTTCCTGCTGCCGCGACCTGGTCTGGGGGATCCTGGCCTGGCTCCCTCCTGCTGCTGCTGGTTCCGCCGCCTCCGCTGCCTCTCTCTCCTTTGCCCTTGCCCAGCTGCCGCTTCTTGCGAAGGCTGTTGGGGAGGGGGTGAGATGGTGGGTTTGCCCCTGCGTGCTTTGCATTTTTATTTTGTGGGGGTTGGGGGTTTGCTATTTGGTTGGGATAGGCTGCTCCTGTGTGCTTTGCATTTTTATTTTGTGGGGGTTGGGGGTTTGCTATTTGGTTGGGATAGGTTGCCACTGCGCACTCTGCTTTTATGTTTGGAGGGTGGGGAGGGCCCTGCCAGCTTTGCTGTGCCATGTGGCAAATTTGCCATGTGCCAGTGAAACAAATTTACAAGTGTGCCTCAGAACGACAACCAAATGTACAAGTGTGCCACGGAATGGAAAAGGTTGAAAAGCACTGCCCTATGGCTACCGTGTATCACCACGTATTCATCACGGATTCTGGCATCTCTCCAAACAGGACCCAAAGTCCATCCCAAGCGTCTCTCTTTTAGTGAATGAAGTACTACCCATCTGTCTGCTCTTCACGCTAATGAAAGTAGAGCCTATTCTAGCCTCCCAGGCAGCATGGTCTCACTCTGGGTCAAATCCAACATGCACTTTTAACTATACCGTGCGCTACTTATTTAAAAGAAAACCTTTTCTCCCATCTAACACTGAGCCTATTAATGCACACCTTAAAAATACATTCGGCTTAGTGCATCCATTTTCAGAATTAATTGACGTATCCACTGGATGAGCACTTTTTCTTTCTTAGAAAGGGCACGTGGCAATTGACAGTGCTTTCTACTTACCGAGCAATGTTAGTTTGTTCTCAAGCCTTGAGGCAGATTCAAGCAGCATTTCTTCTCTATTGTCAATGCTGGTTTCTGCTAAAAAATGAGTGTTTAACCATTCGGCATACTCTGCATCACTCATCACCTGTGGAAGGAGTAGAAACACATATTCATCAAACGAGTCTTGCCAGTCCTGAGGGTTCAGAAATTGTCTCCCTACCCAAATCACGAGATTGGATTAAAAAACCTATGTGTTTCAATGGGACCTGCTCCAGAGTAAGTGGTTTGTGAATTATGGCCTTACTCTGTGGGTAAGGCCACACAAGATGTTATCCCACTTTGAGCAGCATTATCACATACTGGGCAACCTTACCCTGTGATGCAGCGGACCGTATGGCTGGCGGCTGCCAGATTTTCTCCCAGCCCTGCCCTGAGGTGAGCAGCCAGTTGCTACGCGATGCATGCCCTGGAGAAGGCTGGTGATGCACTGCGTGTTACCATTGCTCAGCCCAAGCCAAGGTTGCCCGGTGTGGGATAGCAGACTGCATCCCGTGTGGCCAGGCCTGTGCAGCCCCCACCCTGTGGCGAGGTCCACCAGCATCATAGAGCCACAGGTGAAAGGCCCAGAGTGGTTAGAGGAGTGACTGCATCCCATCCCCCAATCCGGCCCCAGCACCCTTAAAAAGGACCACATGGCAAATTCAAACCCACATTGGGCAACCCTGGACTATTCTGCAGCAATTGCCCAATGCCTGCCCCCCACAGAACAATTGCCACAGTGCTATAATGGAGCATGAGAACAGCCAGTCTAGCGTGGTATGCCATCACACCGGAGGGGAGGGGCTGCCAACACGAACACCCAATGGTAGCCACAACTCTAGTGCATGGCCATTATATTGTCCATCAACCAACACCACCACCCCAGGCGTGTAGGCCCTCACTGCACCACGATCACCCCTCTCAGCCACCCGCCAGAGGGTAGTGGGTGGGCTGGGTGGTGGTGGGTAGAGCAGGGCTGGGCGCCTGCCCTTGTGAGCGCTCCTTGGCCTACCCCATGGAGCAGTGGGACTTGTGATGGCAGCCCACCCGCCCAGTTTCCCGGTGACAGGGCAGATTGTGTGGCCTGCTCTCCCTGCTAGCCAAGTGTGGCGGCTGCGTTTGCCCTCCCAGAGGCGGGTGGTAGAACGGGCCCACCCGGTCTCATGCGGCCTTACCCTACAACGAAGCCCAAATCGCAGCAAGTTTCACATGTTTTGCCTTTCTCTGTTAACCTGCCTGAATTCATGCATAATATTCAGTCTAACTGTGAAAAGCAAATTTGGGGGCACAGCTGTAGATAAGAGTTGAGGTATCTTTTCCCTTCTCTTCATAACTCTGAAAATTAGCACATCCATGGGCTGGACAGAAGTTGGGGGTGGAGGTGCTTAAAGGATGAGCTCAGGGGAAGGGCCCAGTTCATGGATCTATGCCATTCCAGGTTCTTGCATGTATGTCCTCATCTTTGCTCCCTTTCCCCAAGGTCCTACTTTCAGGATCTGAGAGGTGGTAGTGGGTCTATTGACTAGATCCACGAACTGGGAAGTGGCCAAACAAAAAACAGCCACCGGCTGGACTTGATGAATGAGCTACAAGTTCCTCGCCTCCCCTGCTGTAGATGTTTTTACATCACCTACCACCTTTTAGTGATATCTATAATGTCTAGTAAAAACAAAATCATACAGCAGCATATGCCAATTTAGTAATCTTACTTGAAAACACACTATCATTTCTAGTACTGATACAAAACTTATGGTATTAACTTGTTACTGGTGATAACGTTATTTACTCTTGTTGTTAGCAATATCATCAGCATTCTCAGTATTACAGTAGTTCCCAGGAGGCCCAGCTGTGGGTCAAGGATCCACTGTGCAAGGCATTGTATAAACATTAAACACAAAACAAAAAGATGATTCTGACCCATCTCTGCCATACAAGTAATTAGCCATTTATTCTGTGGCTTCATCCACTCTACCATAACTCTCTTTAAAAAGGTACCTTCTTAGCTATACAGAGAGTACGCAGTCCTCTTTTGGCATAATCATCTAAGTGTTTCTGAGTTCTCGCCTTAATTTTCCTTTGTTGCATGTCTGAACATTTAAACTCTGAAAGAGAAAAGAAATTTCAGTACAACATGCCAACACTAATTCCAAAGAGCAGCTCTAGTGCTAAAGAAAAATAAAATACCTAAATGTGTTTTATTCCGATTTCAAAGCAAACTATGCATTTGCAAAAATTCTGAGGTTGGATGTTGGGGATAGCAGAGAGGAATTACGGGGGATACTTGCATGTCAAATCTGGCCAAAAATGACTTGCGCATTCCAGTTCTCTCTCTCTCGCTCTGAGATCAATGATATCAGTAATCAATAGTTTACTGTACAGGCCCAAGCTTTTGCTATGGCCAAGAGATCAATGATTAAACTAACTGATTCAATGACAGCAGAATTAGACTGACACTTAGCACTTTTGAAAAATCTGTTTCAAAGCAATTTTTAATCCAGCAGTTATAATGTTTTTAATTACACATGTAATTAAGACTTACACATGTAATTAAGAATATACTCTTTTTGATTTTATTGAACTTCCTTGGGCCAGTCACAGATCTCTCAGCCTAACCTACCTCACAGGTTATTTGTGAGGATTAAGAGTTGAGTTAATTAATTAAATTAGTTAATGTTACAGTTAATAAGTTAAAGAACTGTAAACCACCCTGAGTTTGAGGTATAGGGTGGGATAAAAAAATTAAAATCTAAATAAATACATAAATAGGTAGGCACAATATAAAGTACCCCAGGAGACTCAACAAAGTACTGGCTATAGTTAATACATCCAAAAAGCACATGCATAGTTAGCACCAGAACAGAAAACAGGATTTAGATTTATACAGAGTAGACAGGCCATTTGATTTAATTATTCAACTCATTTTATAAATCTGATAACTTTTAATTCAATTGCATCACTGTCATACAAAAGAATATTTTAAAAAACAAAACCAAAACCCCCATAAAGCTGGCAAAGTGGTGTACAAACCTGTGGGTGCAACCTGCAACAAATCCATAATGACAGAGTCTGCGCCTTTTGTGTACACGACCACTTTGTTGGACAGAGGATGTCGGACTATGACGGACATTCTTTTCCGTACCGAGTCAAAAGGCAGAACGTGTAAGAGTTGGAATGTCAGAGATCCCAAAACAGCCAGGTTGACAGTAACTTGATCAGGAGTCCGCGACTGTAGAGTGCATTGGTAAGCCCTGGCGGCATGGACAAGTGCCGCTTCATCAGGGCTCTCAGCCTCGTAACACAGCTTAGATACAGAAGATTGTTCAAAGGATGATCCAGCATCACATGGTTCGCCGCCTGCAGCAACATCCCCCATATTTATATCTCCAGATGGAGACGTTTTGGAGCCCAGTGGGCTGCCAGTAGCCTCAGGTTCACTAGCCGTTTGGGCAGCCCCCTTGACAGCAGGTGAAGCCAGGTTCACTCTGATACTAGACAGTTTGCTCACAAATGTACTGGGGCTCTCGGACAACAGCTCCTTTGCACTGGGAAGAGGCAATTAACTCAGCCTTCGGATTGACAGCCTCTGGAACATCTTTTTAATTTCTTCAAGGGATTTTATAGGTGTTCTACCTAAAGAAGATGGTCTCGCCTGTAACAGATTTTTTTTAAAGAAGATCAGTCCTGAAATGTTTATATCACTCTCATAAATACAGCTATGGGTGCATTTTATATCAGTTAAGGGTGAATGGGCTACAAAATAAATATTTTTCTTAGTCCAAAACAGCGGTTCAAAAATATTTTGCCTTTACAACCTAATTTTGAGAGGGATTAAATATAACCTTGTAACACCAGACTCCAACAATGTCATGAAAGTATTATCAACATAGATTGGGAGTAGGATCCCACCTGCAGATGGCATGATTCCACTAGGTCATCCCAACCCATAGTCTGGGAACCTGTGGTCAACAACTTATTCAAAACTTTAAGGCCGGTGTGCTGGGTTTTTTTTTGGCAAGTATTTTACCACATTTAGTGTCACATATTACACATAAATCCATTAAGTAAATTGGCTGAAACTTCTGACAAATCAAATTCCTGGCACATCAAATGTAAACTTATTCAACATTCCCAATTTTATTCATAACTGCAATATAATAATAATAATAGTTAGGACCCATTAAGAAGAAGTTAGCACAAGGTTGTTTCTAGCTTTTGCAAAAATTTAACAATGCCCCAGAGAAAGGGAGGGAGTGGGGAGTGGCAATAGTGAGACAAAAACACCTTTCAAAAAGAAAATAAAAACAAAGCACAATACGTCTGGCTTAATCTATTAGACACCGGCTTGAATAGGAACACAATTAATAGTTTATACCTTACTCTAATGTAATTGTGATCAATATCACTGGTTTCTGGGCAACAGTGAGCAACTTAGTCTAATGGTTTCTGAAACATGACTAAGAAACAGAAACTTCAACAGAAACAAGTCCTGTTGAAGTGAACAAGGCTAGTGCCAGCAGGTTGCTTTGCTTTGAGAATCAGAGTAATTGCCACTTTGTATGATTAGGAAAAAGAAAAAATAAAACCAAAAAAACAGACGCTGCATTATTAACTCCATCACAACCACCAGAAATCTCTTCATGTAAACCGAGTTTATTATTTATTTATAAACATATTGTATCCTGCCCCTCCTGCCAACAGCAGCTCGGGGTGACTAACAACATAAAATTGAACATATAAAATATAAAAATACATTAAAAATAAATATATCAAATATAAAGCATCATTATAAAAATTATACAATGGGGCACTAAACAAAAAACCCATCCACCCTAGCCCTCACCCTCCACCCCTTACCCATCTCCCTCACCGAAAGCCTGGCGGAACAGCCAGGTCTTACATTGTTGTCTAAGGGAGGAGAGGTCTGGGGCCACACGGACCTCTGCTGGGAGGAAGTTCCACAGCTGAGGTGCGGCCACCGAGAATGCCCTCTCCGTAGTCACCCCCCGTGATACTCGGAAACCTCAAGAAAGGGGCTCCCGGTCGACTCCAGGAGCCAATCCAGAGCCCGGGGAGAAGTCTCCAGACACTAATAACTTGTCCAAATCATTGATGATTTGACCCTTGTTCATGCCATGGTTATCTCTCTCCTCGATTACTGCAACCTCCTCCTTGCTGGCCTCCCTTGCTCTCACCTGTCTCCCCTTATTGCAATCCAAAACTCCGCTGCCAAGGTCATTCACTCTGCCCGTTGCTTCGACCATGTGCAGCCTCTCCTCTTCTCTCTTCACTGGCTCCCCCTTCCTGAACGTGTCCTGTTTAAACTCCTGGTATTCACGCTCAAAACACTCCACAACCAAGCTCCCCCTTACCTCTCGGACCTAATCTCCCTACACACTCCTGCATGCGCTCTCCACTCTTCCTCTGTCCCCTCCTTCACTCTCCCTCGTTTCTCCTGCTCACCTAACCTCCTTCAACCCATCTCCCTCGCTGCCCCCCATGCCTGGAACTTCCTCCCTACCCACATCCGCCTTGCCCCATCTCTCCGCTCCTTTAAATCCCTCCTCAAGACCCACTTTTTCCTCGCCGCCTTTCCCAATGCCTGTTAGTCGTTCCCCATATACTTACTGTCTGCCCTCCTCTGCAGACGGCCGCAACCTGATTGTAACCAAGCCAAGCACACACACCTGAGACTTCGCATCCGCCTGAATGTTTCTTTGTCTTCTCCCCTGTCTCTCCCACTGTCCCCTCTTCCTGTCTCCCCTCCTTGTCTTTTAGATTGTAAGCCACAGGCAGGGACCGCGTCTATTTCTATGTTCTGTACAGCGCCAGGTACATGACCGGCGCTATATAAATGTTTATTATAATAAAATAATAATAATAATAATAATTGATGTAATGTACAAACCAGTCAGTCCCCCACACGCTCAAAAGAAAGAAATAAGTAGGTTTCTAAGTATGGACAGAAGAGAAATGCTTTTCTTTTCTTTTTAAAAGATGTATATTTTACGTATTCTCCTTTACTATCTACTAGAAATATCAGACGTATCTAATGTGGCCTTTTCTACTTTTGCTGAGGATTTAATGGGAGGACTCTAATGGGAGACCTGGAGATGGAGTTTTTCTAATACTTTTCTGCCCACAATTTTGGAACCGGTTTATATAGGCATAAGGGACACTGGAGTGTAAAAATGGTTAGTAACGCATCCGTTTTCAAATGCAAACACTCAGCTAGTGTGTACAATGGGAACAGTTACGCTAAAAATGCTAGAGTAGTCTCTGATAAGTTCAGCTTTGGCTATTGGACAGCAGGGAATGTCTGGATTACTATTTTTGGAAAAGTGTTTTTCCATCAATAAATGCATGCAGCAACATAGCCAATTTCACAAGTGTGACCTTTAAAATTCTTCAAAATACTGTAGGCTTGAAACAAATAATTTTATATGAGGCCACAATCCACAAAATACTTACTCCAAAGTAGTCCCATTGAAGCCCTATTCCAGAGTAAATGGAGGCCTAAACTTCCAATAATGCACCACTTATTTGAAATAATGACTCTCTTCGGGTAAAAACAGATGTGACAGTGGCCTGCTGTGGCCTGTTTTGCCATGTTTTGGCCTGGACCTCACCTGCACATCTATGCGGGCGCCATGTGATGTTGGCCAAGGACTGCCCAGAGCCATGTTGGCGGCTAGCCTGGACTCTGATCTCGGAAAACCTCCGAAGTCATAGCCCAGGCTAAGGCTCGCCCAACTGGGCCAAAGCAGGCTATCGTGTCTGTTTGGGCCAGCAAACACAGCCTGGGTTGGGTCTGCCATGGCTGGCTTTCACTGGCCACCATGACTGCCTGTAATGGTGAGGTGTCGGGCGCAGTGTGTGGGGCAGGGCTGGCTGGCCGCCCTCCCCGGGTGCTGGCCATGTCTGTTCTGCGGCCCGACCTGGCCTTTGTCCACGGTGGCTTCCCAGGCCGGGTTGCTGCCGCATGGCTGTCACTTCTGTTTTTACCCTTTGTGGGGTACATTCACACATGACAATTTTCTAAAATAAAGTTATATCCAATTTATCCTTGGATAGTCTCGGACTCCAATCTCGCCACTATCATCCAGGCATCTGTCACCTTGAGGCTAGACTATTGCAATGAGCTCTATGTGGGGCTGCCCATGGTGATGGTTCAGAAGCTGCAGCTAGTGCAGAATATGGCGGCCCACCTCCTTACTGGGACGGGCCACAGGGGGCACATAACACCTGTGCTCTAAGCACTGCACTGGCTGCGTATTGTGTTCCGGGCCCAATTCAAGGTGCTGGCGTTGACCTTCAAAGCCCTTCACGGCCTAGGCCCTGCTTATCTGAGTGATCGCCTCATTCCCTTGGACCCTGGGCGGCCCCTGCGGTTGTCCAGGGGCACCCTTCTGGAAGTCCCGAGTTCAGATGGACAGGAGGGCGTTCTTGGCAGCTGTGCCATCGCTCTGGAATTCCCTCCCAGCGGAGGTTGGCCTCAGCCCTAATTTTCTCACCTTCTGACGAAACTGTAAGATCTGGCTCTTCCGCCAGGCTTTTGGTGGGGGTGGGGGATGGGTTGGGGGGAAGGGAACTTTTATGCACAAGTCAGAGTTTTTAGCTTAGTTTAATATTATTTATTTATTTATATGTTTTGTAGTTATATTTATATTGTAATTGTGGTTTTATCTTTTTTATAATTGTAAGCCACCCTGAGTTGCTTTTGCAAGAAGGGTGGGGTAAAAATGAAATAAATAAATTCAAACTAAGTACTTCTAAAACTGACTGAACCCAGCTGCCATGTTTAGTTTTGCTTTAATTATTACTGCATAAAACTGAAAGGCAGGCTCTCTTTAGCTTTATAATAGTGCCAGAATGTAACTATAGTTTGATATGAAGCCAATTTTTCATACTTCATAAGACAGTAAAAAAATAACCAGGCATTTTTATCAGGTCAGTAGAGGACAGTAAACCAACAACCCTCCCCCCCTGCAAATCCAATTTAATTTTGTTAAAGTTAGGGACTATTTATATATGTAGGTGGAAGGTATTTAAGGCAAGTTTCACAGCAAACGTTTGCTAGCTGTTTATTATGCATTAGCTTAGTGGCTTGGGCTATCATACAGTAGTGCCTTCTCCACAAATGTCAAACCAATGGAGGGGGAAAATGATCATTTTTAAATGACAGTTCCTGCTTTCCTCCCTTGCAAGCAAGGCTACAGGGAACACATCAATAGAGTTATAAATATTCTGCAGTAGCCCCATCTGTGACCATCTTAATAGCTAAACTTTTCTTACCTTTTGACGTGGTTGGTTAGGAGAAGAAACTACTACCGTATTGCAGATTGCCAGCGCAAGAAAGAAGTCAGCAATGTACACTGCCTCCAGGGAGGCATCTCTTTCTGTTTCTTCTGATTGTACATAAGAACGAAAGGAAATTTGACTAAATTTCTCCAAAAGCTGTGTGTCCGGTACAACATCAGTCTCCTGTTGGTCAAATAAAAAAAATGTACCCCATCAGTATATGGCTCCAAGTCACAGATCTGGAGAGAATGTGGCTGAGGATACTTCTCAGACACACACGGTGAAGTTCGCCCTTTTACAGAGAATCAACACAAGACCAAGTAACAAGATCCAATAACAGTCCCATGCTAGTTTTCAAAATAAGTGCCAGAAATGTACCTTGTGCTGTACAATCATAATGACAGGTCCTTACCCCATGGGGCTTACAAAATTCAAATTGTTTGTTAGACGTGGCCATTGGTCATTGTCAAGTTGCACAGACAAGACAAACATACAAAAACACACAGCACAAGCAACAGATCTATAGAAGCACAGCATACAAAGTATAGCATATCACTCTAAAAATTTAAAATATAAACTAAAACCAAAAACAGCATTTTCAAGGCAGCATTGAGCACAAAGAGATTAATCAGAGTTTGCCAGAGGCCTAAACAGAAGAAACTTTTTCCTCATCTCCATGGCCGCAACTAAAAACTTCATAGTATCAGATGTAACCTCTGAATGAGCATCACAAAGGGCCATGTGGCTAAGAAACTGATGCGACCCTCCTGGAAATTTATCTATAAGAGACTGCAAACATCTTAGACGCAGAGAGTCATACAGCCTACACTCAAAGAGTACGTGATGAGTAGACTCTGCAGAGACAGAGTCATAGGGACACAGGCGCTCCCATGGGGCTTACAATATAGGGAAGACAAGGAAGAGATGACAAGGGAGAGGGGAACTTAGGGAGAGAAAGGTGCCTACACCGGGCCCCGTCCTCCTGCACCAGGGTGGATTTTGTCTATAGTAGTTTCCCAACCAGTTGTTCGTGGCCTCAACTGGGATTGTGCCATCTCCAGACGGAGCAAGGATACTACTGACATTGGATATACTTTGCATTATCTTTGTTGCTGTTTGGGGCCACAAGATTATATTTAGGTCTCAATATGAGGTCTCACGAAAAGCTTGGGAGCTATTGTTCCAGAGCACTTATGAGTGTCTGAGAGTCTAGGCCAGCTATTCTCTCTCTCTCTCTCTCTCTCACCCCTCACCCTCAACTGCTCACTGATGTTGTCCTCTCTTAGCATCCCTTCTCACTGTAACTCAGGACACTTTCAAGCCTTCTCCCCAATGCATATTTTGGCTGCGGGAGGGAATGCGCAGCCAGGATATGTGCGGGGTGCCACTGGTCTGAAAGCACACACACACAGGGATGCAAAGCAGGAAATCCAGCTCTGCATCCCTCCGCATGTCTGTTGGTAAAGCCACGTTGGGGTGGGGGTAGCTTTCAGACTGGCTGATCCCCGCGCATATCCTGGCTGCACATTCCCTCCAGCAGCCAGAATATGCGCCGGGGGAGGTCTGAAAGTGGCCTAAGTCTGCATTCACACCTGTGGCGGCGGTGGCAGCAGAGCAAAGACACGGCAGCAGGGAGGAGCCCGATGGCAGAAGTAGAGCAGGTGCGAATGGGGTTCTGCCGCGGCTTCCCTAACACGTCAGGATTTTCCACCCTGATATGTGCGAGGGAAGCCGCGGCAGAAGCCCATCCATACGGGAACTACTTCTGGAATCCGGCTCCTCCTCGCTTCCGCATCTTCTTTCGTGGGTCTCGCCGCTGCCACACTGCGTCAGGTGTGAATGTGGCCTAAGCCAAACTCATGCACCTGTGCAACTTCTCAACTTCATGAACATATTCCTGTCTCTCCCTGTGCTTCCGTCTTCCTTGTCACCCCTCCTTTGTCCTTCCTATATTGTATGCTCCTTGGGGTATGGACCTGCCTCTAATTATGTATGAATAATAATAATAATAATAATTAATAAGGAGACCTTGGAGAAAGTGGTTTAATCTTTCTAGGTCTCAATTCCCCATCTCTAAAATGAGGATAATAATTTTCCACTGCCTTTGTTGTAAAGATAATCAAGATTTTAAAGGACACGTGAAAAGAATAAGAAGTATTTTGCCATAAATGACCTTCACCACCTGTCATACTATGCAGCACCTATTATGGTTTCTTTTTTAAAAGCCACGTAGCAAATTATCATTAAGTATGGTACCTTCATTTTAGTTGGGAGTGCTGCTGGAATTACAAAATCCAGATTCAATGCATGCATTGTCGATCTGAGTGTAGGCACCAAACTTACTTAACTGCACCTTTACTGTCTGTCAAACATTATACTTTTAAGTCCTTTACTGTACTCCCACAAATGAACACACTCTGCATTTTAAAATATTGTCCCTTTGTGTCATTCTACAGTTGCCTTGCAGGAAAAGGTTCAGCTTTATGTGAACAGCTTCAAAACAAAGAGACAATCACTCAGTACCATGTATCATTTGTTCAGGTCTGGTCTAGCTGTGAAAGCAGAAAATCTCCATTTTATTTTTGTGCGTGTCATGATTTAAAACTGTATCCGTTACAAATTAGCCACTGCTGTGTAGCCTCTCTGCTTCCATTGTGCAAAAATTCGGAAAGGCCTTTAGATAAGTCAAAAGGGTCTTCAAACGCAGATCAAGAATCCTTCTGACTTATTTAGACTCTTAAAAATAGAAATATGCACTTACAATGGGGCTGCTAAAGGCTGTATGTCTCGACTGTGGCATGCCACCAGCTTTGTCTCCCCTTCCTAGGGCAGAATAGCTACCAGCCAGCTCATTCAAGGACTTGCTGCTCAAAGGCCCATTGAGTGTCCTGCAGCTGTGCACCTTCTGTTTAGGCATGTGCTTTAGAGGGCCGCACAAAACATCTGCTGAATCCTCATCTTCTGAATCATCCTCTTGATAGGACTGTAACCTCTTAGCTAGAGAGAGAGAGAGAAACCACAGCTCACCAAACAAGGGGAAAAAACCATATTTGTTCAATATCGCAAATCCAAAAATATATACTGAAACCTTGGGAGAAAGAAATCCAGCTTAAAAAATAAGGACCTTAAGTGGACGTATTACATAAAAGTCTCAGCCACCACACTGACATTTCCAAGGATTGTATAAACGTATTAGAGCTGAATTTTGCCTGCAGTCTACAGGTTTGAGAAAAAAAACATGTACAATGGAGTCTAAGTCAAATTTCTACAGCCAGCCATTTTAAAAAGTAGGACTTATCAGGAACTACTTAAGCAGACCTTAAGGAAATGGACTTGGAGATGGAGAAAATTGATGCTCGAGTTAAGTTAGCACCAGGTTTCTCCATCTTCAGACCCCTTTCTCCCCCCCAGAAGCAGTGTCATAGAGGACAGCAGGGCAGAGGTACATGTGTGTGTGTCTGTGTGCGCGCACGTACACAATCCTAGTATTAATTATTATTATTAATATAGTGCCAGCAATGTACCTGGCACAGTACAATCAATAGTTATAGAAGGTCCCTACCCCAAGGGGCTTATGATCTAAGAAAGACAAAGGAGGGTAGACAACGGAGAAGTGAACATAGGGAGATACATTCATGAAGTTGAGAAGTTGCAGATGCATTTGCTTAGCTTAGTTACAAGAAAGAGAAGGATTCTGAGTAAGGGGGGGGGGGGGGGGAGAGGAGGCAATTTCCTTCTCATAATGAGCTAAGAAAATCCTGATGGAAGAGGTAGGTTTTCAGGAGGGGTTTGAAGGTTGTGATAGAAGGAGCAGAACGAATGTGTCCAGGGAGGGAGTTTCAGGCATGGGAGACAGCAAGGGAGAAGGGGTGAATATATTCTGAGGAGCAAGGGAGTTGCAAGCAGGCAAGGGGTGGGGCCAGAGGAGGAGAAAAGCTCCTGGGTGGGAATTTGGTGGAAAACAATTGTGGAGATAGGGAACATCTTCATGGTCTTTCTTTTTCCTAATGCTCATCTCCAGTCTGCCCAACATCTCCAGACTCATCCTGACAGCGAATATACTACACTATTTTAAGTACATGCTGCCAAAAAATGTTAATAAATAATAATAATAATAATAATAATCTTTATTTTTATATAGTGCCCCCTTCCCATGGTACTAGGAGCGCTTTACATATAAACACAACTTTTAATCCTCACAACCACCCTGTGAGGTAGGTTAGGCTAAGAGAATACTGTGACTGGCCCAAGGTCACCCAGTGAGTTTCTGACTAAGGCATGACTTGAATCGGGGTCCCCCCCCTACCTCCCTGTCCAAGTACTGCACACTTAGCCATTACACTACACTGGCTAATGCACCCAACGGCTCTGGTGCTTTTAGCTGGGTGAGTATAATACTCTACACTTCAAGTGTTTGAGTCATCAGGTTTCAGAATACGATATGTCCTGATCAAGATGCAACACATCCCCACAAACCCAAAGCTGGGAAAATAAATTAATTTAATTTATCCAGAAATTCAAGTTATGCTTAAGTGGATTCCACTGTATCTATTGTTTTACTGTTGGAAAAAAAAAAAAAGGTGTTATTAGTAAAATTGTGTAACTTAAATCACAAATGTCACAATTTGGGGTTTGAGGATGGGGAGCAAAGCAACGCTTCAGGTTGAAGGTTAAATGCTTTATTGTACTATCGTTGAAAATGATATATATTCCTACTCAAAAAATCCTATCGGGTTAAGGACATAAGTTAAGGCGCTATAATTCCTATTATCAATTTCCTAACCAAAAAACCTTTACCCAAAACACTCTTTAGGGAATCACGTCACTAACAATTCACATCAAGCAGTAAAAGGCATGGAAATTGAAAGTTAAGGCTTCAGTTCCTCTCCTACATCTCAAAAATGACATAGCTGAACTAGAAAAGATACAGAGAAGGGCAACAAAAATGATCAAGGGCATGGAAGGGCTCCCATATGAGGAGAGGCTTGGTAGGCTGGGGCTGTTCAGTTTAGAGAAGAGACGACTGAGAGGAGATATGATAGAGGTCTATAAAATCATGAGTGGTGTGGAACTAATAAACAAGGAGCAGTTACTTACCCTCTCAGCTAGTACTAGAACTAGGGGACACTCCATGAAACTCATGGGTGGCAA
>QEPC01013002.1:3028961-3039565 GCA_003113815.1 Sphenodon punctatus | reverse complement strand
TATGAGGAGAGGCTTGGTAGGTTGGGGCTCTTCAGTTTGGAGAAGAGACGACTGAGAGGAGATATGATAGAGGTCTATAAAATCATGAGTGGTGTGGAACTAATAAACAAGGAGCAGTTACTTACCCTCTCAGCTAGTACTAGAACTAGGAGACACTTCATGAAACTCATGGGTGGCAAACGTAAAACAAATAAAATATTTTTTCACTTAGTGTATAATTGGGTTGTGGAATCTACTGCCAGAGGCTGTGGTAAGGGCCAGTACTATAGCTGCGTTTAAAAGAGGTTTGGACAAGTTTCTGGAAGATAGGTCCATTAGCAGCTATTAGCCAGACAGGATCAGGGAACATGACAGGAGCTGGGGGGAAACAACAGGGAATGGATTCCCCATTGTGACTTGTTGGGTGCTTCTCCCAAGCCACCATGATTGGCCACTGTCGGAGACACCAGGCAGCAGCACCGGAGGCCTCCCTGGTTTTCGGAGGGGCTGCGGGGGCTGAAGGAGGAGGGAAGGCGGTTGGAGTGATGGTGGCGTCGTTCTTGTGCTGAAGTTGACACGTTGCGTCACAGAGTGAGTTTACGACCCTATGCTGTTGCTATGCGCACAGCAAAGAAAGAGTTTTTTGCTGCCCTCATAGCATCCGCTAAATCCCATCCAGCGGAGCTGTTCCGGGTGGTGCAGAGGCTGGTCAGTCCGGCCGCTCTCCACCTTGGAGTGGAGTCATCTAGTGCCCGCTGCGACTTGTTCGTGGATTATTTTGCGGATAAAATCGCTCTGATTCACCATAGTTTGGACGCCACATTTTCTGCAGTGGGGCAAGTGGAGGTTATAGAGGCCCTGCCTTGTCCTTCTTTGAGGGATCAGTTTCGGTCGGTGACCCCTGCCGATGCAGAGGATGTTCTAGGGGTTGTCAGGGCCACCTGTTGTGAACTGGACCCTTGCCCGTCCTGGCTGGTTAAGGCCTACCGGGAGAGGTTGGGGCCATTGCTAGAGGGGGTGGTCAATGGGAGGGCAGGGTGCCGAGCTGCCTTAAAGAAGCGGTGGTGCGGCCCCTGCTCAAGAAACCATCGCTTGACGTTGACTCCCTTGCCAGTTGTCAGCCGGTCTCTAACCTTACCTTTTTAGGGAAGGTTATTGAGCGGGTGGTAGCCAGGGAGTTGCAGGAGCATCTGGATCATGTCAGTTTTCTTGATCCCTCGCAGTCATGATTTCGCCCGAGCTATGGTGCCCAGACTGCGCTTGTGGCGTTGGTTGACGATCTTCGCCAAGAATTAGATCAGGGCTGCTTGGCCCTGCTGATTCTATTAGATCTATCAGAGGCGTTTGATACCGTTGATCACGAGATGTTGGTGATACACCTGTGGTACTGTGCAGAGGTGGGTGGTATGGTTCTTGACTGGTTCCACTCCTTCCTGGCCGGAAGAACTCAGCGAGTGCCACTTGGGGATTATTTTTCATCATACCGAGACCTTTCATGTAGAGTCCCGCAGGGTTCGGTTTTGTCCCCTCTCCTGGTTCAACGTGTATATGCAACCACTCGACGAGGTGGTCAGGAGGTTTGGTGTGAAGTGTCATCAATATGCTGATGACATCCAGCTTTACCTGTCTTTTTCATCAGACCCAGGCCCGGCAGTCTCGGTGCTTACCGGGTGCCTGGTGGCTGTGGGGGGTTGGATGAGGGTGAACCGACTAAGGCAGCGGAGGTGACGGCCCCTATCATTGATGGGGTCTGCCCCCCTGCTGGTTCCCCAGGTGCGGAGTCTGGGGGTGCTCCTTGACTCGCAGCTTCGCTTGGATGCTCAGGTGGAGTCTGTGGCAAGGAGTGCCTTTCACCAATTACATCTGGTGCATTGGTTTCGGCTGTATGTTTTGGACTCTGACCTGGCCACCATCATCCATGCCTTCATCGCCTCTAGGCTTGACTACTGCAACACGCTCTACGTGGGGCTACCCCTGGTGACTGTTCAGAGATTGCAGCAGGTGCAGAATGCAGCGGCCCGTCTCCTGGTGGGACTGGGCCACCGTGAACGTATTACACCAGTTCTTTGATCTCTGCACTAGCTACTTGTAGTCTTCCGGGCCCGATTCAAGGTGCTGGTACTGGCCTACAAAGCCCTAAATGGCCTCGGCCCGACCTATTTGTGGGACTGCCTCACCCCCTCTGGACTTGGATCGACCCCTGCCGTCATCGGGGGGTGCTCTCCTTGAGGTCCCCTGAGTCTGTCGGGGGGCCACGATGGGGAGGGCCTTCTCGGTGGCTGCTCCACAGCTGTGGAACTCCCTGCCAGTGGAGGCCCATTTGGCCCTGGATCTCCCCTTGTTTCGATGCCATTGCAAGACATGACTGTTCTGCCTAGCTTTTTTTGGGGGGGGGAGGAAGAGGATGGGGGGGAATTGGTTAGGGAGACGGGTGGGTGGGGATATTTTTATGCCTCCCATTTTGGTACTATTTAAAAATTGTTTTATTGTTATAATTTTGAACTGTTGTTCGCCATCCAGAGCTGCCTGTGGCAGGATGGGCAGGTTATAAATGTCTTTAAATAAATAAATAAATAAAATAAATTGCTGCCGAGGGTGGGATCAGCAGGGGGGTATGGTTGCCAAGGGGGGAGGGCTGCAAAGTGTAGCTTTAGTGCCGTGGGGGGTGGTGGGGAACTCCATTGGAATCCGGTGACTAACGCCGCTCAAGGCGCATGCATGGTATTAAGCCCCGTGCCACTGAGGGGCAATGGCATTTTGTAGCCCTTATTTTTTAAAAAAAACTAAGCCGTGTTTAGGGCCTCGAGATGCAGCCGCGGGAAGTAGAGGCATAGGCCAAATTTTCCTGCCTAGTCTCCACTTCAAACACCCACCAGGAAAAAGCAGAGCCCCAGAAACAAAAAAGGTCGCTAAAACAGAGGCACAGTACCTGAAAATTCCAATGCAAAGCAATGGGAGGCTTTTAAATGAGACAGGGTGGGAGAGGGGGTGCATGGTGCCGTGACTAAGTGAGCCCTTCAAACAAGCAGCCTTACACACAGCTGCACCGTCCACCCTGTACCTGCACACGGCACTCTGGCTTTTCCCTGAGTGCCCCGTGTGTGGACGGGGTGGGCAGTATGTGGGTCATGGGAGCGTGCACCCCCACGCACCTATATTCAAACAAGACCTCCCCCACATGGATGGTGAGTGTCCATGCATAGGGGTGTCTTGTTTAAAAAGCCCATTGAGATGTTTTATTAATGCTGGTAGATGTGCAATACCTTGAACAAATGGTGCCCTACCCCTTGATTAGGTAAACAAGTGAATTAATAACGTTGCACATAGCTTTGGTAGTTTTTTCTAACTTTTTAAAACTTATTTTATTGAAATGGATTACTCTGTTTTAACTTGGAATTGAATGCATTTGTAGATGTTGGGCCATGTTTCCATTTTTGGACTCTTCTGTTTCACACTGCATTTGTACATCAGGTTTAGTGATGTAAGAAAAGCCTGCAGCATTATCACATCTTCTCCATGGGCCTCTCAATAAAGTTGTGCATGTTTTTGTTTTTTTTAAAGAGTTATTTCTAATAAAAATTTGTTCTCATGAAAAAAGTGACTGACTGGTTAGTTTACCAGAGTGACCGCCAGAGGGTGCCAGCAGCTTCCTTAATGCACTATCACATCTAGATTGGCCCCAAGCAGCAATTTCTCTTAGTAACACAAGTTTCAGTGAATCATCATTTATCACCAAGGATTCAATCTTTGATCTTGTGATTCAATTTTGACCTTGTTGATTAAATGGCAAACTTCGATAGTGACAGGTATTGTGTGCGTGTGCGTGTGCGTGTGCGTGTGCGTGTGCGTGTGCGGTATGTATGTGTATGTGTACACACACACACAGTTCTGCATTTTTAGTACATAAAACCTGCTATGTTGGGTCAGTTGTTTCAGACCCTTAATGGCTGAGAGGGTGGTGTCTGTGTCCACCGAGTGGAACAGTCACAGAGCACCCACTCAGGTGAAGTGCGTGGGGAGGGATTCTAATGGGCAGCTCTCTGAGTGGGTTCTCCGGCAGCCCCCACATAGTCCCCCTGTCATGAACCATGGGGAAGGGGGAAGCGGGCAGGGTTGTCTTTTGAAATGGACACGTCCCAGCTGAGTGCTGGGGAACTCAGGCTCCCCAGCACTCCCAGCTAGTTCTGCCAGGACTGTTTCCCCTCCCCACAGTGCCTCTGAATGGCTGACCACTCAGCTGACATGGCTGGCTACCGCTGCTCATATGGGCTGGGGCTGCACGAGCATCAGTTCCCATGCACTTTTTTGGCTGCCCCCGCACAGCGCACTCCAGCTTTTCACCAGTGCTCCGTGAGCGCTCAAGAGTGGGTGCTGCATGGGTCACGGGAGCACGCATCCACCCACACCACCTTCACACGGGCATTCGGGTGGGTGGTTGATGGGTGGACATAGGTGGTTGTGTCTCATTTTAAAACGGCCTTAATCCGATAGTTAAATTAACCGGCAATCTAATTAAGTAGATGTAACAAACATGGGCTTAAATCAGCATCCATGGGGTCTTTGGGATGGTGGCTGGCTGCTCTGCCTCACAAACCCACTCTGGCCATGACTCATGGTTTTGCCTAAGGACTTTTCCGCACTGGTCAGGTCACACTCGTTCTCTAGGTTCCTTATTAGAGCCAGGGCCGGCCTTGGGCAGCTAGGGGCGGCCGCCCCGAGTCCCGCCCTTGGGGGTCCCCTCATTGGACCAGTTTTTTGTGTTTTGTTTAAATTTATTTGGGGGGGGGGCAGCGGTCCAGCAGGGCTGCTGCAGTGCACGGGGCCTTGCACCCTATATGCAAGGCACCCTATATTGCACCCTATATGATAATTTCTTCTGTGTCTTGTGCTGCACCCTATTTAGTTTTTATCAATTTTCTTAAAATATAAAGTCATAATTAAAAGAGCACTTTATTCCCAGAGGGCTATTAAAAGTCTCCGATGAGTGGGATATGCCATTAAGATACAGGACACATTGTACTGACAGGTAAATTCAGTTTAAACCTCTAAAGAGTTCTATAATATTAAAGTTAACACTCTGAACATTTTCAACTCTTTTGGTGTGCTAGTTCATGTAGACTGTGAACAAATTATGCTGGAGTGCAATATCTTTGCAGAACTGGTTTCCAGTTTAACACATATACATCTGAAAGACTCCTAGACATTTTTGTGATGTCATTCAGCAAAGTTCCCAACTACGTGGCTAATATTAAGCATATAATGTTAAGGCAAATACTCCTGTGCTTTAAATTAGGTGTATCCATAATCAGGATCTACAGTAGGGATGGGAAAAGTTTTCCCTCCCCTGGGAAACTCTGAAAATTAGTACAGCTCCGTGAATCACATAGGAGTTGGGAGTGTTTATAACGTGTGCTCAGAATGGGGAAAGGAAGCAGAGGGTCAAGATCCTGGAACTATGCCATGGATCCATCCCATATCCTTGAATGCATGTCCTCTTTTCTCCACTCCCTTTCCCTACGCTCACTCTTTCAGTGCTTCAGGTTAGGCCACAAATTGGAAAGTGGCCAAATACAAAACATCAACTGGCCAGATTGGGCCCATGGGCCAAAAGGGTCCCTGCCCTGGTCTAAAGCAATTTTACATGGAGAGAGGAAGGATATTTTAAAAACCCAGTCATGCTGATGGTTTGACAGCAGCCCCCTAGTATACTGGGTGCATCGTACCTCTGCTGTGCTTCTTAAAGTAGGATTATTTACAAGGGGGTCGACCAATGTGCAAGTGTCCCACTATGGGGACTATGGCGCATGCACATAAACTGCATGTATCCGCACACATGCCTACACATAAACCATGTGGGCAGGGGTTAGGGATCGCACCCACAATCTCTCAATGGCCTGGTTTCCAAAACTCCACGGAAAGGGCACATTGTTGTAATATGCACCTGCCAGGTGATTTCAGGAGTTCCACCTCACTGAATAAAGGCCCATTAAAGTAATGGGATTTTTGGTGAAACTCACTAGAGTAAAAACGTGTGTGTCATGCAATTCCAGAAGCTTGTAGCACAGGGTACCACACTGGAGGAGCAGTGCCACTGCTGTTAGGGGTGGCCTGCCTTCTCCCTTCCTGTGCTACCATGAATGTGTCAAAAAGGCTGATTTTGCATATCACTAGCTCTATTAAACCTTTCCCCTTCTGGCAACAAAATATCTTTTTGCTTCAGTCTTTACCGTTTTCCTCATGACAGTATTCCTGCCCTGCAATGCTGCATCTTCGGAAAACCATCTTATTCTCTGTGAGGGTTCCAGTTTTGTCAGAGAAAACATACTTAATCTGTCCTAGATCTTCAGCAATATTTATCGCTCGACACTGAATAGTGGAGTCGGTTTTTTCATGGTATAAATCAGAATCATTCTGAATAAAATAGATTTGTCCCAGTTTGACAACTTCAATGGATACGTAGAGAGAAATTGGAATCAAGACCTGTCAAAACAAAATGAATGGATTCAGTCCATCTAGATCACCATTGTTGGAACAGATTCTGCTCTCACTTACAGAAGTGAAAATCTAGAACAATTTCATCAGAAGATAGTCCAGATTTGGAGTGGAGTAAATGAGAGCAGAACTTAGCCAGTTACATTCAAAGAGGGCTGATGTTACCTGTAATAAAATGATCATAGTCCAAAACATGTAGAACCCTGCTAATGCTGGTGGAGTGGAGTTTCCATCTGGCTCAGGAATGTTAAAAAGAGGTATCTCTGAATAGCTGCTTAACCAAATTCCATGGCCTGAAAAAAATGATAAGTATGTAAAGCTAGTATAGTTCAAGGACAAGGTGCCAAACTGACACGCAGATAAGCCAGTTTTCAAACCTGCTGAGCTTTATTATCTCTTTGATCTCTCTCAGGAATACCCCCATCAGAAAGTGAACTTACTTATCTCTACTCCATTAATTAAGGTCTCCAACTAATGTAACAATATCAGGTGCATGCACTGGTCTGTTTATTAATTAACCTTCTTCTCAACAATCTGATGGAAGTACTGGGAAAACAGCAACCACAATGGATTTGTTTCCTACTGGCAACTTCCTTAGTTTGTGAACCATGGGGTGGAAGACAAACCAGGTCAGGGGTGGGAAACCTTCAGTCCATGACTGTTTATTATTTGGTTCCTTTGTCTTCTCCCGGGAGGTCCTCCTGGATGGCCAGCTAGCACAGTAGGGTAGATGCCCGTCACTACCAGTAGGAGGCAGACATAACAACTTTTGTGACCATACTCAGGGGATCTCCTTCCCCTCTCCAGTTACTTGTCTGCCTTCACACATGTAGGACACAGGCAAGCTGCCTCCAGAAAAATAGCATCTGGGATACAGGCAACAGACTGGAACGACAACGTAGAAAGCTCCTGGTGCCAGGGGAGGAGGAAATCCTCTCCCTGTTCACCCTCCCTCCTCAGAGGGGGAAAGGAGCAGATCCTGGGTGGCTCCTCTTCCTACGGGCAAGGGCCCCCCGAAGAGCTGGCGCAGCACCTCATAGCAGGGGATAGCTGTGAATCCGGACAGATCCCTCCCCGCTGTCCCCAGAGTGCACTCAGGCACAACCGGACCATGGCAGGAGTCCGGTAGTGCGGTAAACAATGTCAGCTGCCAGAGGGGGGGGATAGCAAGGAGATGCCCTTTCACCCACCTCCCCTCCCCAGGGGATAGGGAGAGGCTTGGTCGGCTCCGCGGCCGAGGCAGGGCCTGGCAGAGCGGGTTTACAGGGCAGTCCCCCGCGCCCTCCCAGGGGATAGGGAGAGCTTGGATGGCCCCGCGACTGTGACAGAGCCCGGCAGAGTGGGCTTACCAGACGGTCCCTCGGACCATTCCCCTCCCCTTCCAGGGGATAGGAGTCTTGGTTGGCTTCACGGCAGAGCCCGGCAGGGCGGACTTGCAGGGCAGTTCCCCGCGCCCCAGTCCACCCACAGCGTGGCGGAGCACGGCTAGGGCAGGGAAGGAGGCTAGCCACGCCCCCTTTTCTTCCCGTGGGTGCCAAACTCGGAGGGCGAGGGGAGGGGTTCATCCGCGAGCGCTTAGGAGCGGCAGCCAACTTTCCCTGAGCACTCAGTGGGAAATACTGGGTGAAAGGAGCTAGAGAAATCAAGACAGCTCCTAAACGAAAGGGGCGGAGGCACAATATGACCACTAGAAAGAAATCTTCAGAGGGGACAGTGACACAAGAGCCTGCAAACACAGTAAGCACCCCCTTCCCCCCGCCCCCACAGTACAGGACCCATATATGGAGATTCTGAAGGAGATCCGTGCGGAGCTAAAACACAAGAGATCCTCACCAAGGCAGAAGGGACCTAAAGTTTATAAGGGTCGCTCAAAACCGGGGGGGGGGGGGGGCAAACAACCCAAGCCTAAGAGACAGCGCAGGGCAGCAGGGCCCTTAGACTCCCCAGCCTCCTCCCGGGGAAACTCGGAGAAAGTCATGTCTGTCTGTCTTGGATGAGGAGACCACGTACAGAGAGGGAGAGAGATCAGAGAGAGTGGCTTCCCCCTCGAGAGATAACGAAGGCGAGGAGCAAACGGAACAAGAGACTCAGACAGAGTTTGGTCTGGGGTCAGAAGAAGAAGGGGAGACCTCCCCCATGGAAGAGGGAGAGATAAAGGAACCCGAGATAGAGGCATCAGGGGACACTGACAGACAGTTCCCAATGAAATATAGGGACCAGATTTTTGACCAGGTCATCTGAGCTCTACACCTACAGAAAAGAAAAGCACGCTTCATCAGTTTCCGAGGACGAGGAAGCTAGAGAATACATTCCCCGGACCAGAGCTAGAGACAGGGGAATAGTACTGGACAGGGCGTATGAAAAAATTATAAAGAGGGAATGGCAATAGCCCAATAAACTGTTCAAGATGAACAAAACACAATTGTCCCTGTATTCCCTGTCAAAGAACAAAGAAGCCCTGCTGGCCATCCCCAAGGTGGATGCAGCCACGGCATCATTGGCCAGGAACTCCGTATTCCCAATGGAGGGAAAGTGCTATCCCCGGGACCCCACAGATAAGGGCGTTGAGTGTAATCTCAGGCGTAATTTTGAAGAGGTTTCAGCGATCACTAAGATGGCAACCCTAACATCCTACTTCTCCAGAGCCCTAATGACCTGGATTAAAAGGGCCAGGAACCCTAAGGTCTCCGAGAAGATGACTAGCATCCTCTCAACTAGGATTCAGTTAGCCTATGCTTTTATAGCAGATTCCTCCCCGGACATGCTGCACTGGGCAGCTAGAGCAATGGCCTCCAACGTGGCAGCACGTCGCCGCCTCTGGCTGCGTTCATGGAAAGGGGACCCCACAGTCAAGAATACACCGGTAGAGGGGTCATTCCAGGATACAAAGCTCTTCAGGATCTGCTTAGATAAAGTGCTGACAGATGTGGCAAATAAGTCAAAAAAGCAAACTCTGCAGAGCGTGGGAATTCCTAGGAAGCCTTTTCGTCCCTTCAGTTCGCGACAGTCTGTGAGCAATACCAGACGACCATTTTACCCCAACAGGGGAAACCAGCAACGCTACTGACCCAGATGGAATAAGCAGAAAGTACCAGGTAGCAGGAACAAACACCCACAGAGCACGAACTGGTCCAAGTCAGAGGCCTGACTACCACTCGCCACCCATGAGTCAGCTCAGACTAGGGAACAGGCTCCAAGGGTTCAGAGAAAAGTGGGCAGCTGCCACCTCCGATTCGTGGGTAATACAAACTGTCCAAAAGGGATACTCAATAGAATTCAAGCAATACCCAAAAAGCTTTTTCACTGTCTCACCAAGATCCAGCAATCCACAGAAACACCTCACCATGCAACAAGAGATTCACAGGTTACAATCCATTGGGGCCATAGAGGAAGTTCCAAGACACGAGCAGGGCTCGGGACTGTACTCAATTTTGTTTCTGGTTCCCCAAAAATTGGAAGAATGGAGAGCTGTGCTTGACCTAAAGAGACTAAACAAATTCGTAAGAGCAAGGAGATTCAAAATGGAGACCTTACAGTCTATTCGGATGGCACTCTCACCAGGCGAGTGGTTAACATCATTAGACATCAAGGAGACATACCTCCATGTACCGGTCCTGCCCTCCCACAGGAGGTGCCTGAGGTTCCAGTACGATCACCAGCACTGGCAGTACACAGCACTCCTATTTGGTCTGGCCACATCCTCCAGGACGTTCACCAAGGTCCTTATCGCCCTCATCGCAAACCTTCGGGGAGAGGGGATCAAGATCCACCCATATTTGGACGATATCCTCATAAGATCCCTGAACTATGATTGGGCAGGATCAGATGTCCACAAGGTCACAGGATATCTACAGGAACACGGTTTCCTGATAAACTTCAAAAAGAGCCATTTGGAACCGTCACAGTCCCTAGAACATCTGTGTCAGAGGAGGAGGGGAGAAGGGACCTACACTAGTAGGGAAATAGGGGTGAGGTGATCTAGGACTAGAGAACAGCAGGAGGAAGGGCCCAGGGAACCCAGATAAGAAAGGTTATCAAGAAGGGAAAACCTCTCAGCCGGTCTCTTGGGTGTTTTGAGACAGTTCTCGTCTTACCAGCCAGGGAACCCGGCCTCAGAGTGCACGGCTCATCAT